>CAOKZL010001291.1:0-377740 GCA_948472985.1 Iguana delicatissima
GCTGCTCGGGTAAAGTAGGGACAATCTGTGAGCCCTGGTGGAAGAAAAATCCCCTCTCATCTTTTTTGTACACTATGCCTAGAATCATAGAGCTAGAAGACACCACAAGGGCCACTGAATCCAACCCCCTGTATTATAAACCTGTCCTTTCTGCCACCTTTCTGATTTATACACAGCAGGATCCTAAAATGGTTTACGCAGGGGTACGAACGCCCCAGATACTGTCTGGTCCTGGAAGCTAAGCCAGGTCAGCCCTGGTTAGCACTTGGATGGGAGACCACCAAGGAATACCAGGCGCTTTCAGAGGAAGGAACCGGCAAAACCACCTCTGAGCATTCTTTGCCTAGGAAAACCCCATGAAATTTATGGGATCACTATAAGGCAACAGGCATAGAGTTGAAAGAGACCACAAGGGCCCTCCAGTCCAACCCTCTGCCATACGGGAATATACATCATCAAAGTATTCCTAATAGATGGCCATCCAGCCTCTGTTTAAAAACCTTCAAAGGAGGAGAGACTCCACCACACTCCCAAGCAGTATATTCCACTGTTGAACTGGAACATCAGAAATTTCTTCCTAAGGTTTAGGTGGAATCTCTTTTCCTGATGTTTGAAGTCATTGCTCCATGTCCTAGTCTCTGGAGCAGCAGAAAACAAGCTTAGCTATCATGCAACCTCTTCATGGCTATCATGCAACCTCATCACTTTCTCCAAGGTAAACATACCCATTTCCACACTACACTGTTACAGTGTTATTATTCCACTTTCAACATCCTGTGGAATTCGGGGGTTTGTAGTTTACTGAGGCCAAAGAGCTCTCTGGCTTAGAATACTAAATGCCCCTCCCTCGACTGCAAACCCCAGGATTTCATGGGATGTCAAAAGTGGAATAATAGCACTATAACAGTGTAGTGCAGAGATGGTCTAACTGAATAAGCTCTAGACTAAATACTTTTAAGATCTTTGCCCCTTTCACATTATAAAATGGATAGCACCATGATTCCATTTTAACTGCATCCTATGGAATCCTGGTATTTATAGTTTGAGGAGGCACTAGAGTTCTCTGGCTGAGAATTCTAAGTACCCTCTCCTTAAACAGCCAATCCCAGGATTCCATAGAATGGAAACATGGCAGTTAAAGTGGAATTATAGTGCTACAGTTGTGTTGTATGAAAGGGCCCCTGGGTCTTTCCTCCAGTGAGCTTAAGACAGCATACGTGGCTCCTACTCGCTCTTTGCATGTTTATTGTGACTGCCGCCCAAACAACTAATGGATTATGGAAATGAACAAAAGTTACACTGACTGTTTTGCAGAAACTGTTTGCTGTTATTATTTCTGTCTCTGTTTGTGGTTTCTGTAACTTAGAAACCATCTGTTAATTGCATTGTTAAAAAATATGGAAAATATTACATCCTCTGCTAACTAGAACAATTTATTTATTTGGTGTTTATATTAACAGTAATAGATAATGCTGTTTCATAACATTGTGATTGTTACTCATATGTGGTTATATATAACCATAGGATATACTCAAGGTTTACATATCTAATATATAAAAATAAAAGTCTGTTTGTCTGTGTCAGGTGAGACGACCTGATATGATTGGCTGCCTAAGAAGATTCTATGGAATCCTGGGATTTGCAGTTTAGTGAGGGCCCTTTAGAATTCTCAGCCAGAGAGCTCTTGGGCCTGGCTGGCTGCTATGGAGATGAGGCCTAGTAGCAAGGAGGAGGGCAGTGTGTTCTCTCAGGAACCCAACCTCTGTATGCTAATACCTCTGAATACAGATTGGATTGGAGAATGTGGGGAAAAGTAACAGGTACTGGAGAGGACAGTTTGGGGAATTAGAGATACAGGATCCCAAAAGTTTCTAACAAGTATTACCTATGAGAAAATAAAATCCCTGCCAACGCCAGATATATATGCTAGTATACAATATTTTCAGTTGTAGTCCAAAT
The DNA here is from genome assembly GCA_948472985.1 of Iguana delicatissima. Lineage (NCBI taxonomy): Eukaryota > Metazoa > Chordata > Lepidosauria > Squamata > Iguanidae > Iguana > Iguana delicatissima. The sequence continues at coordinate 1,960 of CAOKZL010001291.1, forward strand.
GACTACATAGGGTACCTATTTTGAGATGTGCTCTGATGTTTATCCTTTTGGTCATTTTCTTCCTCCCCATTTTATGATTACAACAACTCTGTAAGGTAGACCAGGCTGAAAGACAGACTGGCCCCTAGGCTTACACTGGTGGCTCAGTGAAGATCTGAAGCCCAGATTTCCAAAGTCCCAGTACAGTGCTCTAACCACTGGACTGTACCGTCTCTCCCAACAATGGTGGCCTCGGTTTGCAGCTCTAACATGCCATCAGGCTTACCTAAAAGCAAATCCTCTTGGGGGCGAGAAGGGGTCGCTTCCATGCAAGCGATCTGGCATGCCTAAGCCTGCATGAAGCCCCAGTCCTCATCTACCCAAGAATCAAGTCCCGTGGAACTCCATGGGCTTTACTGCCGAGTAGATCTGCAAAGGTGGGGCATTGCAAAAGGTCCTTCTTCCTTTTTTAAGAACTAAAAATCCCCCAAACCCATCACTTACCCTAATCCTTCCAGCTACTCCTGCTTGCAAATAACTCTCCCAGCTCCCACGCAGCCTCTTAAATCTGGACTCCTTTGCAACCGATACATTAAATATTTTTAAAGGCTGTTTCCGGGGGAGGGATCAGAACCGGAAGAGGTTTTGCCTAACATATTTAATTTGACAATTTCCCCAAAATCTGTGATGTGTTTGTATTTTTGCCGCTGATCTTGGGTTCCCTTTTGTTTTTTTTGGGGGGGGGGGAGGAATCTGCCCACAATCAGTGACTACAACTCTAATTCTACAAAACTTGTTTGCTTTGCTTTTTTGGCGGGGGGAGGCTGGGGGACTTGGATTTCTATTTTTAGGTTTATCCCTTTTAGAGCCTCTTTTTGGGGGCACGTGTGAGGTCGGCTGGTGGCATCTTTTGGACCTGCAAGGGCTTCTGGGACGTGTAGTTGCAAGTCAAAAAGATTTTTCTCCCCAATAGGAAAGCTTGTTTTTAAAATGAGAAAGAGGGAGATCAATGGATATGTAAAGTTCTGAACTGCTAACCGTTCCACCTTTTAGAGCCTTTCTGCACTGCACTGTTATAGTGCTACTATTCCGCTTTCAACCTCCTATGGAATCCTGGAATTTGCAATGTAGGGACGGGCATTGAGAATTCTCAGCCAGAGAGCTCTTTGGCCTCAGGAAACTACAAACCCCAGAATTCCATAGGATGTTGAAAGTGGAATAATAGCACTATAACAGTATAGTGCAGAAAAACACAGGATGGAGCCAATGCTCTTAATTTGTTTAGCCTACGTGACCCTCTTGCTTCTAGGGATTTCACATCTCAAGATTTTTGAGTTCAGATTGGAAAAAGGGAATTTCTAGTTTTGAGAGGATTTCCTTATTATTATTTTTATCAAAATTCAACTGTCTCAATTTTGCAGGGACAGTCCCTGTTTCAGCTGCTCTCAAATGTCCCAGTTTCTCTCTCCACCTCCCACTTTATCCTTATCATACTTCAATGGCAGAAAATTGAGTTTAAAGTACAAAACTAATTTCATAGAATCATAGAGTCAGAAGAGACCACAAGGGCCATCCAGTCCAACCCCATTCTGCCATGCAGGAACACCCATCAAAGCATTCCCAAGAGATGGCCATCCAGCCTCTGCTTAACAACCTCCAAGGAAGGAGACTCCACTACACTCCGAGGCAGCCTATTCCACTGCTGGACAGCCCTGACTGTCAGGAAGTTCTTCCTGAGGTTCAGGTGGAATCTCCTTTCCTGCAGCTTGAATCCATTGCTCCTTGTCCTAGTCTCTGGAGTGGTAGAGAACAAGCCCTCTCCTCCTCAACAGGACATCCCTTCAAATATTTGAACGTGGCTATCATGTCCCCCCTTAACCTTCTCTTCTGCAGACTAAACATACTCAGCTCCCTAAGTCACTCCTCATAAGGCATGGCTTCCAGACCCTTCACCATTTTGGTTGCCCTCCTCTGGACACGTTCCAGCTTGTCGATATCCTTCTTGAATTAAGGTGTGCAGAACTGGACACAGTATTCTAAATGAGGTCTAGCCAAAGCAGAATAGAGTGGTACCGTTATCTCTCTTGATCTAGACACCATACTCATATTGATGCAACCAAGAATCACGTTGGCTTTCTTGGCTGCCGCATCACACTGTTGACCCATGTTCAGCTTGTGATCTACCAAGACCCCTAGATCCCTTTCACACGTACTGCTATTCAGCCACACGTTACCCCATCCTATATTTGTGGATTCCATTTTTTTCTGCCTAAGTGCAGGACCTTACAATTGTCTCTGTTGAAATTTATTTTGTTAGCTTTGGCTCAACTCTCCAATCTATCAAGGTCATTTTGAAATTTGATCCTGTCCTCTAGGGTATTAGCAACCCCTCCCAATTTGGTGTCATCTGCAGATTTGATCAGCATGCCCTCTACTCCTTCATCCAAGTCATTGATGAAGCTGTTGAATAGCACTGGGGCCAGGACAGAACCCTGTGGCATCCCACTAGTTACTTCTCTCCAGGATGAAAAGCAGCCATTCATGATCACTCTTTGGGTTCGGTCGGTCAACCATTTACAAATCCACCTAACAGTAGTGCTGCCCAGCCCACACTTTACTAGTTTCTTTACAAGAATATCATGGGGAACTTTGTCAAAAGCCTTACGGAAATCAAGAAATGCTATGTCTACAGCATTCCCTTCATCTATCAAGCTTGTCACCCTATCAGAAAAAGAGATAAGATTAGTCTGGCATGACTTATTTCTGAGAAATCCACGTTGACTTTTAGTGATTACGGCATTGCTTTCTAAGTAATTGCAAACTGTCTGTTTAATGATCTGCTCTAGGATCTTTCCTGGAATTGATGTCAGGCTGACCGGGCGATAATTATTTGGGTCTTCTTTTTTTCCCTTCTTGAAGATGGGGACTACATTTGCCCTCCTCCAGTCTGCTGGGACTTCTCCCGTTCTCTAAGAGTTCTCAAAGATTATTGTGAGTGGCTCAGAAATGACTCTTGTCAGTTCTTTTAATATCCTTGGATGTAATTCATCTGGCCCTGGAGAATTGAATTCATCTAGTTTAGCCAGATATTCCTGTACTACTTCTCTACCTATTCTGTGCTGCATTTCCCCCCCTTCCTCACTTGCTCTGCACCTCGCAGGTTGAGTACTTCTATCCTTTTGGGAGAAAACAGGCAAAGAAGGTGCTGAGTAGTTCTACCTTCTCTCCTCCCCCCGTTATTAATTGGCCATCTTCTCCACGGAGTGACCCTATCATTTCTTTTTTTCCCCTTTTGCTGCAGACATATCTAAAAAAGCCCTTTTTATTGTTTTTAATGTCTCTGGCAAGCCTGAGTTCATTCTGAGATTTAGCTTTTCTGACCTTCTCCCTACATCTCTTGGCTATTGGCTTGAATTCCTCTTTGGTGGTTTCACCATTCTTCCGTTTCCCTTGTGGGGTGCAGGAAGGGGAAGTAAAGAAGGATCCTGTTCTCTACTTATGAAGCTACAGATGGCAAAATCACAAATGTGGGAGTGGACTCTGCTTAAATTGTTAAAACTGACTTTATTGGACTCTGTCCAGAAATTCTGGAATATAGGTTGGGGTTTAAAGTTGGGTCCCAGACTTCAGACTCGACTTGAAAGTATCTTCAAGGACTTGAGACTTGACTTGAGACTTGGAGTAAAAGACTTAAACACATCACTGCTCTTCTTTCACATTAACAACTTTTGCCATCTTGGCCACACTCCAATATTGTTTGGTTTCCTAGTTTTCATTTGTGAAATGTTGGAAGATGTGCCGAGTCGGCTGAAACTGAATCCTGAAGCAACTTCAGCAGCTGTTCTCCACAAACAGAATACACCAGGGACTGTAACCACAAAATTCCCCATTCACTGCAAAAGCAGAAGTTCCACTCACACTCCAATACAGTTTCTGCAAGACTCTTGATGAGCATTTCACTTTGAGGTTTGCAGAAGAGTGAGGAGACAAAAATCATTTTAATTGGGGAAAAACCCCACTAAGTATGCTACAGTTAAGTAATTTTAGCTTCTGGACTGATTCGATTTATAGCCTCCTGCTCTCTTTAGCTATGGATGTGTGTTGTTATTACAGTCGGCTCTCTACATTTAGAGGTTTGACGTTCAGAGATTTGATTATTTGCAAGTTTCTTCAACCCCTGCCTCCCGGTACCTCAAGCACTTCGATCGTTACTGTGGTCATTTAGCCCTCTCCCAGCGTCTACAATTTATTAATTCCAATATTTTATAAGATCTCCACATGTCTGATATTAAAAATCACTCCACGTGTCTGACAGGGTCCCCCAGAAGAGCACGTAGGCAGGCGCGGCCGTATAGCCGATACTTGGAAAAACCCGATCTCGTCAGTGACTTAATCTGTCACGTAGCCCCAGGAGCCCTCCAGACATGCAAACAGTTAAAGCACACAAAAGATCCTCTGCCCCAAGATGATAGCCTTGACAGGATTAGCGCTCCTGACATTCTGTCTGTCAAGCGAGGGCGATTTCCACACTGCCAAGGCTTTTGACAAACCCCGGCTAGTCTAATCAAATTAAGCACTCTGACATTTTGGAGCTTTGTGCTCCAAATCATGCACATTCTGGAGCTTTGTCTTAGCTCCTCAAACCATTGTTCTCCCCAGGAAAGGATTAGCCCCCAAGGTACATTTTCCCCTATAAAATCCCCTGATTTTGAGTGGTTCCTCGGATCGCTCCTGGTTTCCTCCCTGCTTGCCATCTGTTTTCCAAGCATTTCCTCCCTGTTTGCCATCTGTTTTCCGAGCGTTTCCTCCCTGCTTGCCATCCGTTTTCTGAGTGTTCCCCTCAGCCCTCCACATGCTGAGATCCGTTTCCTCGCTCTCTGCTGTCATCTTGGACTCCTGGACTACAGGACCAGGTGCAGTATCTCCCGAATCCAACCCTCTATAAACCCCCTATCAATTTTCTCGCTTTCATTTCTTTTTAGCTCTTGTTTGAGTGAGTGTGAAAGTGCGAACGTGCGCAGTGACTTATTTTTAATTAAAATAAAAATAAAAATCATTTCTTTAACAAGTTGGTGTGGTTTTTGGTTTGGCTTGACCGCGTAAACATTGGGCTTTAAGACCTCGCTAAGTTACCCTGCCTCTCGTCTGCTATAACTTGTGCTCCGGCTAATTCCCATTCCTCTATTATATTGAGCACAGTGACAGGTTCTCCACGGGACCCCCAGAAATCGGGGTAACACCTTTTGTGGGGAGCTTTCCCTCTCAGCAGCTCTGATCAGGCCACATAGCAGTTTCTAAAGTTTCTAAAGGAATTTCTAAAGGAGAAACCTGCCTCTGGTCCTCCTCCTCCTCCACCAGCCACTGGCTGGCCAGCTAAGGATGGCTCATAGCCCAATTTCTCAGCACCACAAACCTTCTCCCGATGCCCTCTCAACACCCTAGGAAGGAGATGACTGTGAGAGAGGAAGCATAGGGGTACTATGCCAAACCACCCCCTTTCCCTCTCTTTTCCCTGACCTGGTTTGGAGCCTGGGGTGCCCATTCTTCCCGCCGTGCCTCAGCCCCCTTCCCACAGACACACACATTTTGATATTTGTGGTTTTTTCACTTTTGCGAGGGTCCTGAGCCCCTAACCCCAGCAAATGTGGAGGGCCAACCCTACATTCGACACTTGCACGGAAGGGTCTTTTAAAGACAGTGGGAGTGCTCCACTTTTATTCTTATGTTCAACATTTTTCAAATGCTTTTATATTGTTTGAAACTAGTGGCGTTTTAACAGGACAGCTCATTTAATTGCTATTTTTTTTTTCATTTTTTTCTTTAACTTTAGTCCGTAGAAAAATAACAGCAAAAATTAATCCAGAGAGAAACCAGCAAGATACGATCAACAAGCAATGTACCTCCATTCATTCATCACAGTATCTTAATCAGGGGTGGGCAATTATTTTTTCCATGGGGCCACATGAGAAACTAAAAATATTGTGGAGGGCCGGACCAAAAGGCTGAACTCAATTCTGCATAATATTAATTGTATTTCTTTATAAAAAGCAGTAAATAGCATTGTTTTGACAAGTTGTTTAGACCATGCATGAGGTAAAGTTAGGCCATTTCCACACGGGCATATTGCTCACGCTAGAGCGACCTCTCCTGGAGGTCTTCTTCACCGGGGGGTGCGCTAGAGCAGTTAAAAAAAGTGAGGTTCTAGACCTCAAACTGCTCTAGCGCAGCCGCGGCGGTGGTGCTGTGAGTTTTATAAAAACCACCTTCGCAAGTGGTTTTTATAAAACTCACCCGCACTGCCCCGTAGCAGCCCCCGGTGAAGAACTGCAGAGACGCGGTAGCGTGTCCCTGCAGATCTGCCCAGGGGCGGGCTTCCGGCTGGCGCGCTGTCCTGATTGGCGGAGCGCCGCCGGAAGCTGCCGGCCGCCATTTTGGGCGCCGCCGAATACCGTTGAGCGCCGCCAAAATTCGGCGGCGTTTGGAACGGCGGATCCGCGCTCTCCACAGGGACGGAGCAACCCGCTTGCGGGTAAGTTCTGCCCCTGCGTGCACGGCCCCGTTTCGCCCCCCCCCCCCTGAGGAAAGGGCCTTAGAAAGTAAGTTTATTTTGTAATTTCCAATTAGCCTTACACAGGCCGGTCAGAACCAATCAAAGGGCCGTATGTGGCCCGGGGGCCGTACAATGCCCAGGTCTGATCTTAATTGTCTATTTAATTGTTTTAAACATTAGATATTTTATAGTGTCTTCTATATTTTATAAAAATCAAACATGTATTGTAATTCGAAGATGCTCTGGTCTATTGACTGCAAACAAAAGCATTTGATTATTGATTCTTTGTGATGTCAGGAATCCAAAAAGAGGCTTTATCAGTGGACTTGAGAGCTTTGAATCATATATCTTCTTTCTGAGGGTTGCTAGACTGAAAACTGGAGTGGGCACCTGTCCCTTTAACAGCTGTGTAAAAGAGACAATTTGAGCATATGTTGCTTGTTACCTTGTTGTGTTACTAACAACACCTACTGAAATTCCCTTTCCTACACAACCAATAAACCGTTAGGAGCCTTATCTGATTTTCTACCTGGCAACCCTAAATATGAAATGGAGGCAGTCTCAGATGTTGTGCTTTTTTATATATATATTCAATAAGAGGAAACCATCTCTCAATCAAATATTTATGACTTCTTTGTCCTTTGGAAGCTCTCATGTTGTCTGATAATTTCTCCATGAACCAAATGTGACGAAGTGCTGGCGGTGTGGTTATCTGAAGTGTCAAGTGGGCCCAGTGCTGTTCAATATTTTTATCAACGACTTGGATGAAGGAACAGTGGGCATGTTCATCAAATTTGCAGATGACACCAAACTGGGAGGGGTTGCTAATACGCCAGAGGACAGGATCAAAATTCAAAATGACCTGGATAGATTGGAGAGCTGGACCAAGGCTAACAAAATGAAATTCAACAGAGAGAAGTGTAAGGTCCTACACTTAGGTAGAAAAAATGGAATACAGAAATATAGGATGGGGGACACTTGGCTGGATAGCAGTACATGTGAAAGGGATCTAGGAGTCTTCATCAACCACAAGCTGAACATGAGTCAGCAGTGTGATGCGGCAGCCAAGAAAGCCAATGCAATTCTTGGCTGCATCAACAGGAGTATGGTGTCTAGATCGAGGGAGGTACTGGTACCACTCTACTCTGCTTTGGTTAGACCTCATCTTGAATACTGTGTCCAGTTCTGGGCACCCCAATTCAAGAAGGACCTGGTCAAGCTGGAGCAAGTCCAGAGGAGGGCAACCAAAATGGTGAGGGGCCTGGGGGCCATGCCCTATGAGGATAGACTTAGAGAGCTGGGTATGTTTAGTCTGCAGAAGAGAAGGTTAAGAGGGGACATGATAGCCATGTTTAAATATTTGAAGGGATGCCATGTAGAGGCAGGAGAGGGCTTGTTTTCTGCTGCTCCAGAGACCAGGACAAGGAGCAATGGATTCAAGCTGCAGGAAAGGAGATTCCACCTGAACCTCAGGAAGAACTTCCTGACAGTCAGGGCTGTCCGGTAGTGGAATCTGCTGCCTTGGAGTGTCGTGGAGTCTCCTTCCATGGAGGTTTGTAAGCAGAGGCTGGATGGCCATCTGTCGGGAGTGCATGGCAGGAGGTTGGACTGGATGGCCCCTGAGGTCTCTTCCAACTCTACATTTCTATGATTCTTTGATTCTATGATTCTAAGTCAGCCTGGAAGCAGGTTGCTAAGCAATCAGAATAGCTCCTCAGGAGAGAAATCTATCCCAGTAGTGAGTGGGAGGGGCCAGTGGCAGAAAGAAAAAGTTATATAAAGCCAAGTACCTGTTGTTGGTTTTTAGCCCTTCAATGGGATTCCCAACAAGAAGCTATGGGGTAGAGAACCTTAGCCAGTCAGAGGGTGTGACTGTATTGGGAGGGTTAATTCTCAGGGGAAGGCAGAAGAGTAATTGAACCCTAGTGGAATCCGGTCAGAGAGAGTGTGACCAAGATTGGAGGTTGTGTTTCTGGTGGGAGTGTATCCAAAGGAGGCTAATCTTTCCCCATACACAGTTGCCACAGTGAAGACTGGAAAGGGCTCCTATACCTTTAACGCCTGTTTAGAAGAGGGAATTTTAGCATGTGTTGCTTAAAATGCAAGCAGGGTAACCACCTTTAAAGGTACAGTTGACACCTCCAGTTTTCATTCTGGAAACTCTACACACACATCTCCCTAGTCATCAGGAATAAGGCAACTTACGATTAGAACATGTGAGAAAAAAGTGTTGACATTCTTGTTCAAAAGATGACTCTCTGGAGAAGCACCCGGGAATGCTCACTGCCCAAGAGCCTTGAGAGCTGCTTATCTGTTGGCCTCGTGAACCTTGAAGGATGTAGCCCAACCAAATCATGAGGTCATAATGGTTGGTTCTGATGCGTCTCCATTCCAAGCCCAAGTTCCAGGTCCTCTCCTTTGTGATCTAGGAGTCTTAGTGGACCACACGCTGAACATGAGTCAACAGTGTGATGCAGCAGCTAAAAAAGCCAATGTGATTCTAGGCTGCATCAGTAGGAATATAGTGTCGAGATCAAGAGAAGTAATAAGACCAGTCTATTCTGCTTTCGTTAGACCTCACCTGGAATACTGTGTCCAGTTCTGGGCACCACAGTTCAAGAAGGATGTTGACAATGTTACCCTGTGACGTGAGGGTCCCGTGAGGGGCACCCAAATAACCAAAGCAAACACAACAAGATGGGGAAAATTAGCTGGAGCACTCTCTTGGCTAATGAGAGGCAGGGCAACGCAGCAGGATCTTTTACCCTGTGTCTACAGCGTCAGGTCAGCAAGGAGGCAAATGGTTCAAATAACAATTAAGATTTATTAAACAGTTATTAAAGAAAAGCACAAACACACTCCTAACTAGAAAAGGAGATAGAGTTTGAAGGGGAATGGGTGATACGCCACCTGTCCTGCAGTCCTGGAGAAGCCCGATTGAAGGAGAGGAAACCCGGCGTGGCGACCGAGGGGAATCTGCTGAACCGAGCGGCAGCAAGGCAGAATGAGGTCCAAGCGATCCGGCGAGAGTTCCAAAGAGCTCTCAGAGCGGGGGATTTTTATAGGGGAAAGAACAACTGCAGGCTAGTCTGGTCTCAGGTGAAAACAATAAGTTTTGGGTTGAAGACAAAGCCTCCGAAAAGTCAGATTTTGCATGATTGGGTTAAAGTCCGAATTGACAATGGTATGGCCGGTATGTAAATGCGGCTAGCTCGGCGGTTAAGTACGTAGCTCGCCAGGGTGTCCTCTCAGAGCAGAAGATCTCCTTGTGGTGGCGTGCATTTATAATGAGGGTGTTTGTTTCGGGAGGTCCCCTAAAGCAGATCTGGCAATAGCTGGCTTGGTTTGGTGGGGGCAACAAGTAGTAGCCATGCCTAGCTTCGCGCTTGTTCGGCGGGCCTCACAAACACTTGGCTGGTGGCGGAGCAGGGCCGAATTGCGATATCAAAAATGATATCTTTGGTTCACAAAAGGCCAGGCCAGGACACGGTGGTAACAACAAGCTGGAATGTGTCCGGAGGAGGGCGACCAAAATGGTGAAGGGTCTGGAGTGCCAGAGCCTGGACGCAGGTTGCCAGGCAATCAGAATAGCTTCTTAGGAGAGAAACCCAGCCCTGTAGTGAATGAGAGGGGCTGGTGGCTGAGAGAAAAATTTATATTGGTTGGCATTCATCCTTCCGTGAGATTCCTAGCAAGAAGCTACGGAGTAGATTAGTAGAATCTGGTCAGAAAGTGTGACCGAGATTGGTGGTTGTGCTGCTGGTGGGAATGAATCCAAAGGGTTGTTATATGATACTTGTGCTTTATATAAGAATCTCAAGATACAAGTGAGCTGTCTAAAAAGTGCGCTGAAGAACTGTATTAGCTTTGACCAGCATATGAACTTTAATACTTTATTCTTTTTGATATTTAAATAAATGCTACTGACTCAGCTGAGTTGTATACAGCACTCAAGGTAACACAGAAAACACGCCACCATAAAGTTATTTAGTAGTTCTAAACAGACATTGAAAACCCTCACCCTTTTACACAAGGGTGGTATTATGGGGCAGGGGGAAGCAGAGCTGTGTGGTAAAGACAAGGCGCCTTATCAGATCGGGAACTGCCATACCAATTGAGAGAAATAAGGGGCTGTCACACCAAATATCCCAAATTTTTCTCCGCCAGTCGCCAATGATGGGTAAATATTGGAAAACAGAGGATCTATCTCAGCGGGCGCATTTGTGACCAAAAAAAGGGCAATTCAATTTCTATAAATCTTTGGAGGAAAAGAAAGTAACCGGATGCCCAGGCAACAGTTTATTGTTTTGTGACAGACGAAGTTAGATCCAAAACTAAATGCCAACGTTTATTTACTTTGGAACAACCAAGACACAGGCGAGAGTAAAGCCTTTTCCGCACGACACTCTTATAGCACGATTATTCCACTTTCAACCTCCTAGGGAATCCTGGGGTTTGCAGCTTTGAGAGGGGCCGGCTGGCCCCTCTCGAAGCTGCAAACCCCAGGATTCCCTAGGAGGTTGAAAGTGGAATAATTGCGCTATAAGATGTCGTGCAGACGTGTCTTAAGTGAGCTTGTTGTCACAACCTCTCCAACCTTTCTGTGTTGCATTTCCAATTATTCTTGTAAACGTTGACAGAATAAAACACTATCTGAGGGTGAGTTTAAGTATACAAGATTTTACAAGGGCTGAGCGAGATTTTTTTTTGGTCTGTGTAATTTTTATTAATTATTTAAACTTACATAACAGTACATAACAATGGTCAACACACAACACAATACATAATACATAATAAACATAAACTTACAAACTGCTTATGCCCATAAATCTTTAAACTTGCTCCACTCTATAATTAAATCTCTATAATTATAACTCTATAATTAAATCTTAAGTGTTTCCCCCTAACCGGGACCATTACAGATATAACCACTACCATTCCCTTCATGTGGTTCCATTTCCCTTCCAGATTTGTAATGATTCTTCTGTTGGTTTGCTTCCTTTCCCCCTTATTAACACATAATCAATAAATTCACCCCAAATATCTATAAAAATATCTCTTTTTAATTCCCCCTTCTTTACTTTAATATTGCAAGTCAATTTATCATTAATAGCTATATCCCATACTTCTTTATACCATTCATTTATACAAGAATCTTGCTTTATTTTTCAATTCTTGGCTATCCTTAGCCTTGCTGTAGTTAAAAAAAATGGAAATTAGTTCTTTTGTTGGCCATTTACTTTGTTCCTTATCAAATATTGATAACAAGGCTAACTTAGGATCTAACTGTATGTTTTGATTAGTTATTTCTTTTATTTCTGTAAAAACTAACCTCCAGAATTTCAATACGCTTTCACATCCCCACCACATATGAAAGTGGGAGCCAATTTCTTGGCAACTCCTCCAGCACAAATTGGAGTGATTAGCATTTATTTAACTTAATTTCAACAGAATTAGATACCATCTCCAAACTAACTTATAAACATTTTCTTTAATTCTTACAGATATAGATCTCAATATTCTCATGTCCCATATTTTAACCCACTTCTCAATATTTATTACTTCTCTGAAATCATGGTCCCATACTAATTTGAGTGCATCCTGTGATTCCTCCTCTGCAGAAAATAGTTTATAAATGTTACTCACTATACCTTTCTTAACGTTATTTCCAACTATCTCTTCATTTTGTAATATCATTTCTTCAAACTTTGTAAGATTCCTATATTTACCATTTTTCTTTATATAATTTATACCAAGACAATTTCTCTATTCCTGGTAAATCTTTCATTTATTCTTTAGTCCTCATTTTTCTTACCCAACCTTTTAGTGTAATAATTTGTTTTTCCCTTAATAACCTCTCTAAATATCTCAAAATTGTCTGGGAATTTTTTTTATATCCACTACTGGACTTAATGGTGAGTATATTGGACTACTGAGTAAGGTTTAAACGGAGGAGGCCACCCAAATGGAAGGCCAGTCAGCTTTTGATACTGAAGTTTCGAGGTATTCCCATCTTTGTCCCATCCACTTACTCCCAGAATGTCTTGTTCTCAGCAGTTTTGTTTCATCTTCCCCAAAATATTCCATTGACAACTGCCAGGATCAACCTCCTCTGTTACCCTGTAAACTGGAGGTCCCGAGAGGGGCACCCAAATACCAAAACAAAACAAGCAAAGATGGGGAAAATTAGCTGGAGCACTCTCTTGGCTAACGAGAGGCAGGGCAACGCAGCGAGACCTTTTATCCTATGTATACCGGTTCAGGTCGGTGAAGAGTCAAGCAGTTTAAAATGCTAACAGTTTTATTAAGCAAAGAAAATAATAAAACTCAAACACACCTAACTAGAGAAGAAGGAAAGAGAGTTTTAGAGAAATAAGCAATACGCCACCTGTCCGAAGTCCTGAAGACACCAATTGGGGAGAAAGAAGAAAACCCGGTGTGGAGACCGAGGGGAATCTGTGGAACCAAGCGGCAGCGAGGCGAGGAAGAAGCTTCAAGTGATTCCAGCAAGTGATATCAACAAGGGTTCCAATGATTTCAGCTTAGTCCAGTGAGAGTTCCAGTGATTTCAGCTAGGTCCGACGAGAGTTCCAAAGAGCTCTCAAAGCGGGGCATCTTTTATAGGGACAGAACGACCGCAGGCTAGACTGGTCTTTGCAAGAGAACAATGAGTTTTGGTCTGGGGACAAAGGCTCCGAAAGGTCGGAATTTGCACGATTGAGTTATGAACCGAATTGACAATAGTATGGCTGAGATGCAGATGTGGCTAGCTCGGCCGTTAAGTGCCTGGCTTGCCAGGGTGTTTCCACAGGCAAAGAGTCCTCTTTGTCTTGCAATCAAGGTGTTTGTTTTCGGGTGGCTACCCCCTGAAGCGGAACTGGCTATATCTGGTACCTTTGATGAAAATACAAGTCTCCATGCCTAGCTTCGCACTTGTCTGGCGGGGCCTAACAAATACTCAGCTGATGGGGGGAAAAGGGCCGAATTATGATATCAAAATGATATCTTAGTTCACCAAAGACCGGACCAGAATGCCATGGTAACACCTCAATCCATTGGGGTGTGCTTGCCTGCCAGTCCATCCTCTTTTTTGACGCTAGAGCCTTAGAAAAATTTCTCTGGATTCTGCTTTCGTCCCCATACCATCCAACTATCCTGATTTGGCAGGGACAGCTCCAATTATTCCTCCTGTCCCACTTTTTTAGCTGCTTTTAAAATGTACCAGTTTCCACCACATTTTCATATGTGGTGGAAACTGGGAAATTTTCATATGTGGTGGACTTGCAGAATAGCAAGAAAATTTTGGAAGGAGATACATGATGAAATCCAAAGAATTTATAATTCGAATTTTGAAACCGGAATTTTATTTGTTAAATATTATAGGGCAACAAAGAGATATAAGATGTCATCAGAGGGTATTGTTGTATTTAATAACTGCTGCTAGGACGTCATATGCGCAACATTGGAAAGAAAAGAAATATATTGATATAGAAGAATGGAAGGTAAAAGTTCTGGATATGGTGGAGACAGTAAAAATAGCATTCTCATTGAAAAATAAACCTATCCAGAACTTTGAAAGGAAGTGGAGGGGAGTCTTGGACTGGATAAAGTTATAAAGGTATAAGGACCGAAAAAGAAAACAATGTAATGTAACAATGAAAATGAAACAATGTAACAATGTTAAGCAGAAATATAGATGTATGTATGTAAAAAATAAAAATAAGCAGATTCAACTGGAAAATGTAAGCTTGGAAGTGAGAAGGTTTTTTTTTTATTTTCAAGGTAAACTTTTAATAAAAACATTTTTTTAAAAATGTCCCAGTTTCCCTCTTCTCCTACGTTCCCTCTTTGTCCTCAGCTTCCTTCCATTGGTGCAAACTTGAGTTCAAAGTCCAAAAGGAGTTTGCACTCAATTAATTCAGCAGGGAGAAAAGGAGAGGAAGGAGCAGAGCCTTTCTCTTCCCAGGAGATTCCATTTCCGCACTACACTCTTATAGCACAATTATTCCACTTTCATTCTCTTATGGAATCCTGGGGTTTGCAGTTTAGGGAGGGGACAGCCGGCCCCTCCTTAAACTGCAAACCCCAAGATTCCGTAGGATGTTGAAAGTGGAATAATCGCGCTATAAAAGTGTAATGCGGAAATGGCCCTTAACATGCTCTCCAACATTTCACAGATGAAAGCCAGGACTTGTGCGGCCAAGCAACATCACAGTGTGTGGTCGAGATGGCAAAAGTTATTAATGGAGACAAACATACCGGAGGCTGCAGCAGCTTGCTTTTGCCTGAGTCTACTGCAGAGCTTTGCAAACTTTTCATGTTGGTGACACACTGTTTCGTCATGCATCATTTCGCGACACAGTAATTTTGCTTTACTAGCAAACCAGAGGTACCCAGAGGTGTATCGAGGGTGGGTCCTTGCCTGCTGCTGTTGCTCTTGCTGGGAAAAGACCCCAGCGAGAGCAATGACAGCAGGCCAGGCTCAGGTGGATGGGTCTTTCTTGGCCGGGGAGGCAACGCATCAACACAGTACAGGTGACACACTAATGTGTCACGACACACCATTTGGAAAGCTCTGGTCTACTGAGAAGGGCTAGATTCCACTTTCTCCTCTTCTCTTCTCTTCTCAACTTGTTTTTAAAAATTGAATATTGTTTTAGTTTTTTTTAAAATAATTTTATATGTTTTGAACGTTTTTAATTGTTTTAAATGTTGTTACTGTTTTTAATTTATTGCTGGAAGCCGCTTTGAGTGTCATTCTGGGAGAAAGGTGGCATACAGATATAATAAATACTCCATCCCAAGTTAGTTGAGTACAAACCTCCTTTGCACCGCCCCTGCCAGACTGGGACTATCAGGAACCGAATTCACACACACACGTGTAACAGTGCGAATATACTATTTTTTAGGAGTGTGATACATAGTACAGGACTTCAGTGAGCGAACTGGAAGCAATTAGCAAAATCCAAAACATTAAAAGCAAAGAGTTTCTCATCCCCGCCCGCAAGAGACCGTGGAGTTCTGGTTTCAGCCTGGCAGCGCTTATCACTACATTCCTAGCTTTGTTTATCTAACAGTCTCTGGTTCTCATACCTTGTTATGAGCAAGCTGCTAATTAACTCCTACTACATGTCCCATAACTGAAATATGGAGGGCTACCCGACAGGGACACTTGGAAAGTATGGACTCAGGCACAAGTAATTCTTCCACGGCCTCTTCTAGCTTGTCTGTTTTCCTTATTACAGTCCTCTCTCCACATTTGTGGGTTTGATCTTCATGAATTTGATTATTCGCAAGGCACATGCATGCCTCCCTGCCTGTTCTCCTCCTCCCCCCATTTCCTTGCATTTTGCTGGGTATGGAGAAAGAAAGAAAGCAACCAAGCAAAGGGAAGGGAATTGGGGGTGGGGAGGCACATGCATGCCTTACTTCTCCCCTCTGGAGCTCCCCCCAATCCCTTGTTTCTGGCGCCAGCAGACAAAACGCAAGAGAAGGGGAAGGGGTTGCTCTGGAAGAGAACGGGAGAGGGATCATGGGGGAGGGAGTTACATTTCCCCCACTTTCTTGAGGGTTCCACGCCCCAAACCCAGTGGCAGAGCTTGGAGTGTGTGGAGGGGTGATGGGAGAAGGGGCGTTGCCATTGTGCAGGGGGGGCACGGCTGGGGTGCGTGGAGGGCATGGCCAGAGCTGACGGGGGCGTGACTATGGGCCAGGACGCCCCAAAAACAATGCCGCCTGGGGTGATCCGCCTCCATTGCCCCCCTGTTCCTACATGACTGCCCAAACCCTTGCGAAAGTGGAGGAGTGACTGTAATGACTTTTGCCATTTTGACCACACTCTGATGTTGCCTGGCTGCACATGATCTGATTTTCATCTGTGAAAAGCTGGAGGGTATGGTGTCCCCGTGGTTGTCTTTACCATTAGATAGGGGCCATTTCCGCACTAGACTGTTATAGCGCTGTGATTCAACTTTCAACGTCCGATGGAATCCTGGGGTTTGCAGTTTCGGGAGGGGCCAAGTGGAAATGGACAGAGTCGGTACAAGCGATGTGGTGAAACAATTTTCATAAGAAGGGCAGATAAAAAGGCCATTTCTGCACTACCCCATTATAGTGCAATTATTCCACATTCCACCTCCTGTGAAATTCTGGGATTTGTAATTTCCTGAGGCCAAAGAGCTCTCTGGCTGAGAATTCTCAATGCCTCTCCCTAAATTACAAAACCCCAGGATTCCCGACACGGTTGCACCTCCGACTGGAAATGATGAGCATGTGTGGGCGGCACGCTCTGCTCGGCAGCCATGTTGCCCTGCAAAGAAACCGCACCCAGGGCTGTGCATAAAAGTGACATTCCAGCATATGAAACTGGACGACAGGAATACAACAGTCTTGAAGCATCCACACCTTTTTGCATAATCACATGGGGCACATTACTGCTGTTTGTGTGGAAATTCCCCTCCTGGCGTGAAAAGAAAGATGGATAGCAATTGCTAGAGCGAGGAAGTTTATTTTAAAAAAGCAACAACTGTGCAGTTGTGTGCAACAAAGATAAAAAAATTGGTGTAAAAACTGGGTAACAAACAAATAAAGCTTTTATTCTTTTGGGAACTTTATCTTCTCTACAACTGATCAGCTTTAAAATGCTGTATGGGCAGGAAGAGAAAGCAGGGAAGCACCCATCTCATTTTTCTCAAGTTTTCCTTACTGAATAAGCTCTTACAAAAATACTTGTGTGCTGTTGTTTTCTCAACGAGTTTCAAAATGTCACTTCTTGGGCCTTTCTGCACTACACTGTTTATAGTGCTATGATTCCACTTTCAGCCGCCTGTGGAATTCTGGAGTTTGTAGTTTCCTGAGGCCAAAGAGCTCTCTGGCTGAGAATTCTCAATGCCTCTCCTTAAACTGCAAACCCCAGGACTCTGTTGGAGGTTGAAAGTGGAATCATAGCGCTACAACAGTGTAGGGCGGACGCGGCCTAAGTCTTGTGTGTCATGATTTTTCTGCAAACTTGTGAGGAAACTGTCCACTTGAAATTCCTTCCAATAGGTTATTTTCAAAAGTCAAGGTTCCTCTACATTTCCTCCAGTGCCACATTCCCTGCCACGCAGGCGTCCAAGACGAGCACAGATTTTCACACGGAGCTGCAGACGCATCAGAGACAGGCCTTGCAGCCAGTCTACCAAGCGTACACGCACGGAAATGCTTTGTTATACAGGTATGATGTTCTAGGAACTCCCTGAAGTATCGGTGTCGGTGATTCGCAGGATTCGATCCTATCTTTTGCTTTGGCTGCCTAAACTGCAATGCTAGAAATGTTGGGGGAACTAAAGGAAAATTTCACTGCAGCACAGAATTTTTATTTGGAGGGCTAATGCCCTTATATTTTTTCCCCTGTTGGGAGCTGGGTCTTCACAATTAGGAGACTGTTTATATATATATTAGGGGACGAGGAGAAGAATGTCAACTTTTAAGAAAAGGAAATTTGGAAGATGTGTATTTTATAAGGATCCAATTTACTGTTTTTGAATAATAAAAAAAATAAAAAAATAGGAAACTGTTGCTGCTGCTGCTGCTGCTGTTAGTTATTTTGCTACATACACTGAGCAGTCCATTCCACAACTGTCTTTCCGTTTCCTGAATAGCAATAAAAGTAAAAAATACTTTTAGTAATAAAAGTAAAAAAAAAAAGTTGAAAAAATTAAAACAAAATTTAAATGTAGTGTAAAAATGTAACCGCTTGGGGTCCCAACCGGAAAAAAGCGGGTTACAAATAAAGATAATAGTTTAATAATAATAATAACAATAGTGATAGGATAGTGGTTTGAGCGATGGACTACGACCTTGGAGTCCAAGCTTTGATTTTGATTTCCCGCTCAGCCATGGAAAACTGCTGGGTGACCACACTCTCTCAGGCCACCATAGGGTCGCCGTAAGTCGGAGACTGCAATGAAAACACACAACAACCACAAGAAAAATTAAATCACCTACAGTTTGCCTCCCAAATCTGCAAATCTGTTGGCTGAGGATTATTTTGGGTACTGTGTCCTCGGGCAGCAGCATCTCTGGGGTCGACTCCCTCTCCTTTGCGGGCGGGGAGACGGTGAAGGGAAAGGAGCGTGAGTTAAAATGGTTTAAAGGGTTAAAATGATAGAGTCCACCTGAACGCGCTTCCTAGAGGGGCCAATGAACGTCAAAGGCCAGCTTGTAGAAGAGGGAGGGGCAAGGGGGGAGAAAAAAACCCGAGCGTTCCTTCCGGTTGGAATGTTGAGCAGCTGCTCTCAGTGGGGGATGCGCAGCGGCCGCGTGGTAAGACACGGAGGCTGAACGTGGGAATGCGCCAGACACGGGTGGGAGCAGTCGCGGGCGGTGTAAAAGGGGATTTTGCCTTGGAGGCAGGAAATCGGTGCAACGCAGCAGCAAATCGAACCCCCTTCACCCCCACCATTGCAGCAGCCTCTGTGCATGTGCGCCCAATAGTTTTTTCTTCTTCTTCCCAGGCTGTTAAAAAAAAATGCATAATTCGCAGCCAGGTGACGCAATAGGTTCATGACGACGTTTTCTCAACTCGGGCAGGCGTGCGATCTCGAGAGAGAAAAACCAGCGTAGGTCCAAAATCTGCAAGCTTTAGAGTTAACGCAGAACGCTTCGTCAGGCTTTCGCTAAAAGGAGCCGGCGAGATCAAAGCCGTTTGGAACACCGATCTTTTGGGCTCTCAGAAGCAGCCGGCAAGCACGACCTGTGGTAAGAAATTGGGGGAGACGGAGTGTCAATTTTTGGGTCAGAATTTCACCCAATTCTGCATTTGGATAGCATGGGTTGAAAGCGACAGGCTTCTTTTAGCAGAGAGCTGGTATAATGGTTAGACGGGGTGAGAATCAAGTGGCCCTCCAGATGTTGCTGGACTGCAAGTCCCATCATCTCTAGCCAACATTCAGGGTGGGGAATGCTGGACGTTGCATTCCAGCGGCTGGGTGGCTGAATGATTCTCACTCCAGTGGAGAGTGCTACATTTTGAACCTTGGAGACGCAAATTCTGATTCCCACGGAATCACAAAAACCATTGTGTGAGGGCAGCCATTCTTTTTCAGCCTCATCTACATTGTAGGGTCCTACAGAGGATGCCCAAGAGTGCTGTCTCAAACTCATTGGAGGAAAAATATAACTGTGAAATTAACATTGTCA
Source organism: Iguana delicatissima (assembly GCA_948472985.1). Classification (NCBI taxonomy): domain Eukaryota; kingdom Metazoa; phylum Chordata; class Lepidosauria; order Squamata; family Iguanidae; genus Iguana; species Iguana delicatissima. The sequence continues at coordinate 21,671 of CAOKZL010001291.1, forward strand.
TAATCGTCGGCTGAAATACCCTGAAGGCGCCTGATTATCTCTGATTGTGGAAGCTAAGCAGGGTTGGCCCTGGTTAGTACCTGGATGGGAGACCACCACCTGAGTTTTATCTATTAAATATGCTAGGACAAAATATAGAGATTAGAAGACAGCAAAAGATAATGTTGTATCTGATCACGGCTGCATGGCTGACCTATGCTTGGCATTGGAAAGAAACTATTGAAATTAATTTGGAAGAATGGAAATTAAGAGTTTTGGGTATGGTGGAGACTGAAAAACTCACAAATTCATTGAAGAACACGCCTATTCAGAAATATGAAAGGGAACGGAAGGGGGTATTGGAATGGCTTAAAATTTAAATGTTTGATAGGATTAGGTAGTGGGGTGATTCTGTGTAAATATTGAAGATGTATTGTGGCAGAAGACGCCAAATGATTCAGCCAGAGGAAAATACAATTTAGGGAAGTGCGGCAACAATGGTGGAACATACCTTTTTCTTTATGTTTTGAAATGTTTCAATAAAATTTTTTTTAAAAAAAAACATATTGGGTGGAGATCTTTGAAAGGGGTTGAAATCAGATGGAAGTTGTATTAATGTGTTAATCCCGGTCTTTCTGATCCTAATCACCTCCATCCCTGTTTTTCTTTCTTCAGGAAGAAGCCTCCTGGAATGTTATCGGCTCTTATTTTTAACTACTTGTTGGTGAGGGTTTCCTCGTAGTCTCCGACAGACCCCCAAGACGCTAGCCTGGGGGACTGGACTTGCCTTGTGCAAAATGGCTGGCAAGCAGGAAGGTTTGCTGGACGTAGACGCTGAGGTTCAGGCCAAGTCAGAACACGAGGTGCCAGTGGAGGAGACAGCAGGCCCCGTTGTGGAGGAGGAAGGGGGGAATGACCCCTGTGTTGCTCCGGCTAGGAGTAGTGAAGGCTTTCTACCAGACACCTCTGACAAGCAAGGGAAACATGGGGGGCTCACATGTAGACACAGGCAGGAATTCCCAAAGACGGTGGACTGTCCGAGCTCTCGTGCCACAGGTCCGGAGGCACTGTGGCCCCCCGACCAGGCTGGGGCCCAGACATCTCCAGCTTCCTTTAATGCCAAGGCAGAGGGTAGCCAGTGCCCCACCGAAGAGCGGGAGACCCAAACCCAACCAGGTTTCACCAGAGCATCCCAGGAGGACTCCCAGAACCCGAATTCCCCGGAGCAGCTGAAGGAAGAGGACGTGGTCGTCTTGGAGATCCAGCGCCAGAACTTCCGGCAGTTCCGTTACCAGGAGGCCGAGGGACCCCAAGAGGCGTGCAGCCGCCTCTGGTTCCTTTGCTGTCGGTGGCTGAAGCCCGAGCGGCACACCAAGGAACAGATCCTGGAGCTGCTGATCCTAGAGCAGTTCCTGGCCATCTTGCCTCCCGAGATCCAGAGCTGGGTCATGGAGGGTTGCCCGAAGACCTGCGCCCAGGCGGTGGCCCTGGCTGAAGGGTTCCGGCAGAAGAAACGGAAGCCCGAGAGACCCGAGGAGCAGGTGAGAATGAAGTCTCTCACAAAACGCCAAAGCGGTTGTTGGAAGTACATCCAGTTAGGGCTGAGTCCCACCTAGGCCCTTTCCACACTACACTGTTATAGTACTACTATTCCACTTTCAACCTCCTGTGGAATTCTGGGATTTGTAGTTTACTAAGGCCAAAAAGCTCTCTGTTTGAGAATTCCCAATGGCTCTCCCTAAATTGCAAACCCCAGGATTCCATAGGAGGTTGAAAGTGGAATAATAGCATAACAGCGTAGTGCAGAAATGCCCCTAGTTTTGCTAGGTCAGGACTATGCCAGGACCTGAGATTTCAAGGCCACAACCTAGGAGCAGTCCCTTGCGATTTCACAGGAGGTAGGCTCTGGTGGTGGTATAAGGGTGGTGTATATAACAGTATTCCTCAGTGAGGTCAGTGATCACAATACATTACAATACAATAAGCATCAACCACAGTTGTGTGAACTGCACCATTTAGATAAAAAAAAAAAGGCAAACCCTGACACAAGGAATATACAGTCCTCTCTTCATATTTGCATGTTTGACCTTCGCAAATTTGATTAGAATCAGCCCTCCACTTTTGTGGATTTGATTATTCATGGATTATTTGCTGTCATCTCCACTGCCTCCCTCTGCCATTTTTATAGGGACTGCAAGCCTCGTGAGACTGAGAAACTGTAAACGAATCTTGTAAGTCCCTATTTAAAATGGCATGGGGCAGAATTGGAGGTGGCAGTAAGCCCCACCAGCTCCCCACTTCTGCTTTGTGAAGGAGCGCTGATGCTTCAAAGGAGTCCACGGTGGGTTAAATATGGTGATCATGCTTTTTTTGTGTGTGTGTTAAATGTGGTTTGGGAGGGCCTAGAGTTATTCACAGTTTTTCCATTTTCACAGGGGTCCTGTGCCCCTAATCCTAGCAAATGTGGAAGGATGACTATATTTGCAAAGTGCACATGTGCCTCCCCCCACATTTCCCCCCTCTCTTTCCCTTGCCTTTTGCCCAGGCACTTGCACCTTCCTTCTCCTCCCCTGGGCAAAGGCAAAGGAATGGTCAGGGGGAGCTTCACGCATGGAGAAGGGAAGTGCGTGTGTACCTCTTCCCATTCCTTTTGCTCAGGTGCAGAAAACACACTCCGGGGCAAAAGGCAAGGGAATGTCGGGGGAGCACATGAGGAAAAGAAAGGCACGTGCATGCTTCCCCCCTTCCCTTGCCTTTTGCCCTCATTCAGAGAGCGCACACAGAGGCAAAAGGTAAGGAAGTGGGAGGGGAAATACTGTGTGTGGAGAAGGAAGCCACACATGTGCATCCCCCCCATTGCCTTACCTTTTGCTCTGGCGCAGAAAAGGAAGGCATGTGTGCCAGGGCAAAAGGCAAGTGAATGAGAAGGGAAATGTGGAGGAGAGTTATTTGCCAATTTTTCTGCTTTTGCAAGGATTCTGCACCTTGAATCCTTGCAAAAGTGGAGGGGCCACTGTGTTGGTATGTGTGTAAACATACATACACCTGCATATACTATACATAAATTTGCACGCTGTAGAGCAGAACTTTCCAAACTTTTCATGTTGGTGATACACTTTTTGGACATGCATCGTTTCATGACACAGTAATTCAGTGTTATTAGCAAACCAGAGGTTAAACAGTGTGAAAGGCAGCCCCCCACACACCTAATCCTGGTTTGCTGCTGTTGCCCTCGCCGATGAAGGACCCCAGTGAGGGTGGTGGCAGCAGCAGGAAAGGCGGCCCCCCACCTGTTCCCCGCCCAGTGGATGCAATGGATGCAAACATGAGACTGGTTCCTGACATCTACCAATCCCCCCCCCACTCCTCCCACTCATGATTATAATGGTGATTTGGGACTCAAGACAGCTTAAAACAGATTTAAAAAATTGTTTTTTTTCAACAAAACCAATTTTTATTTCAATAAAACAAGATCCAACTTAAACTTGAGGTTAAGTGTGTGCGTGCATTTGGCATCCATATGCTTTTAAGTGCAAACAGGCGGCTGGTGGTGGGGCTAAATTCTACAATTTATTTATTTTTTTGGAATGAATTAATTGGATGGATTGTTAGCAGAGGGGAATTGGTGTCAATATGCACCAGTTGTATGCTAGATTCAACAAGATTGCAAAGAGAAAATTATTAGTAACGTGAAAACTGAATTTGGTTTTATTTTGGAATCAGGGAATGGACATTTAACAGCAAAATTGTATAGATTATTTTTAAATTGGGAAACAGAATAAGAAGTAGTAAAAAAATATGATTAAATGAGAACAACATATTGGACATCCAATACAATTACAGTGCTGGAAACAGACCTGGAAAAACTTAAGATTTACAAGGTATCAAGGGTTCAAGGAGAATTTTTATAAAATATTTTACATATGGCACCTAACTCAAGCAAAACTTGCTAACGTATATAAGAGGGAAAATGATAAATGCTGGAAGTGCAAGGTTGAAAGGGTGGCAGTGCAAAAAGACAAAACGTTTCTGGAAAAACATCCATCTGGAAATCACAAAAAATCTTGAAAATAAATTTTCCCATGCGACCAGAATGATATTTACTGAATATGGTTAAATTGATAGAAGATTGTATTGGGAAACTACACACACACACACACACACACACACACACACACACACACACACAAACTGTTTATATATATATAAACTGTTTCACAATACAGTCTTCTATCAATGTAACCATATTCAGTAAATATCATTCTGGTCGCATATATATATATATTTTGTGGAGTAGAAAAGAGAAGGAGTACCAGCAATTGATGTCTGGCTTCTGGGAATCTATGATTTAATGCAAATAGATAAATTGTCTAAATTGTTGAAGGATAAATCATTGAAAAGAAAGAGTGGGACTGTGTAAATAACTACCTTGAGAATATATGGGGGGCTTTTATCTGTCATTGTATGGAAATATTAGTAATGTCAGATAGTTATCCAACTGGTCAGCTTGATGTTAGACTCTTAGAAAGTATGTAAGAAAGTAAGTCTATATATGTCATATCTACACTTGAGTTTGTTGAATGTGGTCTGGCATTTTTCGGTCCATGTCAGTCTTTTTGGAATTGCAGTATTATATTTTTTCTTCGCAGAAGTCATTTTTAGCAGGTCCATTAGAGGCAATGCGATTGTAGCAAAGCCTTCAGTGAAACTGCGGTAAAAGTTGGCAAACCCCAGGAAATGCTGCAGTTGTTTATGTGTTCTTGGGAGAGGCCAGTTCACAATCATTTCAACTTCGGATGGGTCCCGTATTCAGGGTGTTGTTGCATGTTCTGTACCTGAGGTTGTCAAAGGTCTGAGTGTGAAATTCGTACTTAGACAATTTCACAAAAAAATTCATTGTCCTTAAGTCTTTGTAGTACTGTGCATACTAGTTCTACATGTTGTGGCAGAGTTTTAGAGTATATTAGAATATTGTCCAAGTACACCACAACCCCATTATAAAGGAATTCTTGCAAAATGGAATTCAAGAACATTTGCAATACGGCAGGCCCTGCTTGCAGTCCGAAAGGGAGCACAGTCCATTGGTAATTCCCGGGGGTGGGGGGATTGAGAATGTTGTCAACCACTCGCTCTCAAGGTCCATTCTCGTTCGGTGAAAGGCCTCTCTGAGGTTTAGTTTTGTGAAATATTTGCCCTGGGCCAGTTGAGATGTTATGTCTGCAGTGAGTGGGATTGGGTAGACATTAGGGAGGACTGCCTGTTTGATGAGATTGTGGTTTACGATAAGCCTAGCGTGCCCCCCATCTCACTTCTGTTGGAAAAACACTGGGCTGGCAGTTGGTGAGTATGTAGTGATGAATTTATGTGTGTGTATATAATATATAAAATAAAATATATATATAATATATATATAAATGATGAGTGTGTGTGTGTGTGTGTGTATATAATATATAGATAAAATATATGTATAACATTAAATACAATAAAATAAAAAAGCAAGTTGAAAAGTGATTAAACGATAAAAAAATTAAGGTCATTTAAAAACATAAATCATACAAAACACAACAGTTAAGTTCTCCCTCCACATTCACAGGCTTGACCTTTGCAAATCTGATTATTCCTTGCCCCCCATTCTCCTTCTCCCATTCCCTTGTGTCTTGCCCAGGCGCCCACGCCTGAGACAAGGCAAGGGAATGGGAGCGGGGAGCAGCGCACACAGAGAAGGAACGCATACGCTTGCCTTCCCCATTCCCTTGCCTTTTGCCTGGATGCAGAGAATGCCTGCAGGGACAAAAGCCATGGGAATGGTGGGGAGGCAGATGTGTGTCCCCGCCCCAATTCTCTTGCCTTTTGCCTGGACATGGAGAAGGAAGGCATGCGTGCCAGGGCAAAAGGCAAGGGATGGGAAGGGGGAGCCTTGGAAGGGAATGGGAGAGGTAGAATGGGGAAAGGTACTTGTGTTTTTTTCCACTTGCGCAAGGGTTCTGTGCCCCCAACCCTTGCAGAAGTGGAGAGGCTACTGTATAACAAAAACAACAAATATAAAACCCAGCACATTGTACAGGACCCATCCTGCCTAAATATTCAATCTTCAAAGGCCTATCGAAATAGAAGGATTGCCACCTGTTTTTGGAAAGAGAGCAAAGAGAGCACCTGTTTAACCTCTCTGGATCAAAGCTCTCTAATAGCCCGAGAAACGCTGGCCTAAAGCTTAGGAAAGTGTGGGAATAAAACTCCCCGAGTTCCCTAGCTAGCAGTTCTGCAAATTTGAGTCTCCATTTAAAGCAGGCGTGCGCTTTCGCCTTGTGTCCAGTCTTAACGGGGCCGCTTCCACTCTGTCCCTCTGTGCCAAATGAACTCTTCATTTACGTTTCAGGTGCCACTGAAAGAGGGAGCCTTGAATTTCTCTGGGGCCCAACAGATTCCATTGGACTGCGAACAGAATCAGATGTTTCATGAGAGCGATGCTGGTGTTTCCAGTTCTCCGAGTAAGGTTTCCAGGTGTTGAAAAGGATGATTTTGTGTGTGTGTGTGTTTGCACATGCGTGTGTATGCATTCATATTTTCCTTGAGACAGAGTGCGAGACAGGTTGGCCAGACGTTTCAAACGGGGCAGGGCATCATATCTGAATAGATGTGGGGGAAAAATCATGATCCGCTTATCCATGACCACGTGATTCCCAGTACAGTTGGCCTCCACATTCACTAGGGCTGGGAGCGCAACCCCTGCCTTTCTTCCAGTGTAGGATTCAAGGCAGCTTATGATGATTAGAACAAACATAGTTTAAAAGTGAAAGGGTAATGAAACCATCAGAAAAAATTAAAATCAGTTAAAAACAAACCACTGAAAGCAGTCACAACAAATAGAGAGTGTGGAACATTATACAGATCCGTTTCCCCTAAAAAATTAATTCTCAAAAGTTTGCCAGCATAGAAGGGCTTTAACCACTCCGTAGAAAGATAGCTAGGAGAGTGCCCGTCTGTGAGAAGTGACTTTTGGAGCCTGGGGGCAGCCGTGGAGAAGATGCTCTCCTTTGTTCCCACCTGGTATACCTGTGGGAGTGGAGGGACAGAAAGAAGGGCCTCCTCAGAGGATCTCAAAACATGGGAAAGTTTGTATGATAATGTGGTCTTTCAAATAACCTGGAACTGAGTTGTGTAGGGTTTAGTATTCCAGTCCTGTAGTTGATGGAGTCTAGCATCCTTTCATAGCAGCTGGACCTCCAAGCAACTACCATGGGCCCTCAACTTTCACAAGGGTTAGCAGCTCAGGATCCCCAGAAAAGCAAGAAAACCACAAATATCTTTTGTGTCCTCCAAACAGGCATGCCACAGATTCTGTTGCTGCAAAAATCTCCTTCAGTGTTGTAATCCACCAGGAGAAAGCAGAGAACAACAGCAGTACTTAAGGGGATTTTTCAAGCAGCTCCTGTTGGCACCTTGGGCAGAAAAAATAAAGGGTACAGATATAAGATGGGTGACACCTGGCTTGATCACCGTCCATGTGAAAAGCATCTAGGAATCTTGGTACACCGCAAGCTGAACATGAGTCAGTAGTGTGATGCAGCAGCTAAAAAAGCCAATGCAGTTCTGAGCTGCACCAATAGGAATATAGTAATCTAGGTCAAGGGAAGTGATGGGACCACTCTATTCTGCTTAGGTCAGACCCCACCTGGAATACCATGTCCAGTTCTGGGCACCACAGTTCAGGAAAGATATTGAAAAGCTGGAACAGTTCAGAGGAGAGTGACCAAAATAATAGAAATCCTGGAAACCATGCCCTGTGAGGAAGGGCTTAGCTGGGTATGTTTAGTCTGGAGAAGAGAAGATTAAGAGGTGACGTGATAGCTATGTTTAAATACTTGAGGAGATGTCATTTGGAGGATGGAGCAAGCCTATTTTCTGCTGCTCTAGAGACTAGGACACAGAGCAATAGCTTCAAACTTCAGGAAAATATATTCCATCTAAACATAGGAAGAACTTCCTGATGCTAAGAGCAGTTTGACAATGGAATGCGCTGCCTGGGAGTTTTGTGGACTCTATTTTTTTGGAGATTTTTAAACAGGTTAAATGGCCATCTGTCAGGAGTGCTTTGATGGTGTATTCCTGCATGGCCAGGGGTTATACTCGATGGCCCTTTTGGTCTCTTCCAACTCTATTAGTCTATGATGCCTCCACCTCACTCTGAGGCCACTTCCCCCGACCTCTCTGCTGGTCTCCCAGCCTTCCCCTAGAAAAGGTCCTAGATGCTCATGGGGCCTGGTGGGGGACGGCAGTGTAGCTCCCCTTCTCTGTCTGCCTTCCTGCTAAAAGTGAAGACCTTACAGATAATGTTCCTTTGTGGATTGAATCATAGAGTTGGAAGAGACCCAGGGGCCATCCAGTCCAACCCCCTGCTATGCAGGAATACCCATCAAAGCACTCCTGACAGATGGCCATCCAGCCTCTACTTAAAATCCTCCAAAGAAGGAGACTCCACCACACTCCATGGAGGCAGCATCTTCCACTGCCAGACAGCCCTGACTGTCAGGAAGTTCTTCCTGAGGTTCAGGTGGAGTCTCCTTTCCTGCAGCTTGAATCCATTGCTCCTTGTCCTAGTCTCTGAAGTGGTAGAGAACAAGCCTGCTCCCTCCTCAACATGACATCCCTTCAGATATTTAAACATGGCTATCACGTCCCCTCTCAACCTTCTCTTCTGCAGACTAAACATACCCAGCTCCCTAAGCCGTTCCTCATAGGGCATGGCTTCCAGACCCTTCTCCATTTTGGTCGCCCTCCTCTGGACACGTTCCAGCTTGTCAATATCCTTGAACTGAAGTGCCCAGAACTGGACACAGTATTCCAAATGAGGCCTAACCAATGCAGAATAGAGTGGTACCATTGGCCATTTCCGCACTAGGCTGTTTTAGCACGACATTCCGCTTTCAACCTCCTATGGAATCCTGGGGTTTGCAGTTTCAGGAGGGGCCAGGCAGCCCCTCCTGAAACTGGAAACCCCAGGATTCCATAGGAGGTTGAAAGCGGAATCATCGTGCTAGAACAACCTAGTGCGGAAATGGCCATTACCTCCCTTGATCTAGACACCATACTCCTATAGATGCAACCAAGAATTGTGTTGGCTTTCTTGGCTGCAGCATCACGCTGCTGACTCATGTTCAGCTTGTGATCTACCAAGACTCCTAGATCCCTTTCACCCGTCCTGTTATCCAGCCACATGTCCCCCATCCTATATTTGTGTATTCCATTTTTTCTGCCTAGGTATAGGACCTTACATTTCTCTCTGTTGAAACTCATTTTGTTAGTTTTGGCCCAGCTCTCCAATCTGTCAAGGTCTTTTTGAATTCTGATCCTGTCCTCTGGCATATTAGCAACCCTTCCCAATTTGGTATCCTCAGCAAATTTGATCAGCATGCTCTTTATTCCTTTATCCAAGTCGTTGATGAAGATGTTGGGCCCAGGACAGAATCCTGTGGCACCCCACTAGTCACTTCTCTCCAGGATGAAAAGCAGCCATTGGTGAGCACTTTTGGGTTCAGTTGGTCAACCAGTTACAAATCCACCTAACAGTAGCCCTGTCCAGCCCACATTTTACTAGCTTGACCGTTCTGAGTAGCAGACGTACTGACTTCCATGTGCGTACATCCATTTTGGCACAGTCCTTCCTGGATTGTCAAAAAGCAACCCAGCAAACTACTCCCGGCTTTAGGAGCGCAGAGGCCGGCTCACCCAGCTTGGAGGTGAAGGAAGAAGGAAGCCAAGGCTGCCAAAAAGGCCCTGGAGCCTGCCTGTGTGAGCCTCAAGCTGGGAGGAGTTTGCCAGTTTGCTTTTTGACAATCTGCTCCCTCGACCTGCACCCCAGCAGCCTGATCTCAGCTTGGCACTTTTTCCCCACCATCTCTACTCACTTTTCAAGAAATGTGTGAGCGTGTGCAGTCCAAAGCAAGACTCGCACACATTGCACAACCACAGTTTAATTCCCTCCTTGTCCACCCAGCTTTTGGCATGAAAATGAACAGCCATACCTGCTGGAATTCTTTAAGTTCATTGGCATTGTTTTCCTTTCTTTTGCCTCCTTTGTTACATGCCCCTAGGTTTAACCCTTGACTTTTTTTTTCCTTACAGATAATTATAACCATAAAAGACAATAAATTTATATGTTGTATCGCAATATAAATCAATGATATAATATATCGGTAAATCAATAATGTAAGTCAATAATTATAATATTGTTCAGTATTTAACTGTGTTTATAAGCAGTTATGTTTATCTGTAACAGGTGTAAGCCAGAGAAACAAAAATTAATTTATCCAAACAAAATCATAATCTTTATGAACATGAAATCTTATCCTAAGCAGTCGTAATCATGTCAATTTTTTTATCTATTTTTATTTAAGAAAAGTTACCAATAATAAAACTAAATTTGTAAAAATTAGAAGTACAAAGAAAAGGAAAGGGGGGGAATCAAAGTACAAATACAAAAAAAACCCCAAAAACTTTCCCCTGAATGTCTTTGGTTATTTCATGAGTTCTGTAATTAAAGATCCTTGAACATGTCCATAATTCTTATCTAATTCTATCAGAAACCTAATTTACTCATTATCTGTGTGTGTGGGGGTATATCATTTTTAATCAGAGAAGCTGATTATTTCAGAATAATTGTTTCTGAGAAAATCAATCATCGGATCCCAAGTTTTTGAATGATTATCCATAGAACCATCTCTTAACAAAATTGTTAACTTGTCCATAATTGCCATATCCAGTACCTTCAACAACCATTCATCTACTGATGGTATGTCTTCTGATTTCTATTTTTTTGCAAATAACAGTCTAGCTGCCGCAGTCAAGTAGAAAATAAGTCTTCCAAAATTTTCCTCTACTTTATCATTAACCATAATCATGTCAGTTTAAAAATCCTAATTTATCTAACATTCAGACAGAGAAAGATGAGTAAAGACGTAAATAATATAAGAGAAATATAAGATGAAATCATAAAAAAACCTGCAAAAGCTGATTTATGAATCAAACTTGTAGTTTATAAATCTAGAAGAAACATTTTCCTAACTCTCTTTCCATACGCTTTTTAAGGCAGAGCTTTCCAAACTTTTCATGTTGGTGACACACTTTTTGGACATGCATCATTTCGTGACACAGTAATTCAGTTTTACTAGCAAACCAGAGGTTAAACGGTGTGAAAGGCAGCCCCCCTACCTGTTCCTGGCCCACTGCGGTGGTGGTGGCAGCAACAGCGGGAAAGGCTCGGGTGGGGGGTCTTTTTCAGCCTGGGGAGGCAACACACCTACACACTTCAGGTGATACATTAACATGTTGCGACACACTGTTTGGAAAGCCCTGTTTTAAGGTATTAATTCTTGATTTAATTTAATTTATCCATACTTTGATTTTTCGTAAGCATGGTTAGCCTATCCATCTGATACATATCAAGGAGTTTGAATAACCATTCTTCACTTGTTGGAATCTCTCTAACTTTCCATTGTTGAGCATACAGGATCCTAGCCACTCTTATCATATATAGCAGTAATCTTCTGTATTTCTTTTGTTCATTAATATTAATTCCTTTAACCCTTGACTCGTCACAGCAAATGCTGTAATTTTGGGCTTAAAACTTGCCCTCAACTTGTCCACGAGATCCACATAGTCAAGTCTATACAGTAGTATGTGATGAAATCAGGCCAAAACAAGTAAGATTTCACATTTTCCTCCTTATTCTCTCATATAGGTGAAAGTCTTATGTGTGCAAATGAGAAAGTGCATCCAGAAGGAGTTATAGAAGAAGGAGGAGGAGCACCAAATGGGGTAGAGATAGGCACCCCAGAAGAGGTGCATTCACAATGTTCAGAGCCAGAAGACTTTTCCAGGGGTTGGCAGGGATCTAAGGAGCTTCAAAGAAGTTCCCCAGGGGAGCAGATAGGAAAAGCCTTTCCTTGTGAAGGTGATAAGACCCTTAGCGAAGCTGCAAGCCAAAAGAGAATCCAGACAGTGAAGAGTAAAAACGCCAGTCCAGTTGATGACAGCAGTTTCCCGGACAACTCGGAGATCATTGAATTCCAGGTGACTCACACAGGCAGCCTGCCTTATAAATGCTTGGACTGTGGGAAGAGCTTCAATTACAGCACCAGCCTTGTCAGGCATCAGAGAATCCACACAGGAGAGAAGCCGTACAAATGCTTGGACTGTGGGAAATGTTTCTGCCAAAGTTCAGGCCTCACCATTCATCAGAGAATCCATGCAGGGGAGAAAGCCTATCAGTGCCTGGACTGTGGGAAAAGTTTCCGAGTGAAGTCTCACTTAATCAGGCACTCCATCATCCACAAGGGGGAGAAACCTTACAAATGCCCAGAATGTGGTGTCAGCTTCTGTGAGAGATCGGAGCTTAGAATCCACCAGAGAATTCACACGGGAGAGAAACCGTATAACTGTGCCGACTGTGGAAAAAACTTTTGCAGGAAGGCCGACCTCACTCTTCATCAGAGAATCCACACGGGAGAGATGCCGTACACCTGCTTGGAATGTGGGAAGGGCTTCCGTTGGAGTTCCAACCTCATCACACATCAGAAAACCCACACAGGGGTAAAACCTTTTGAGTGTGCAGAATGCGGGAAGAGCTACTACTCCAATATGAGCCTCGTTAGGCATCAGAGGGTCCACACGGGGGGGACCCCCTACATATGCTCCGACTGTGGGAAGAGCTTCTGTGATAGCACCAGCCTTACCAGACATCAGAAGATCCACACAGGGGAGAAGCCGTACGTCTGTATGGATTGTGGGAAAAGTTTCAACCGGAACTCAAACCTCATTTCACACCAGAGGACCCATACGGGAGCCAAGCCGTTCCTGTGCGCAGACTGTGGGAAGAACTTCCGATCCAAATCGGAACTGCACAGGCATTACACAGTTCATGTGGGAGAGAAAAATGAGAAGGGCTTGACTGGTGGTGGTCCAGAGGCTCGTCCACATGAGAAAATGGATAGTGAACTGGAGGTTAGAAATGAATAGAGAGAGGAGGGGTGAAGTCAGTCAGCACTAGGAGTGTAACAAGTCACACTATCCATTGTTCCTCCAGTCCGTCTGCTCTGATACTTTGCCATGGAAATGAACAGCGAAGGTAAAAGCAGTGCGGGCTGTTTTCCTTTCTCTTCCTCAACTGAGTTCATGGGAAATCACTTTTTAAAAAGCTACTTTCTAAACCAATATGTTGTGCACTTTTTTAGATCGGGAGTTTCTGATCCTTGCATGATTTGAATTGTGAACTTGCTACTTTACGGCCAGCTTTCTGTTCTTTCAAACTACTCTCGTGGTGGATCTTTTGGACACGGAAGCAGGCATGCACAGTTGGAGGTCGTGGTTTCCCTGTGGAGGCTGCTGCATATCCAGTGGCAAGCGGGATGGGAGCCTGTGTTGCCACACCCATGGGCCTTTTCTCTGGTGGCGTTCGATAGGATCTCAGTATGTGTGTTGTGGCTGGGTTTTTTTAAAGATACTAACCCTTTTTTTATGGACGTTTTTCTTTAAGGCACTTCAATGATATCCTATTTCAGGGCCTGGAATATGCCTGGTCTGATTGCTTCTATACTTTGGGCCCTTTGACACATTGTAGTTGAAGTGCTATGATTCCACTTTAACTTCCATGGCAACATGCTTTGGAATCTTGGGATTTGCACTTTGGGTGGGGAGTGTAATTAGAATTCTCAGTCAGAGAGCTCTAGTGCCTCAGTCCCAGGATTCAGCAGGATATGGCCTTGGCGGTTTCATTTATTTTATTTTATATCTCACCTTTTTCCTTGCACAGGATTCAGGATGGCTAGCTGAAGTGGAATCATTGCACTACAACTTTGTAGTGTGAAAGTGCCCCCGATCCAGTTCTTTCTTTATAACTTGGGGGCCCTTTTGCAATGCACAATTACAGAACTATGATTCTACCTTAATTGCTGTGGCTGTATCCTGTGGAATCCTGGGATATATAGTCTGGTGAGGCCCAAGAGCTCTCTTAATGAGAATTCTAAATGCCACTCCCTAAATTGTCGTTTCCAGGATTCCAAAGCATGTCGCCATGGCAGTTAAAGTGGGATCATAGCGCTATAATTGTTTAGTGTGGAAGAACCCCTTGATATGGGAACTCAGTTATAGGGTGGGAAATCTATATTCATCCCAATGCTGTTATGGACTCTATTTCCCATTATCCATGACCATTGTCTATATTGGGTTGGGCTGATGGAAGTTGGGATCTGAGAGCATCGGAAGGGCCTCAGCTTTCCACCTGGGACTTAATACTTTGCTGATGATCTCTCTAGCCGGAGACTTCACAGGAAAATTTGTGCTCCTTTAATATTTTTCCAGGGTCCTTTAATACTGTAAAACCACATGAGTTTTTCTACTTGGATACATCTGCCTTTCCAAAGTATATAGCAGTGGTATCTACCCAAAGCCCTATTTAAATGGTGTCATTTTTGTTTTTGCGGTACATGCTTGCTAATTTGGTTAGGAAGCATATTGAAGCCCTGAGAACCTTAATAATATTGTTTAAGATCAACCTTTTCTTTCCTTTTTGTTCTTCTAGGACAGTGTTTCTTAACAATATTTTATAGGGTTTTTTTCTCCAGATCACCATAGTCTGTGCATCCAAAAAATTAAATAATGTTCATTTAGTAGTATACCTGGCATGATGTTCCCTAAATGGAAAGCTATTTCTCCCTATACTTACATGTTTTGAACACATTATGCAGTAAAACTTACTGAAGAACTCTTTATAGCTTGATTGTTCCTATTATCTGGATTGCGACTTCCTAAATGTCCCATTTTTTGTTAGCAGACTAGCATATATATCCGGCGTTGCCTGGGATTTTATTTTCTCATAGGTGATACGTGTTAGAAAGATCTGATATTCTGTGTCTCTGATTCCCCAAACTGTCTTGTCCAGTACCTGTAACTTTTCCCCACATACCACAATCCAATCTGTATTCAGAGTTATTAATATACAGAGGTTGGGTTCCTGAGGGAATACGCTGCCCTCCTCCTTGGCACTAGGCCTCGTCTCCTTAGCAACTGGCGTATTCAAGACATACACAGATGACTGAGGCTGAAGAGCTCTCTGGCTGAGAATTCTAAAGGCCCCTCCCCAAACTGCAAACCCCAGGATTCCATAGAATCTTCTTAAGCAGCCAATCATATGAGGTCTTTGCCTGACACAGACAAACAAACTTTGACTTTTATATATTGGATGAAATCTAGCATGCTGGGCGGAGTAATCCCTCCCTCTGCTTTGGTTAGACCTCATCTTGAATACTGTGTCCAGTTCTGCGCACCCCAATTCAAGAAGGACATGGTCAAGCTGGAGCAAGTCCAGAGGAAGGCGACCAAAATGGTGAGGGGCCTGGAAGCCATGCCCTATGAGGATAGACTTAGAGAGCTGGGGATGTTTAGTCTGCAGAATAGAAGCTTAAGAGGGGATATGATGGCCATGTTTAAATATTTGAAGGGATGCCATGTAGAGGAAGGAGGGGGCTTGTTTTCTGCTGCTCCAGAGACCAGGACAAGAAGCAATGGATTCAAGCTGCAGGAAAGGAGATTCTACCTGAACCTCAGGAAGAATTTCCTGATGGTCCGGGCTGTCTGGCAGTGGAATAAGTTGCCTCGGAGTGTGGTGGAGTCTCCTTCCTTGGAGGTTTTTAAGCAGAGGCTAGATGGCCATCTGTCGGGAGTGCTTTGAGGGTGTTCCTGCATGGCAGGGGGTTGGACTGGATGGCCCCTGGGGTCTCTTCCAACTCTACATTTCTATGATTCTATGAATAATAATGTTACATTTGCAGGGTGGGTGTATATTTTGCTGTAAGTCAGGCCGGTGGTCCATCCTCCTGTCTCCTATGTATGTTGCACAGATGAGTAGGCATAACGTGGTTATAAAGCTCTCAGGTGTGAATCCAGTGCGCTGATTGGCTGCCTGTATGTGATGTCACAGAATGTTCACAAGATCTCTTTAACCACTTAAGACGGCAGGGCAGCCATATAAGTGATAAACAGGAAAGTTATTCCCCGCAGGCTCTGGAGGTGAGGGTGGGATGGAATGGGATAAGAAGCAAAAATATCCAGGAATGAGACGCAAGAGGAACAGGTAATGGAATGGGCCACAACATCTCAGAAATCCAGTGGCGAGAAAGACCCAAACAGAGAGGAAAGAAGGCTGCCTCAAGAGCTGAGGACTGAGTATGAGGTCACCTGCTGGAGATAAATAACAGTATTTGTAATGTAGAATTACTGGGCCAGCATGTTGTAGGGGTTTGAGTATTGGACTACGATCCTGGAGACGAGGGTTCAATACTCCACTTGTCCGTGGAAACCCAGTAGGTGACCTTGGGCATGTCACATACTCTCAGCCCCAGAAAACTCCATAGGGTTGCTGTAAGTTGGAAATGACTTGAAGGCACACAGCAACAACAGTTTGGTGACCATGGGCAAGCCACACTCTCTCAGCCTTGGGAAGGCAGTGGCAATAGGAACGACAAGCTCCCTCTGAACAAATCTTGGCAAGAAAACCACATGATAGGGTCTCCTTAGGGTTGCCGTAAGTCAGAAACGATCTGAAGGCACCCAATAGCAATTTATATTTCAGAGATTAGAGGACCACGCTGCTCCCTCAGGATACCTTGGAAGCCCATGCTCCAGCCTCCCTTGCCTCTCCCAGGAGAAACTGAAGAAAGTTTTGCTCATCAAATACCTTCTGGACATTGGGGGCATTTCTGCCCCATTTTTGGGCACGTGTGGGTGCATTAGGCTCAAGAGAGACACCTTTTTAACAATAGGAAGAGATCTGTAAGTCACTTCCAGTTCACTTCCTTTTTAAAAAAAAGATCTTGCCTTTAAAAAGGAAATTTTTTTTTTGAACTCTGGAGGGCGTATGAGGTCCATCATCAGCACTTTTCCTATCCCTAATTTGGATGATATCCCCAAGATTGAAATGTAAGTTACTATAGTTGGGCAGAAAAAAATGAATGCACAGATATAAGATAAATGATTCCTAGCGTGACCACAATAGTCATCCCTCCCCACTTGCTAGGGTTAGGGGCACAGGACCCCGGTGAAAGTGGAAAAACTGTGAATAACTCTAGGCCCTCCCAAACCATATCTAACGCACAAAAAAGTATGATCACCATATTCAACCCACCATGGATTTCTTTGAGGCATCAGGGTTCCTTCACAAGGCAGAAGTAGGGGGCTGGTGGGGCTTATGCCACCTCCACTGCTGTCCCATACACCATTTTTGAGAGGGACTTCCAAGCCTCGTTTGCAGTTTCTCAGTTTCAAACGGCTTGCAGTCCCTCTTAAAAATGGCACAGGGAGGCAGCAGAGGTGACAGCAAATAATCCGTGAAAATAATCAAGTCCACAGAAGTGAAGCGTGCAAATGTGGAGGACTGACTGTCCATGTAAAAAGGATCTAGGAGTCTTTTTTGTTTTATGCCAGGGTTCCTAGAACAGCCCTTTGCATATACAGAGGGTGCACAGTATTTATCTTGGAATCAAAGAGCTGGAAGAGGCCAAAATGGCCATTGAGTCCAACACCTTTTGGCCATGCAGGAATACACCATCAAAGCACTCCCGACAGATGGCCATCCAGCCTCTGTATAAAAACCTCCAAACAGGGAGACTCCACCCCACTCCCCGCCAGTGTATTCCACTGTCAAGCTGCTCCTACCTAATGTTTAGGTGGACTCTCTTTCTCTGAAGTTTGAAGCCATTGCTCTGTGTCCTAGTCTCTGGAGCAGGAGAAAACAGGCTTGCTCCATATGACATCCCTTCAAACATTTAAACATACCTATCATGTTGCTTCTTAACTCTCTCTTCTCCTGGCTAAACATACCCATCTCCTCATACAGGAGCATGGTTTCTAGACCCTTCAACATTTTTGTCGCTCTCCTCTGGACATGTTCCAGTATATCAACATCCTTCTTAAATTGTGGTGCCCGAAACTGGACACAGTATTCCAGATGGGGTCTAACGAAAGCAGAATAGACTGGTCTTATTACTTCATGTGATCCCAACACTATACTCTTATTGATGCAGCCTAGAATTGTATTGGCTTTTTTAGCTGCTGCATCACACTGTTGACTCACAATCAGCTTGTAGTCCACTAAGTCTCCTAGATCACAAAGGAGAGGACCTGGAACTTGGGCTTGGAATGGAGATGCATCAGAACTAACCATTATGACCTCATTGGCCTGCATCTTTCAAGGTTCACCAGGCCAACAGGTAAGCAGCTCTCAAGACTCTTGGGCAGTGAGCATGGCCAGATGGTTCTCCTGAGAGTCATCTTTTGAACAAAGAACATCACTTTTTTTAATCACTTTTTTTTTTCATCATAAGATGGCTTATTCCCGGGAACTGGAGAGGTGTGTGTGTGTGTAGAGTTGCCAGAATGAAAACTGGAGGTGTCAGCTGTACCTTTAAGTTTGGTTACTTGGTCATGTGACAAGCAACACAGACTGAAATTCCCTCTTTTAAACAGGTATTAAAAATACAGGAGCCCTCTCTTGTCTTCATTATGGCAACTGTGTATTGGGGGGTCAGCCCACTGCATAAGGGTGGATGTAGGTGTGGGTGTCTAGCTCACCTTCCCTTGCCGCCCACGTGCACACAAACATACACACACACAGGGACCAGAGAGAGAAGAGTCTTGTTCCGCTCGCATTGCTCAGCTTGTGGGCTTCTTTGCAGCAACTAGTTGGTTTGCTGGGCTAGAGAGATTGAGGGGCAAAAGAAAGAAAGACTGAACGCTAAGCATCAGACAAATGCCACAACGTAACAAAATCATGCCATGCACCTCATGAGCACAAGCCAATACATCAGCCAGGATATTCCTCTGCAGTAAATGTTGCGTTTTGCATTAATAAGCAGCTAAGAACAATGCGTCCGGAAGAAGACAACCAAAATGGTAGAAGGTCTGGAAACTATGTTCTATGAGGAGAGGATGAGGGAGCTGGGTATGTTTAGCCTGGAGAAGAGACGGTGAAGAGGTGACATGATACAGCATGTTTAAATATTTGAATGGATGTCATGTTGAAGATGGAGCAAGCCTGTTTTCTGCTGCTCCAGAGACTAGGACACAAAGCAGCGGCTTCAAACTTCAGGAAAAGAGATTCCCCCTCAACATTAGGAAGAACTTCCTGACAAAAGCTAATGTTAAAATAAAAACCGGTTAGTCTTAATGGTGCTGCCACATTTTTCCTTCCCTCTTCCTTCATCTTTTTTAGGCTGCAAGAGACTAACACAGCTACATCTTTGAAAACATGTATACATAAGTAATCCTAGGACATTGTGTAATATTTGTCTCATCCACAAGGTCATCCTTGCAGAAATATTCAGACTCTCCAGATGTTGCTGTGACAGGCCCTTTTTCCTACTAGACTGGTGTGGCAGTTCCCAAGGCTTTACCATACAGCTCTGCTTCCCCATTATAACACCACCTTTGTGTAAAAAGGGGAGGGTTTTCAATGGTCATTTAGAACCCCTTAATAGTTTTATGGCAGTGTGTTTTCTGTGTTACTTTAAACACTATATATAACTCAACCAAGTCAGTGTTTATAAAAATGAACTGTAACATTTATGAAGATAACAATAAGAATAGAGTATTAAAGTTCATACGCAGGTAAAAATGCATTTTTTCAGTGCACTTTTTAGACAGTTCACTTGTACCTTTAGACTCTCATGTAAAGCACAAGTATCATACAACAGCCCTTTGACTACACTCCCACCAAAGGTTCAGCCCCCAATCTAGGTCACACTCTCTGATCAGATTCTACTAAGGTGCAATTACTCTTCTGCCTCTTACTTGGCTTCCACGGAGAATTAAACCTCCCCACACCATCACCCTCCTTGGCTGACTGAGGGACTCTACTTCGTTGCTTCTTGCTAGCAATCTCACTGAAGAACTGAATGCCAACCAGTACTTGGCTTTATATGTCTTTTCATCTCAGCCGCCAGCCCCTCCCACACACTACTAGTCTGCATTGGTCTTCAGAGAAGCTATTCTGGTTGCCTGGCAACCTGCTTTAGGCTGTTCTCTGCACCTACAGATAGCCACACCCCCAGAACTTTGTCACAGTTGCAGCTAAAGGGATTGTCAGCCTTCGGTTCCCGCTGCTGGCCACCAAGGCTTATATGGGCTCAGGCTGATCGGAACTGTCATCAACAACTTCTGGAGGGCGACAGGTTGCTCACCCCGTCTAAATTGTAGACCCTGTGTAAAGGCATTGTACATTTTAATTGTGTATATGCAAGGCAAAAGATAAAAAGAGGTTCAGCTTAGGGCTTCCTTGGTGAAGGCACCCTAGTGTATCTCTTGTTGGCCAGCCGGCCGGCCAGCCTTCCTCCACCCAGGTTTGAGTGAGCCTTCCCAGGTGGTTCTCCAGGGAGTCAATACTCTTTTTAATCACATGTTTTAATCATAGAATCATAGAAATGTAGAGTTGGAAGAGACCCCAGGGGCCATCCAGTCCAACCCCCTGCCGTGCGGGAACACCCTCAAAGCACTCCCGACAGATGGCCATCCAGCCTCTGCTTAAAAACCTCCACAGAAGGAGACTCCACCACGCTCCAAGGCAGCATATTCCACTGCCAGGCAGCCCTGACTGACTATCAGGAAGCTCTTCCTGAGGCTCAGGTGGAATCTCCTTTCCTGCAGCTTGAATCCATTGCTCCTTGTCCTGGTCTCTTGAGCAGCAGAAAACAAGCCCTCTCCTTCCTCTACATGGCATCCCTTCAAATATTTAAACATGGCTATCATGTCCCCTCTTAACCTTCTCTTCTGCAGACTAAACATCCCCAGCTCTCTGAGTCTATCCTCATAGGGCATGTCTTCCAGGCCTCTCACCATTTTGGTCACCTTCCTCTGGACTTGCTCCAGCTTGACCATGTCCTTCTTGAATTGGGGTGCCCAGAACCGGACACAGTATTCAAGATGAGGTCTAACCAAAGCAGAGTAGAGTGGTACCAGTACCTCCCTCGATCTAGACATCATACCCCTATTGATGCAGCCGAGAATTGCACTGGCTTTCTTGGCTGCCACATCACACTGCTGACTCATGTTCAGCTTGTGGTCTATTAAGACTCCTAGATCAAAAGTTGGCTTCTTTCTGATGGGTACGGAGGAGGTGTGTATGTTTGTAGAGTTACTGGAATGAAAACCGGAAGGGGCACCTGTACCTTTAAGGGTGGTTACCTGGTTATGTTACAGGCAACACATGCTGAACTTCCCTTTTCGAAACAGACATTAAAGGAACAGGAGTCCTCTCCAGACTTCACTGTGGCAGTCTTGTACGTGAAGGGATGTCATCCCACTGCATAAAGTTGGGTGTTGGGGACTGGCTGACCTTTCCATTGTCACATACACACACAGGGACCGCAAATGGAAAGGTCTTGGTGTTACTCTGAAATTCTGGGGGTCCCCGAGGGACACCTCGATATGCTCCAAGTAAGGGGGAAAGTAAACTCAACAAGGCACCAGCAATAGCAATGCGAGAGGCAGCATAACCTAGCAAGATCTTTTACCCAGTTTTTACGGGGTCAGGCCCAGCCAAAAATCACACAAAAAAGGTCCAATGAATGACTTTATTAAACATAAGTATCATGCATCAACACATACACTCACACATCCAAGGGCTAAAGAAAAATAAAGAGTGGAAATAAGATAGAGGGATTGTTAAAGGATTCGTAGTTTGGGTGATACTGCACCTTTTCCTGAAGTCCTTGGTCCAGAAAGCAACGAAAGAAAAGGAACTCAGCGAAGAGACACTGAGGGGATTGCGCAGCTGTCGGAAGAGGGGAGCGGTCAGTTGGTATGACTGGGAGGTATCCAAAGAACTAGTCAAAAAATGGGGATTATTTGTAGGAAAAATTTATCTGGAGGGCAAATCCTCTCCTGGGGAGAACAAAGGGGACAGCAATGGAAAACAACTTCACACAGGCACCTTCTTTGATATTGGAAGATAACAAGGTGTCACCCAAGTATCAGGATCTTCCACTGCTTTGGGTTGCAGTGTGAGTTTATGCAGATGGTCCCTGCCTGATGAGATTTTATTGCTTCCAGTGCCCAACTTTGTGAGAAAACTCTTAATCCCTTTAAATTGGCTTCTTAAAGGCTGAGGACCTTCTGTCCACCATTGACTGGCACAGCTTGAGGTCTCCTGTGGCTACATGACAGGGGAGTTTAATGGCCTGACCTGATTCTTCCAATCATATGCCCGTTGTTGCCTACATGCCCATCTGGGTGACCTCTCTGGTGGGTTAGATTAATTTTATATCAAAGTTGTAGACCCCGGGACAGGGTTTGCCAAGGGGGCAACATTGGTCCCAAATTGCCCAGCTTGTGGGCTTCCCTATGGCAACCAGTTGTGCCCACTTATGCGAACAGCTTGTTGGGCTAGAGAGAATGCAGAGCAAAAGGAAAAAAACAAAACACTGAACATTGCACATCACACATATGTCCCACCCCAAATATAACAGAGATTGCTCCCACAGCTTTGGGAGCGTGCCCAGCAGCAAAGAATACCTTAGCAGCAATGCACTGAAGCCAGGAAAAACTCTCCCACACCAATTGTTCTCTTCCATCAAGGAGGCAATTTATTCTTCAGTTACAATGTGTACATATTTACAAGAATCTCCAGAAGGCATTCCAGCATCCCTCTGCTTGCTCTTTCTGGCAAAGCCTCCGGCAGACACATCAGACACCGTGTGCACCTTGTTGGCTAGCTCTCAGCTACATTTATACTCACACTAGCTGATGCAATCCTGCCAACCTTTGCATTCTCCCCACACCTGATGCGACCTTCTCCCTTGGTTGCTCATCAGCATGACTCAGCTGAAGTCACATGGCTCTCCACAGGTGCACTTAACAACCCGCATCACAAAGTATCTTCTACAGGTTCGGTCCAACCTTTTCTTGACAACATATTCAGAAGATGCTTCAACTAAGGGCTTTCTCAGTTGTGCACATGGTGCTTTGCAGCAATAAGCAGCTAAGGACTGTGAAGGTCCAGAGGAGGGTGAACAAAGTGGTAAAAGGCCTGGAAACCATGCGTTGTAAGGAACGGCTTAGGGAGCTGTCTTGTTTAGCCTTTGTGCGTGTGCATGAATTTGTTTGTGAGTGTCTGTATTCAGGAAGAGCCCCGTTTCTATCTACATATGAAAAGGATCTAGGAGTCTTCATTGGCCACAAGCTGAACATGAGTCAGCAGTGTGATTTTGTTACTGCCGTTGCCATGCCGCTTTTGAAATAACGTTATATATCATTTTGATATCAATAATTCGGCTCTCTTCCACCACCCTTCTCCACGTGTCTGCCAGGCCACCGGACAAGCTCGCAAGACAGGCACGGCCGATAATTGCTGTAATATTCCACACAATACAGGCTGGCCAGAAATAGCCGTCCTGACACTTCAGGAGACCTCAAGGGCAAGTGTGCAATTATGTATGCACGCCACTCACGAAAGAACTCCCTGCCCCGAGCAGGCAGCTTGATTAGAAGTGTCCTCACCTGTCAAGCACTCTGCATTTGCATACTGTCCAATCTATTGTCAACTCAGATTTAATTCAATCATGCTAAATTCTGATCTTTCTGAGGCTTTGTCCCCAGCCCGGAACCCATTGTTTTTCCCAAATGCGGGATGGCCTGTGGTCACATTTCCCTCTTTAAAAACCCCTGAGTCTGAGACCTTCCTCAGATCGCTCCCGATTTCCATCCCACCTTGCCGCCGCTGTGCTTGGCGAGCTGTCCCCTCAGTCCCACGTACTGAGACTACGCACCTTCGAACTTTCGCAGTGAGCTACCCGGGCTTCAGGACAGGTGTAGTATCACCCAAATCAATAATCCCTCTTAAAATTCTCTCTGTCCCACTCAAACCTGTATTTTTCTATAGTTCTCTGTGTGATTGTGTTGCATACACCGTTTGTCTGTATTTTAATAAAGATTACGATTATTCTTATAACCTGGTGTGCTTCTTGGCTTGGCCTGACCCCGTAGACATTGGGTAAAAGATTCCGCTGCGTTGCCCTGCCTCTCGTATTGCTAGCTTGTGCTCTTGGCTAATTTCCCCCAACTTGTCTAATTGAGAGCGCATTTAGGTGTCCCTCCTGGGACCCCCAGTAAACAGGGTAACAATGTGGCAGCTAAAAAAGCCAACCCAATTCTGGGCTGCATCAATAGGAGTATAGTGTCTAGGTCAGGGGAACTGATGGACCACCCTATGCTGCTTTGATCAGACTCCACCTGGAATACTGTGTCCATTTCTGGGCACCACAGTTCAGGAAGGATATTGACACACTGGAACATGTCCAAAGGAGGGCAACAAAACTGGGAGAAGGCCTGGACACCATGCCCTGTGAGGATCAGCTTAGGGAGCTGGCTACGTTTAACCTGTTGAAGAGAAGGTTAAGAGGCAACTGGATGTCATATGGAGGATGGAGCAAACCTGTTTTCTGCTGCTCCGGAGACTAGGACTCAGAGTACAGGTTTCAAACATCAGGAAAGGAGATTCCATCTAAACATTAGGAAGACCTTCCTGATGGTAAGAGCAGTTTGACAGTGGAATACACTTCCTCAGAGTGTGGTGGAATCCCCTTCTTTGGAGGTTTTTAAACAGAGGCTGGATGGCTGTCTGTTGGAAATGCTTTAAGGGTGTATTTCTGCATGGCAGAATGGGCTTGGCCTCGATGGCCTTGGGGTCCCTTCCAACTCTTTGATTCCAAGATGCCACGC
Source organism: Iguana delicatissima (assembly GCA_948472985.1). NCBI lineage: Eukaryota > Metazoa > Chordata > Lepidosauria > Squamata > Iguanidae > Iguana > Iguana delicatissima. Next base: position 46,412 of record CAOKZL010001291.1, read on the forward strand.
ATACAGTGCAACCTCCATGTATGCAGAGGTTCCCTTCTAGGAACCTTCACATAAAATGAAAAACGTCCCATTAGTGTCAGTGGATGCAAAGTGCGCATGCTGGTGCAAATGCTCGCCCAGCACATCCATTGACAACAATTGGACGCCAGGCTTTGGCTGGCCTCACATTCATGTGTGCTAGGGTTGCATAAGCAGCATGCGCACTGTCCACTGTCCTGTATCACTTTGCCCAGGTCTTGGAAAAGTTAGAGTAGAGAGCATAATTTCCCTCCATCGGGATTCTATTACATCCTATCCCACTCCTATGAGTGTGTAAACATGCTTCATAACTTGTGGCTTGAATAGCACTTTGTACCGCATCTGAAGTAGTGAGTCAGTATCCATGAAAGCTCATGCTAAAACGAAAACCAGGTAGTCTTAAAAGTGCTGCCACACTCCTTTTTTTAAGTCTTCCTTCCTTCCTCCTTTTTATGCTGCAAGAGACTAACACAGCTACAATAAAAATAAAATATTAAGGTTCATATACAGGTCAGAGTTAATACATTTCTTCAATGCCCTTTTTAGACAGTTCACTTGTATCTTTAAATTCTCATATAAAGCACAAGCATCAGATAACAGCCCTTTGGCTAGACCAGTGGTTCTCAACCTGTGGGTCCCCAGATGTTTTTGGACTTCAGCTCCCAGAAGCCCCAGCCACTATGATCAATGCTCAGGGCTTCTGGGAGCTGAAGTCCAAAAACATCTGGGGACCCACAGGTTGAGAACCACTGGGCTAGACTCATCCCCCAATCTAGTCACACTCTCTGACCAGATTCTACTAAGGTGCAATTATTCTTCTGCCTCTCACTAGGCTCCCACTGAGAATTAAACCTTCCCACACAGCCACCCTCCCTGGCTGACTGAGGGACTCTGTTCCATTGCCTCTTGCTAGGAATCTCACTGGAAGACTGAATATCAACCAGTAGTTGGATTTATATAACTTTTTCTCAGCCATCAGCCCTTCTCACTCACTACTAGGCTTATCTCTCCTGAGGTGCTATTCTGGTTGCCTAGTAACCTGCTTCCAGGCTGCTTTAACACTTCAGATAGCCACACCCCCCCAGAACTTCATCGCAGTTGCATCTAAAGCAGTGGTTCTCAACCTGTGGGTCCCCAGATGTTTGTGGACTTCAGCTCCCAGAAGCCCCAGCCACTATGGTCAATGCTCAGGGCTTCCGGGAGCGGAAGTCCACAAACATCTGGGGACCCACAGGTTGAGAACCACTGATCTAAAGGAATTGTCAGACTGCAGTTCTCTTTGTTGGCCACCATGGGTTATGTGGGCTATAGCGGATGGGAATTGTCATCAACAACTTCTAGAGGGCAACAGTTTTCCCACGCCTGTAGGAAGGTAAAAGAAATTTGCATTGTACATTGTGATGGTATAAATGCAGGACAAAAGATGAAAAGAGGTTCAGCACAGGGCCATTGGCCTGCTTACCCTTCTCCAGCCAGGTTTGAGTGTTGGACTAAAACTCCCGGAGCCCAGGGTTCGAATCCTGCATCCAGCCGTGGAAACTCCACTGCAAGTCACACTCTCTCAGCCTCAGGGAAAAGCAATGGCAACCCTCCTTTGAAGAAATCGTGCCAAGAAAACCCAGTGATACAGTTGCCACACTCCAAAGTCAACTTTCTAGCATCTAATAACAATTCCCTCACACGCACTCTGAGTAAGCAGCACAAGCAAGGCTTGGGGGCAGCTGCTTCGTGGATGGTTAGCGCTCGAGTCCAGCCAGGGATCACAAAGGAGAGGACCTGGAACTTGGGCTCGGAATGAAGGCACCTCAGAACCAGCCATTATGACCCCATGGGGAGGTGGGGCTTCATCCTTCCAGGTTCCCCAGGCCGACAGGTAAGCAGCTCTCAAGGCTCTTGGGCAGTGAGCACTCCCAGGTGCTTCTCCTGAGAGTCATCTTTTGAACAAGAGTGTCGACGCTTTTTATCACAATTTTTTAAAACATAAATTAGCTTATTCCTGGAGACTGGGTATGTGTGTGTAGAGTTGCCAGAATGAAAACTGGAAGTGGCACCTATACCTTTAAGGGTGGTCACCTGTCCGCGTGACAAGCGACGCATAGCAAAACCCCCTCTTCAAATCAGGTATTAAAGGTACAGAATCCCTTTTTAGTCTTCGCTGTTTCCATAGAGTGTGTGGAGAGCCCTTTTTAAAGATACAGAAACCTTTCACAGACTAGGTAAGAAATAAAAAGGGAGACTTAATGGTTAGTGGTTTTGATGTATAAATGTAAAGACTGATCAGATTAGATAGTAAAGGGAGTTAAAAGTAGTTACAGTAACTATTTTGAAATATTGGTATTTACCTATAATTTATCTGTATTTGTATTAGGATGAGGTGTGGAATTAAAACTGGACTTATAACTGACCGACGAAGAAGCCAGGAAGGAATCTAGATGTTATTTGTTAGTACTTTGTAATCATCTTTAAATGTCCTTTTCTTCTTTACTTATGTATAACTTTAGTATGTCCCAAACGATATTACATATATACAGCTATGGTTGGGCCTGCAGATAAGTTCGTCTTCTTTTCTTATGTAAGTATATGTTAATGTTATTGTCATTATTGTTGTTACTATTATTAATGTTGTTATTGGGTGGGTGGCGGGTGCTTGGGTATTTTTTTTTATGCGTGTGTTTTTTCTTCTTTTTCTTATGTCTGTATCTGGCAGCCAGTAGGCTTCTATGTGAGTGGCTCTCTGGGCTAGAGAGGATGAGGAGGCAAAAGAAATAAAACTGAACACTAAAAATCACACAAATGCCACACCGTAACCAAAACACACCATGCTATTCATGAGCACAAGCTAATATATTCAGAGTGTGCTTCAACCATAGTACACATTGTGTTCTGCAGTCACAAGCAGCTAAGAACAATGTGTCCGGAGAAGGGCAACCAAAATGGTAAAAGCATACCCTTAGAGGAGAATGTTAGGGAGCTGGATATGTTTAGCCTGGAGAAGAGGTTAAGAGGTGACATGACAGCTAAGTTTAAATATTTGAAGGGGTGTCAGAGAGAAGATGGAGCAAGCCTCTCTTGTGCTGCTCCAGAGACTAGGACACGGAGCAACAATTTCAAACTTCAGGAAAGGAGATTCCACCTAAATCTGAAGAACTTCCTGATGGTAAGAGCAGTTCAACAGTGGAATATGTTGCCTTAGAGCCTCCTGCACTGCGTTTTTTTAAACAGGATCTGGATGGTCATCTGTCAGGAGTGCTTTGATTGTGTGTTCCTGAAGGGGGCTTGACTGGATGGCCCTTGGGGATCTCTTCCAACTCTGCGAGTCTAACAGAAAAGTAAGCACAAAACCTGGGTGACACATGAAAGGAGTGATGACACTGAACAACCCATCCAGAGCAAGCTATGAGATGAACTAAAGAAAGTGGTCCAGAAATGCTCAGCCTTATGTATTCACCCAGTGAACAAAACTGGTCTCCTCAGAAGCAAGAGTGAAAACAGAAGAGGGCTCCTTTCTCTTTCATATAAAAGATGAAAATTCAGTAGGTGTTGCTTGATACCTGTTACCTGGTCGGGGGACAAGCAACACCTACTCAAAATTCCCTCATATACACAATTATTAAAGATACAGGAGCCCTCTCCAGTTTTCCATCTGGTAACCCTACTCCTCAGGGCTTTAAGGTCTTCAGCCCACAGGATAAAAAAAGTTCACATCTCTGATCAGCCTCTATTTTCTTGGCAAGTGAGTCCTGGGTGAGGAAACACAGAACATTCAAGTATGGAGTTAGGAGGCTTATAGTAAATTCCCAAATAAGAAGGGGGGAAAGCAAGCTGCCAATGCAAACATCTGGATGGAGGCTGGAGGGAAGTCTCCGTTCCTGAAGTGTAAATCCCACCTCTCTGTCTCTTTCTAGAATTCACTGTTCTGGAGATAGGAAGATGGTGGCCATTTGGAAGGTGAGTTGGAGCTCTATCTTTGGGCTCCTCAGAGAAAGGATGCCCAGGTGCTTTTTCTGCCCTCGTGTCTAAGGTTGGCTTCTGTGTCATTTCAGAACTTTCAGCATCTACCACATATCTCTCATGGTTGCCTCAACTACTTTGAACTCATTTCGCCGCAATGGAAGTAAACTGAGGACAAAGCGGGAAGAGCAGAGAGAAATTGGTGCCTTTCAGAAGCGGCTGGAGAAGTGGGATGATAGAGGATTAATTGGGATTACACTTCCCAGCAGCTCTAGCCAGGCTTACCAATGGTGAGGGATGCTGGCAGTTGCAGTTTAACCATATCTGGAGGGCAGCTGAGGTTTCCAAAGTCAAAACTGGAGAGGGCTGTTGTTGTTGCATGCCTTTGAGTTGTTTCCCACTTATGGAGACTCTAAAGCAGAGCTTTCCAAACTTTTCGTGTTGGTGACACACTTTTTAGACATGCATCATTTCACAACATGATAATTCAGTTTTACTAGCAATCCAGAGGTTAAACTAACCCCTCATAAGAGATACAAACACATACATAAATTGTAATAAGAAAATGTATGGGGACACAACATATCTCATGAAAATCTTTCATATATTTTTAAAAATATATGGTTTGTACATAATAACAGACATTTCCAAGATTGTAGGCGACACACCTACACGCTCCAGGTGACACACCAACGTGTCGTGGCACGCCATTTGGAAAGCCCTGCCCTAAGGCAACCCTATCACAGGCTTTTCTCGGGCTGAGAATGTGTGACATACCCAAGGTCACCCAGTGGTGTTTCCATGGCTGGGCAGGAAATCAGACTCTGGCCTCTAAGGTTGTGTTCCAATGCTCAAACCACTATGCCACATTCCCTGTTCTATACCACCATTAAAGAGACAGGAGCCTTGTGCTTTATTTCAGTTGGCAACCATGAGGGGTATTTCTAGCAGTCTGTCTATCTCTCCCCAGTAGCAAATTTACCCCCAAACCCACTACAGTCCCGTCCGCACATATACCACATGCTTTTCCAGGGCCCAAACCCAAGGCCATTTCCGCACTAGACTGTTATCGCGCTATGATTCCACTTTCAACATCCTGTGGAATCCTGGGGTTTGCAGTTTCAGGAGGGGCCGGCCGGCCCCTCCTGAAACTGCAAATCCCAGGATTCCACAGGATGTTGAAAGTGGAACCATAGCGCGATAGCAGTCTAGTGCAGAAATGGCCCAAGTAGTTTCCAACTTACGTTGACCCTAACATGTTTTTTTCCTGGGGTTAAGAGTGTGCGACATGCCAAAGGTCACCCCGAGGCTTTCCATGGCCAAGTGGGGAATCAAACCCTGGTCTCCAGGATTGTAGTCTAATGCTCAGATGCCACACTGCCTCTCAGAGGGCTACTGTCCCTTTAATTGTAGAGTAAACAGGGAGTTTCAACTGTTGTTACCTGGTTGGTGCCAAGTACCCCCCTGCTGAAATTCCCTCTGCTAAACAACCGTTAAAGGTACTGCAGCCCTTTCCTGTTTGGCAGTTCTGAGCATAGCATGATTTCCACCCCTGAGCAAAAATGTAAAGCAGTGGTTCTTATCCTGGGATCTAGGGGCTCTTGGGGGTCCACAGAGCTCTCACAAGGGGCCCATGAAGCCCTGCTGCTGGACACCAACAGCAGCCACAGAGACATGGAAGCAGGGCGGGGTGCTGAAACTGCTCCCTCCTTTGCAAAATATGGCCATTTCTGCACTACGCTGTGTTACGGTAGTTTCTAGTCCAGGCCCGGGGTCTATTAAATATAATTTGATATCAAGAGACTGGCCATCTCAAACCGCTCCTCTCCACATGCTTGCGACGCCCCTGGACAAGCACGCGCATGGGCACGGCCGAAATAGCTGAACGATAAATCCAGGCAGGCCAGTAATTGCCGGAATGCCACTTCAGGAGACCTCCAGGCAAGTACACTTTAAAATTACATTATGTATGAACGCAGTGTACAAAAGATTCCCTGCCCCGAGCAGGCAGCTTGACAAACCGAATAGTCAACTGTCAAGCACTCCTCGTTTGCATACTGTCTGCGCTATTGACAACTCTGTCATAATTCAATCATGCAAAGTACTGACCTTTCGGAGGCTTTGTCTCTACTCCAAAACCTATTGTTTTCCCCAAGAACGGACTAGCCTGCAGGCACATTTTCCTCTATAACAGTGGTTCTCAACCTGTGGGTCCCCAGATGTTTCTAGACTTCAGCTCCCAGAAGCCCTGAGCATTGACCATAGTGGCTGGGGCTTCTGGGAGCTGAAGTCCACAAACATCTGGGGACCCACAGGTTGAGAACCACTGCTCTATAAGAACCCCTGATTTTGAGCACTTCTTCGGATCGCTTTGATTTTCATCCCACCTGGCTGCCGCTCTGCTTGGCGAGCCCTCCCTTCAGCGCCACGTGCTGAGAATCTCCGCTCCAACTGACCATCTTTTGGCTACCTGGGCTACTGGATCAGATGTAGTATTTCGTCTGAAAAATCCCTCTTAAAATCCTCTATCAAACTCCTACCTTTCTTTCACTAGGTCTGTGTGAATGATTGCATACGTATGTGTCGATTGTCTTTTAATAAAGAAAAACAATTATTATTTACTTCTGCTTGATTATTGACTCTGCCTGACCCCGTAAACATTGGGTCCAAGATCTCACTAGGTTGCCCTGCCTCTTGCATTGCTATAGCTTGTGCTCTTGCTAATTCCCATTCCCCATTATTTGGAGCACATTGAGGTGTCCCTCACGGGACCCCAGAAATCAGGGTAAGAGCTGTTACAGTGCTATTATTCCATTTTCAACATCTTGTGGAATTTTGGGGTTTATTGAGGCCCAAGAGCTCTCTGGCTGAGAATTCTAAATGCTCCTCCCTAAACTACAAACCCCAGGATTCCATAGGATGTTGAAAGTGGAATAATAGCACTATAACAGTATAGTGCGGAAAGGCCTTATGTCTCTGGAGAGCAGGGTCTAAATCCCCAGGCAGCTGTGGAAACCTAAAGTGAACCGATCACATAGTGGTTTTCTTTGAAAGATGGAAAATTGATTCAGTAGCTATACAGATTGTCACGGCTTAAAATTAATAGATAAAAATGCAATTAATAGTGTGGGAATTCGGGATAAAGCTTTCTGTTTCATAGAAGTTAATTGTATTGATGAAACAGATCAAGATTGTTACAGGCGTATTGATGGAGGTTTGAATAATTTACATTACATAGCAGACCTAGTCTTAGGTCAGAGGAAGTTATATAGGGAACTGGAAAGTAGTTCCTGATTGTTAATATACATAAACAATTATATACATTAAGATGTACCAAGACAAGACTGATCCATACGTTAAGTGGTAAACACGTTTGTGTTTTATGCATAGGAAAGAAAGAGTTTTAATTTCTCTCTTTCGCCTTTGCAAATCATCAATGTTTAACCTGAATAAATAAATAAAATGGGGGGAATGGTTTTCTTTCTTTTTTCTTTTCTTTGCAAGACTTGTTCATAGGGGGTTTGCCTTTGCCTTCCTCTGAGGCTGAGAGAATGTGACTTGACCATGGTCACTTAGCGTCTGAGCAAGGATCTGAATCCTCATCCCAAGAAGCCTTTAATAAATAAATGAATATTTGAATCTTTTGATCTAAATGTAAATATTTAAATCGTGAGTTAAGTCTGGGGGGTCTCTGGCAACAAATAATATTTGCAGGTGGGGGGTCCCCAGTAAAGAAAAGGTTTAGAACCACTGGTGTAAAGGAGATGCGTATAAAGTGCAACCTCCCACCTGTTGTTGGACTGCAATTCCCATCATCTCCCATCACTGGTTAGCCCGGCTGGAAGGGCTTATGGGAACTGCAGTCCAACACCTGGAAGGAGAACATTTGCTCACTCTCCTGTAAAGGCAAGACAGACTGGTGGTGTGCTTTGGGACTGTCTATATAGGGCCATTTCCGCACTAGACTGTTATAGTGCTATTATTCCACTTTCAACATCCCATGCAATCCGAGGCCCCTCCCTCACATGCAAACCCCAAGATTCTATAGGATGTTGAAAGTGGAATAATAGCGCTATAACAGTCTAGTGTGGAAACGGCCACAGGGAAGAAGGAAAATAGGGGAGGTTGACTCTCCCCTCCTCCTTTGGGCGAGAACCCCAGGGGATCGACCCACGTTGCCCGACACCATAAGTAGTTAAATTCACCAAGTTGCTTTTCCTAGAGAGGCTCAGGGTAAAGAGTGCATGAACTATGGGGTGTGGGAGGAGGTGTGTGGGGTCAGAGTCCTCTTCCTGTTTGCACGGTTTGCAACGATTCCTCCACCAAGGGATGCATAAAGTGAGTGAGGACGATGGGTGTGGGAATGCTTTTTGCAATGGCTAGCAATTGGAAGGAAGGGGCGGTAGGTGGTTTGGCCAGGTCGTTGTTTTTACCAGGGGCCATCAAGACCTGCCCCCCCCGGAAACTTTCTGCTTGGGTGCAGCACCTTCTTTTTAACAGCAAAGGGATGTGGGGCCATTTCCGCACTACAGTGTTGTAGTGCTATTATTCCACTTTCAACATCCTGTGGAATTTTGGCCTTTACTGAGACAAAGAGCTCTCTGGCTGAGAATCCTAAAAGCCCCTCCCTAAAGTGCAAACCCCAGGATTCCATAGGACGCTGAAAGTGGAGTTATAGCACTGTGACAGCATAGGGTGCAAAGGCCCCTGGTGTGGCAAGGATTGATGCATCAGGTCACACCCATGATGCATGGGAGGAGGGTACCTGATTTAAGTGTAAGGTTCTCCTCAGTATTAAAGTTTCCAATGGGTTCAGGTAGGGAAAGTGCCTCCAATAGCCCTGCCTTTGAACGGCTGGTTTAATGCATGTCTCAACCTTAAGGCCATTTCCGCACTACACTGTAATAGTGCTATTATTCCACTATCAGCACCCTGTGGGATTCTGGGCTTTGTAGTTTACTGAGGCTAAAGAGCTCTCTGGCTGAGAATCCTAAAGACCCCTCCCTAAACTGCAAACCCAGCATTCCACAGGATGTTGAAAGTGGAATAATAGCATCATAACAGCATAGTGCAAAAATGACGTTTGTTTTTATTCTGTGGCTCCAAATTGACTCTGAGTTATGGTGACCCAAGTGCTTTCTTGGCAAGATTTTTTGAAGAGGGGTTTGACCACTGCCTTCCTCTGCGGCTGAGAGAGTGTCACTTGCTCAGGGTCATAGAATCATAGAGCTGGAAGAAACCACAACAGCCATTGAGTGAACTCCCTACCATGCAGGAACACACACACAAAGCACCCCCAGCAAATGGCCATCCCGCCTCTGTTTAAAAAACTCCAAAGAAAGAGAGTCCACCACACTCCCAGGCAGCAGATCCCACTACCAGACTGCTCTGGCCGTCAGGAATTTCATCCTGATGTTTAGGTGGAATCTCTTTTCCTGTAGTTTGAATCCGTTGCTCTGTGTCCTAGTCTAGAAGCAGCAGGAAGCAAGCTTGCTCCATCTTCAATGTGACATCCCTTCAAATATTTAAACACCCAGTGGGGTTCCATGGCGGAGCAGGGATTCGAACCCTGGTCTCCTGGAACCCTAGTCCAACACTCAGACCCCTACACCACCCTGATCAGATACCTTTTTGAAGAGAGAGAGAAGTTCTTCTAGTTACTAATGTAGGTATTATTGTTCCCTGCCTTTAAGTTGGTTTCAACACATAGAAGCCCTTTCATAGGGTTTTCTTGGCAAGTTTTATTCAGAGAGGGTTTCCCTTTGCCTTCCTCTGAGACTAACGCCATTTCTTCACTAGATTGTTATAGTGCTATGATTCACTTTCAACATCCTATGGAATCCTGGGGTTTGCAGTTTCGGGAGGGGCCGGTCTTACTCCTGGATCCCAGCCTCAACTTGCAGCCCCACTTCTTTGTTGGTGTCCAAGTGCTTTTTTCCCTCCCCAGTTGTCCCTATGTGTTTACTGTAATGAAGAGATTACACACAGATTCCCAGACACAGGCCATTTCCACACTACAATGTTATAGTGCTATTATTCCACTTTCAATATCCTATGGAATCCTGGGGTTTGGAGTTGAGGGAGTAGCCTTTGGAATTCTCAGCCAGAGGGCTCTTTGGCCTCAGGAAACTACAAACCCCAGAATTCCACAGGGTGTTAAAAGTGGAATAATAGCACTATAACAGTGTAGGGCAGAAATGGCCACAGTCGATGAAGGAGTTGCAGCAGGATCTACAATGAATTGTATTTTTGTTGGGTTCATCTTTTGTTGCCTGCTTGGCACCGACCGAAGTAGCATGATGGGGAGCCTTAATTTGACGTTACATATTGGGTTAAGTTTCCAAATCGATGGTGTGCTTGTTAAGACAAGGAGAGGGAGGCAAGCAGATTATTTAAGAATAAGGCATGAATATTAATTTAAATAGTCCCTGATCCCTACTTTCCTCTCATGTTATAAGAATTCCCTGATTTCACTCGTTCTCTCCAAACTGCCATTTTCTCCAGTTTGCTTGATCTTTCTACCCTTGGTAATGTTTTAGCTTTTCAAAAAGGATAGACTGGATGTACTACTAACTTAGGCCATTTCCGCACTAGCTTGTTATAGGGCCGGCCCCTCCCAAAACTGCAAACCCCAGGATTCCGTAGGATGTTGAAAGTGGAACAATAGCGCTATAACAGTCTAGTGCGGAAATGGCCTTACTTGCCGCTATAAATGCAATGACCACATGAAGAACTAGATCTCCAGCATTATGTTTTCCAGATAGGTTGTTGTTATTATTGATTTGATTTATACTCCTGAAATCTGTATTGTACTACAAGTCTCATGAATGCCAGCTATTATAATCCTTTCCCAGCTTTGGGTTCCAAGATCTTCTGCCTCAGGTACTGCCATCCCTAACCAGCAGTGCCATGGGCACAGTAGGCCAATGAGGAAGCCTGGCCTAAAATGTCAGATCAGAGGTGGTGGTAGTAATAATAACAACAACAATAATATTATGTAACCCTTTCAAGTGTTCCAAGCAGTTCCCATGATTTTAGCTAGTAGTTCCAGTTGACAAGCTGGAATGTGTCCAGAGGAGGGTGACCAAAATGATAGAAGGCCTGGGGGCAGCTTAGAGAGCTGTGTATGTTTAGCCTGGAGAAGAGAAGGTCAAGAGGCAGCACGATACCTATGTTTAAATATTTGAAGGGATGTCATATGGAAGATGGAGCAAGCCTGTTTTCTGCTGCTCTAGAAACTAGGACACGGAGCAATGGCTTCAAACTACAGGAAAAGAGATTCCACCTAAACATTAGGCAGAATTTCCTGATGATAAGAGCAGTTCGACAGTGGAAACACTTCCTCAGAGTGTGATGGAGTCTCTGGAGGTTTTTAAACAAAGGCTAGATGGCCATCTGTTAGGAGTTCTTTGACTGATTTCTTGCAAGATAGTGAGTTGGGCTTGACACTCCTTGGAGTCTCTCCCGGTTCTTATATTATTCTAATCCAACAACTCTTTCAGGTAACTCAGTGTTACTATCCCACCAACCCCATATTGCTGGGGAGGGACCTGAGGCTGAGAACATGTGGATTGCCCAGTTACCTGACAGATTTGGGGGAATTGTGAAATTTGAATCCAGGACTTCTGGATGTACAGTTTAGTCTTTTTGCAATGAGTTCTAACAGAAATATCTGTTGATTCAGTGCGGAGTTTCCCATTAAATTTGCGTTAAATTGACTACCAAGACATGATGTTCCATTAGTAATCTTGGCTCATAAAATTCAGATGGGACCTTGAGCTGGAAGGTGTAAAGTTGGCTAAAAGGACTAAGGGAAAGGTCTCTTTTACTAATTTCTGTTTATTTTTTCCCTCAAGGAGAATCCTGCATTGTCAACCTGGCGTGGCTCTTTGTCTTTGAATGAACTCTTTATCTAGAGACCCCCAAAAACTGGAGAATAGCTGTGGAACACCCAATAACTGTGAAGTTTGTCTGTTCGGAAGGGCAAGTAAAAGGTAGAAAGCTGGACACTGGGCTCAGAAAAATTCAGGGCCAGAGGGGAAAAGAATAAGGCAGCACCTTTGGTGAGGTGGTCCTCAGGCTGAGAGAAGATGGCTGATGGGCAGGGAATGATGCCCATCTTTGGCTTTCCTTTCCAGACTATGAAAGAAGAGAAGGGGAAGCAAGAGATCAAAATGGAGGAGGAACAACTAACAGTCACTACACAGTGTGAAGTGTGGGGAGCAGAAGAAAAAGCCCCACGTGCCACCCATGCTGGAAGTGTGAAGGACTTGCTGCATAGATTGCCAGGGGAACCTGTTAAGCAAGAATCAGGCGAGGGGCTGCTACAGCACTGGGATGACCAGTGGCAGAAGTTCCTGAAGACAATGGAGTCACCTCGGTCAGAGCTGGAAAACTCACCATCGCCAGAAGAGCCGTCCCCGTGGGGTGACACGAAAGCCTTCCTGGCCTCCTTTGAGCAAGTGGCCGAGGCCTGCCGGTGGCCCAAGGAAGAGTGGGCGCCCCGGCTCCTGCCAGCCCTCCAAGGAGAAGCCAGGGAGGCCTTTGAGGGCATGAGAGCGGATGACAGGGAGGATTACAGGAAGGTGAAGGCAACCATTTTGCAAAGGGACACTCTGAGGAGGGAGAAGCAGCGTCAAGATTTCAGGAGCTTCTGCTACCAGGAAGCCAAGGGGCCGAGAATGGTTTACAGCCGGCTCCAGGAACTTTGCTGCCGGTGGCTGAAGGTGGAGAGGCAAACCAAGGAGCAGATCCTGGAAGACCTGGTCCTGGAGCAGTTCCTGGCCGTCCTGCCCATGGAGATGCAGAGCTGGGTGAGGGAACGTGGGCCAGGGACCTGTTCCCAGGCGGTGACCCTGGCTGAAGATTTCCTAGCGAGACACTGCAAGGCGGAGAGACCAGAACAGCAGGTAGGTTAATTGATCTCGTGTTGAATCTCCAGTTGGTCCTCACCAGATACGCTTCTCCAATTGGCCCACTCCAGATATGCTGGACTACGAATCTCATTATCCTCAGCCAGCATAAGCCCATGAGTGATGGATTTGAAGCTGAACAAAATCTGGAAAGGCACATCCCTTCCATCCATGCTGGACTATTAACCTTTATTCTGGATGGTGTTGATGGTGATTTCTTACTCATCTCTCTCTATGGATCAAGGAGGAGAACAACAGATTAAACATATAGAATCATAAAAATGTAGAGTTGGTAGAGACCACAGGGGCCATCCAGTCCAACCCCTGCCATGCGGGAACACCCTCAAAGCACTCCCGACAGATGGCCATCCAGCCTCTGCTTAAAAACCTCCAAGGAAGAAGACTCCGCCACACTCCGTTGAGGCAGCGTATTCCACTGCCGGACAGCCTGACTGTCAGGAAGTTCTTCCTGAGGTTCAGGTGGAATCTCCTTTCCTGCAGCTTGAATCCATTGCTCCTCGTCCTGGTCCCTGGAGCAGCAGAAACAAGCCCACTCCCTCCTCTACATGGCATCCCTTCAAATATTTAAACATGGCTATCATGTCCCCTCTTAACCTTCTCTTAACCACATAACACAGTTAAAAGAGCACATAAAACCAATATATAGTAAAAGACCACATAAAACCAATACCTATTAAAAAGAATTAATACAGATCTGAGCATTCATCATTTAAAAATCATCTGGGGCCTGTTCTTTTAAATTCAGACAGCATATCCAGCTTTCAAGTTTCTTCCAGCAGGTCATTCCACAGTCTGAGGGCAGCTGAAGAAAATGTTGTCTGGGTGACATTTGCTACCCCAGAATTTTGGCTGACTGAAGTAGATGTTTACAGGACAGATGATAGAATTGGTAGGGTGTGTCAGAAGTCGTCTCGTCCAACTCCTTGCTAAAATACAGGATATCCACTCATGTAGTTGCTTGGAGGGTATTCATCCTCTGCTTAAAACTTTCTTATGAAGGAGAATCCCCATGTAGAGTCAAAGGCTTTCATGGCCAGAATTCATTGGTTCTTGTGGGTTTTTCAGGCTTTGAGACCGTGTTCTGGTTGTATTTTCTCCTGACATTTTGCTTGCCTCTGTGGCTGGCATCTTCAGAGGAAGATGCCAGCCACAGATGCAGGCGGAATGTCAGGAGAAAATACAACCAGAACACGGTCTCAAAGCCCGAAAAAACCACAAGAACCTAGAGAATCCGCATGTTCCAAACAAACACGCGGAAGGTCATAGATGGAGCAAGCTTGTTTTCTGCTGCTCCAGAGACTAGGCCGCAGAGGAATAGTTTCAAACTACCAGTAATGAGATTCCACCCTAAACATTAGGAAGAACTTCTTGACAGAAGGAGCAGTTTCACAGTGGAATGCGCTGCCTTGAGTGTGGTGGAGTCTCCTTCTTCAGAGGTTTTTAAACAGAGGCTGGATGGCCTTCTGTTGGGAGTGCTTTGATGGTGTATTCCTGCATGGCAGGAGGTTGGACTGAAGGGTCCTTGTGGTCTCTTCCAACTCTATGGTTCTAGCTCAGGGCTGGCGACCCTGATCTGTGTAAAGAAGGCCACTGTGCTGGCCTTGTACCTATGGTGAAGTGGGGGTTTGCTCCTCTTGAAGTCTCATTTTTGGGAGTGTGTGTTGGATTATGATCTGCTACTATATTGTAGCCTGATGAGCTTCAGCCATGCCCTATGAGGAGAGGCTTAGGGAGCTGGGTGTGTTTAGCCTGGAGGAGAGGTTGAGGTAAAGAGGTGACGTGATGGCTATGTTTAAATATTTGAAGGGATGTCATATGGAGGATGGAGCAAACCTGTTTTCTGCTGTTCCAGAGACTAGGGCCCTTTCCGCACAGTGTAGTCACTGCGTAGCTGCGACGGCTTGAGGAAGTGTGCATCTGCACAACATCGTCACTATGAAGTTGATGTTAAGTTGCTGGCGCGCCTTTGCATGTTGCTAAAGTGTTGTATTTAAGCAACGGAAAAAATGCATTTTTATTCCCTTAGACCACTTCTACTACATTTCTACAACTACATGCGGAACCGTTGAAGCGCATTCTCGCAGGAATGGGCGGGTTCAGGGTGTGCTCAGCTTGGCGCACGTGACATTATGTCTGCGTAGGGACGTCCTTCCCAAGATTTAAAAAAAAAGGGATCCAATGAAATGAGCTGGGGTGGGCCATAGGCAGAGCAGGGGAGTAGTGGCGAACACTGTAGTGCGAAACGAGAAAGCGGTCTTCGCCGCCTCAAGTGGAGGGTGGTGCGGAATACCACGTCGCAGAAACGTTGCAGAAACACAGCCATAAACTCGGCTTCTACAAAGTCATGAGGCGTTTCTGCCGTCTTGTGTGGAAAGGGCCTAGGACACAAAGCAATGGCTTCAAACTTCAGGAAAAGAGATTTCACATAAACATCAGGAAGAATTTCCTGACAATAAGAGCAGTTCAACGGTGGGATGCGCTACCTGGGAGCGTGGTGGAGTCTCCTTTGGAGGTTTCTAAATAGAGGATGGTTGGCCATCTGTCGGGAATGCTTTGGTGGCATATTCCTGCATGGCAGTGGGTTAGACTCGATAACCTTTGTGGTCTTTCCCAGCTCTAGGATTCTAGGATTTCACTGTGATGTGATGGAGAGCCTTCTTTCTTTTAACACCAACCACGTGGAACAGTCTCCTCACTGAGTTCAGGTAGACTCCTGACTGTTTCCGCCATCAACTAAGGACCCATTTTGTTTCCCTGGGTATTTTCCTGATTATTAATATTGCTGGTAATCCCTGGTTTTTAATCAAGTTGTTTTAGGTGATTATTTAATCATTTTATTATTGTCTTGTTGCTTTTAGCAGTTGGTTTTATGTCTCTGTTTTTATTATAGACCATGTTGGTTTTGTTTACAATCAAAACTTACATAAAATGAAATTTGGGGCAGGGAAAACTTGGATGGGGGAGAAATCACAAACTAGATGCTGTACAGTGTGGCCAAGTGTGAAGAGATGAGCTGGACAAAGCATGGATGAAGGCAGCCAGGTTAAGGAATGTTGTGAAGAGGGGCCTGGGAGAGGAAATGTTTACAAAACCTGAGGCTTGTCTCTGGCCATTTTCACACTAGACTTTGAGGCCCCTCTCTAAACTGTAAACCGCAGGATTCCATAGGATGTTGAAAGTGGAATAATAGCACTAAAACAGGCTAGTGCAGAAATGGCCTCTGTTAGAAGGTGGCTAGGGAAAAGCTGACACAGAGATGGGATAGATTTGAGAAATAGGAGACAAATTGAATAGAGAGTGGAGAGTCAGACAGAGGAAAGGACTGACTTTGGTTTTGGGAGCTGTAAATGATTTAGTAGTTTAAGTGTTAGTGCATTATTTTCTTGCAGCTTAATAAACTTCCACTTCTTTGTTTTTATCATGATTTCTGTTTGTTCATATTAGAGTTGGTGGAGAGCCTGGTAATGTTTACTACCTGGACTTCCGGTGGCTGCGACGAGGAGCCAGGTTGTCACTCCTGTCGTGTAGCTCCGGGAGACAATCGCCCTGCAAGGGTCGGAAACCCATTTTCCAAATTAGGGAGCAGGGGGAGAAGATCCCTTTGGGAAAGGGGAATTGAGGAGCGCTGGAAAGAGACCGGGATTCCAGCGCGGGTGGTCTGGAACAGAACAGCTGATCGGTCACGGAGAGCGCTGAAGTGGTCAGATCGGGCCACCATTCCCTTTGCAGAGGCTTCCTTTCAAGGAGAAATCCTGAGCACCACTTTTTAATTTTGAGAAAGTATATTTGGAAAAAACAAGATTTAAACAGACTACAATTTGTGAGCGGTATGTTTGAGTCCAGTACAGTAAGGACCCTACAACTTGAAAGTAAGTAGAACATACCGGAGACTGCTGTGGAGCTCTGGAGCAGTGAAGCTGTCGGGTCTTAGACAGAATGGAATATTGAAAGCAGGGAGAGAGTTAAGTTTGTAACAAGCTGATCTGAACTGAAAGAAAGAAAAAAAACCTAGAGACTCGCTAGATTTAAAAGTAAAAACTATGGAGAAAGAAAGAATAATGAGGGACGATTAGCTTATGGTTAAAGAGAAAGAAAAAAAAGAAATTACAATTAAAAACGGAGGGACTCTTTGGAGACTATTTGAAGACTTTGATTAGTAGACTTCTGTAGAGATAGTGGGACAAGCAGCGGCAGACAAGCGACTGATTTGATAGACATGTTATCAAGTTGAAAGGGGCTTGAACCCGCTTTGATTGGACTTGAGAAAGATTTGATTTCGGACCATAAGGGTGTAACGAATTGAACTGAATTGAACTGAACTGATTTCTTGATTTCTTGATTTTGGACAATGGACTTCTCAATTTGGAATTTCTGAAGTTTATTTTCTTAAAAATTAACGAGTTAACTGGAGGCATTTACTGGTTCTGGACAAGGCACCCTTGAACTGGGAATTTCTAAACTAAAAGTTCTAAAATGGCATTAAAAAAGTACTGAGCTTTGAGACGCAGGAGGGTAGTAGATGATGGTGAAGGAGGGAGGAACCTTTCAAGGTCTGGAAGAAGAAAGAAGAGATAGGAACAAAGAGAAATAATTTTAACCCCATCCTGTCAACGCTGAGAGAAGAATTTGTTTTACAGAGGAAGATTGGTGAAAGGAGCTAGAGTACCACCTAGTGCTGATTTGTTAAAACACAGTTAAAAAGAACTTGGAATTTATGGACTCTACTTGAATTTTATATATATATATTGACAATTGTGGCTTCATTGTTAACATATAAATATAAGATATAAGATAAAGGCATAAGATATACGTAATAGTAATAAGTAATAAATAGAATATAAGTAAGTAGGTATATATAGATATCGTGTCTAAATAAACAAATAAATAATAACAAAAAATAATAACAATAATAATATTAATTAATTATTTGATAATTTTAAGCCATATAAGAACTTTTTTTTGATATTGATATTGATACTGATATGGACTGATATTGATAGTGGAGTATTTGGTTATTGGTAGGATATTGGATATAGAATAAGAAAGAGTAACTGGTTTGATAACTGAATATATTTATTTGATAATAACATATTTAGACATAGTTATAGATATAGATATAGATATATTTTATAAGTAGACTGTAAAGTTTAATGGTATATATTTGAAAAGGGGTTTAAATTGAAGGACATTGATTGATTACATTGTTTATCTTGAGTGAGTATTGGGTTTTTTGAAATTATTAGAAAATAGATAGATAAGGTTAATGAGGAATTTGGGAGAGTGAAAATGGCATCAGGAACAAGAAAAGCGGATGAATCAAACAACAACTTCAAATAAGACCAGCAGTGGAGGACCAATCTAAAACAACAGAGTTTACGGCGACTATTATAGAAGAAATAAGAAGGTTAAGGAATGACGATAAGAAAGATATAAAGGATATGGCAAATGATATGAAGGAGATGAGAGAGAAATGGGGAGTGTAGGACAGACGTTCAGATATAACGATGGAAATGAAAAATATGAATAAGAAAGTCAACGAACTACGAACAAACAACAAAGTTGGAAAACGAAACACCAATAATGGGAAAACAGATAGAGGATGGAACAGCAGAATAAAAATATGGAAATTGAGTTTCAGAGATAAATGTATAAAATGGAGAAAATATGACGGAGATTCAGGGGGAAGATTTGTATACGAGGGTGATACCACCATTCACCAAGATATATAGGATGAAATGTGGAACAATTGGACCTAGAAATCGATAAATGTTTCGAATTAATTCTTTCATTGCAAAGAAAGAGGAAACTACATAAATATACTTTTATACTTGAGGGAAAGAGTAAAGGATTTGGTAATCCATCAAAGTTATAACAATAGTTGAGGATTGAGCCAGGACTGAACTGCGAGAATTTTCAAGGATGTTCCAGGTCAGGTTTTTGAAAAAGAAGAAAAGAGTATTATTTTTTGACACAGATATTGAGAAGAAAATAGAGTGCATCGATGGTGTAAATCGAAAGAAGTTGGTTTTATCAAGAGAAAAGATTTATATTAGTAAGATCAGAAAAGGCACAAGATTTTGTGAAGAGAAATAAGAGGAATTAAGGAAAGAATGGAGCAATACAGAATACAGAAGAGAAGAAGAGGGAGTAATAGAAGGAGGAGAAGAAATTTTGAGAGAGGATCAAGGGAATATAAGAGAGGAATTACAGACGGAAGAAAAGGAAGATTTAGAAGAAGAGAGAGAGTCTGAACAAGAAGAAGAAGAGGAAGGAGAAGTGGAAGAAGAAAAAGAAGGAGAGCAGGGAGAAGAAATAGAATAAAAAGAAAGGGATAGTAAGTAGGGAAGGAGAAGGAAGAGGGGGAAAGAAAGAAAGAAAGAAAGAAAGAAAGAAAGAAAGGGGAGAAAAAATGAAAGTTATATCATGGAATGTTCGAGGAATGAATGCAGTAATTAGAGAAAAAGGATCTTTAATTATTGAGAGAGTGAAGGCGGATGCTGTAATCTGCCTTAAAAGATCATATAAGAAAGAGGTTTAAAGTATGTGAAAAACCAAATTCAGACAGATTCGACAGATAATTAGGAAGAAAAAGAAAGGAGTAACAATTTATGTAAATAAGAAGTATAAAGCGAAAGAAGTGTAGAAATGATAAAAGGTATGTTAATAGGAATAGAGGATTGGTAGAAATAATTGGAAGTAAATTGTTGGTGGTGGGAGTTTATAATTTGCCGCTAGAATAAATCAAAATTTTTTGAAATGTATTGAAAAAGGTTACTGGATACAGATAGATGTAATGGTTCTGGGGGATTGGAATGGGGTGATAAACCCAGAACTTGATAGAACAATAAATAATAAGGGAAAGACAACGAGGAAAAAGTTACAGGAAGGGTGTTTGGAGAATTTCTGGATATGATTGCATTGATTGATGTATGGAGGTATTTATATGGTAATGCCAAAGAATACACTTACTATTCAGAGGTACACACGACATCGTGAAGAACTGACATGATATTGATTTCCAAAGTTTGAGTAATATATTAAAGATGGAGATTTTACCAAGGTCTCTATAAGACCATTGCCCAGTGATGATGATATTACAAGAAGAGAACAGGATTATCAATGAATATAAAGGATAAATTGTACGGGATGAAAAGTATCTAGAAAAGTGAAGCAAGATGATTGGACTCAAAGAAAATTTAGGAAAAGGATCAACAAAGAAGACAGTATGGGATACGGGAAAGGCAGTAATAAGAAGTATATTTTACAGCAAGAACATATGCAGAAAAAATTAAGAAAGCAAAAAATTCAGCAAGTCAGCAGCCAAGAGAAAGAGAAAGAGTAAAGAAGGATCCAAGTAATGTAAAGTTAGTGAGAGAAATAAAAAATAAAGTACAAAAAAAGATGGGAAATAGAGAAAAGAATGAAATTTGTCAGACAAAGATTTTTTAGACATGCAAATAAAATAGGGAAGTGGTTGGCATATAAGTTCTTAGGAAGGAAAGAGAAAAGATAAATTAGAAATTGGAAATAGGATATATAGAGAACAAAGAAAGATTAAATTAATGTTTCAGGAATATTATAGTCAATTATATAATGATGTGAAAGATACCACGAATATATGCAAAAAGTGAAGAAATATTTGGAAGAGGTTGGAATAGAGAAAATACAAGAAGATCAAAGAATGGATTTGAACAAACCTATAACAAAAGAAGAAATTAAAATGGCTATGAAAATTAAAAATTGGAAAAGCACCAGGTCCAGATGGATTTACAGTTAGATATTATAAAGAGTTTCAAGACCAATTAATTGATCCTATTCACAAGTTATTTAATGAGATCAAAATGGAGGGTAGGCCAGAATCATGAAAGAGGCAAATATTATTGTAATACCTAAAGAAGGAAAGGATTTGATGGAGGTTAAAAATTATAGACCAATATCTCTTTGAACATAGATTATAGAGATTGTTAATAGATGTTTGGCTGAAAGATTGAAGAAGATACTAAACAATGGATACATATGAAGATAGAATGGCTTTTTGCCAGGAAAATCAATCAAAGATAATGTTGAGAATAATTTTGAATGTGATTGAATTTTATCATAGACGTAATGAAAGGAATTTGGGTATAATATTTGAATGCTGAAAAAGCATTTGATAATGTGAAATGGAGATTTATATTGGAGGTCTTTAGAAGCGGCGAATATGGGAAGAAACTATTATAGATTAGATACGAATCATTTACAATGATCAAACTGCGAGTATAATAGTGAACAGACAGAAATCAAAAAAATTATCCTAAAAAGGAACGAGGCAAGGTTCCCACTGTCCCCTCTGATATTTGTGATGATAATAGAAATTTTGAATAATATAATTAGACAAGATTTGGAAATTAATGGAATTAAAATTGGGAAACAAATATATAAATTAAGGGCATACGCAGATGCACATTTGGTGATTATGTTTGAGATAATCCGATTAAAAGTATATCAAAATTAATGACTGTTTTTAGAAATTGGTAAATACAGGGTTTTCTAAGATTTAGAACAAAAATCAAGCAATAAATGTAATGAAGAATATTCAGAAAAAAGAAGAGGAAAAAATAAAGGAATTATCCAATTTTAAAATAACAAAAAAGGTGAGATATTTCAAGGTAATTTTTAGAGGGTAGCAATACGGATTTATATGACAATAATTATACAAAGTATGGGGTGAGATCAAAGAAAGAAGACTTGAAAAGGTGGTCAAGATTTGATTTATCCTTTAAATGGGAAGGATCGCTACAATTAAGATGAACATATTACCAAAGAAGATGATATTTTTATTTCCAAAATATTCCCAATTATTACTAACAATATCCCTTTTAAACAATGGAAAAAACATACTAGATTTTGTATGGAATGCTAAAAGACCAAGAATGAATGGAAGACATTGAAAGACACACAAGAAGGGGAGAACTGAGTACCAGATATGAAATTCTGCCAAGCTAGTTGTTTGTGTTGGATAACAGAATGGATAAAATTGTAAATGTGAAAATTATTAGAAATAGAAGGGGCAGATTTGTTTTTTTGGCTGGCACGCACATATGTGGTATATAAGTAAAAGTAAACAGGGAATTTAATAATGACTTTATAAGAAAATCGTTATTTAAAGTATGGATGTATTACAAAAATAAAATATATGTAAAAATACCACAATGGGTGTCAAGTTCACGAAGCTTTCTATAGAAAAGAAAAACCCCAGTTAAATAAATGGTTGACATATGAGATTTAACAAAAGTTCAAGAAGAAAATTTGGTTTGGAAAAATAAGGAAGAATTGGCAGAATTGGGAATTGTTACGCATTGGCTACTCCAGAGGCAATTGAAGAAAAATTTAAATGGACGTGAAGATAAAAGGAGTAGAAATAGAGAGAATGAATTTGATAAATTGTTAAGATCAGAGACAGATCATTTATTGGGTAAAGGTAAATATTACAAAGAATTATTAAATAAGCATGGAAGAAGAGGTAATAAAAGATAATATGGTAAAATGGGCGCAGAATTTAGGACATGTGATCTCGTTACAAAGTTGGGAAAATTCATGGAAAGATGTTGAGAGAAGATATTGTAATAGCATAAAATTAAAAGAGAATTACTATAAGATATATATTTCCGGTGGTATTATACCCAAGTACAGGGAGCGAAAATAAGTAAAATTGGGAATGATTTGTGTTGGAAGTGTACAGGAAAAGGAACTTTATATCATTTATGGTGGACATGTATAAAAGCTAGGGAGTACTGGAGGAAGATACATGAGTGTATTCTGAAGGCATTGCATATAAAATTTCCAATGAACCCTGATATTTATTTGTTAAATATATTAGATAACAATTACTTCAAAGATAATATTTTAAGGAAAATGGTAATATTTATGATAACTGCTGTGAGAATGGTTTATGCTCAGCGTTGGAAGTCAAAAGAAATACCTGAGATAAGATTGGTTATGGAAATTATATGAGCTATGGGAGAAATTGGACAAGTTTCCTAGAATTAACAATAGACCAAGTGAACAAGTTATAAAAAGAATGGAATCTAGTAAAACCCCTTTGGGAAAACCAATGGGGGAAGGGGATAGTAAGGCTTTAGAATTAAGACTCAGAAAGAAAAGGGAAAAGGACAAACTTATAGAAAAATGTGTAATAGGTAGTGGTGTACTTTATAAAATTGTGATGTGGTGAAAGCTGGTAATTGATATATAAATGATATCTGCTCACAAATAATGTAGATGGGATAAGGGAAGGAGGGTAAGAGATAGGAGTTTGAATAGGAATGATGATTAGTAGGCATATATAAGTATGGAAATAAATTGTCAAAAAAATTTTTTTTTACTGTATGTTGAATAATTAAGAATGTTTTTTTTTTATTTTTATGACATAATAATAATAAAAAATGCTTACTTCCTGGAATCTACCAAAACAACACAGCCACTGTTCCACAATGGAGGGGTGAGGAGACACTGTGAAGCCCAAGTACCCAATCCAGGTTGGTCTGGTGAGTACGTGGGACTGGGGACAGCTGGCCAAAGAAAGCGGCAGCAAGGCTGGATGGAAGTCCAGAGCGATCCGAGGAAGGTTTCGGGATCAGGGGTTTTATAGGGAGAAGTGTAACTGCAGGCTATGCCTTATTCGGGGACAACAATGAGTTTTGGGTGCGAGACAATGCTTACGAAAGGTCACAATTTAGCATGATTGAGTTAAGTCCGAATTGACAAAGAGGTAGACTGTATGCAAATGCTCAGTGCTCGGCCTTTGAGCTTCTAGCTTGCCAAGTTGCCTGCTTGGGGCAGGGAGTCCTTTGTGAACAGCGTGCATACATAATGAGGGTGATCTGGCTATTTCTGGCCTGCCTGTATTGTCTTGGGATATTGCAGCGTTTGACGGCCAAGCCTAGTTTCGTGCTTGTCCGGGGGCCTCACAAACACGTAGAGAGGGGTGGTGGAAGAAGGCCTAATTATTGATATCAAAGTGATATCTAGTGCCATTGCTAGGTAGGCCTAAACTGAAGTAACAGATTCCATCACACCAAGAAACACCCATCAAAAATTCTGAGTACTGGAAAGGGGTTGGACTATATGACCTTTGAGAGCCCAGCTACTGAATCTATGATATATTCTTGTTTCCTATTTTGTTCTTCTGTGCCCAACAGGGTTTTAATTTCTGTTTCAGATGGTAATAAAACAAGGATCCCTGACTTTCTCTGTTGCCGAAGAGATTCCATTGGACTATGAGCAGAATCAGGTCTTCCAGGAAGAGGATGCCGAAATTCCCAGTTCTCTGAGTGAGGATTTTTGTGTTCTAAATATATTGATGGGATATGAGTGTTTATTTTGTCTGAGGAAGGCTGGCAAGAAGTTTCTGATGAAAGAGCATCTAATTTTTCTATTACCAGGCATAAATATAGGTCAAAGATTTCTGATCTCACTTTTTTAAAACAGGGGTGACATTAAATTAGCCAGTTAGATTCTTCCTCAATGATCAGTTCATCACTGATTTGTACAAATGTATCTCTGTTACAAAAGTAAATGTGTTCCTAGCCTTTACCTTTTTAACAGATTCTTTGGTGCCAGAGGCAGAAATAACATGGAAAGAATAGGGATAGTTTCCTGTACCACAAAAAAGAAAAGCAGCCCAACGTGTTTCAGTGAACTTTTTATCCAAAACTAACAATATGAACGTGGTCAAATGAAGCAACCAGGCCAGAGGAGTCTTGCATAAGTAAATAAAAACATTTTGAACCTCCTAGAGACTACTTGAAAGGTTCTTCCAAAATGCATCTGGTGGTGAATGTTTCTTTCAGCAGTCTCCACTTTTCTGATCATTTCCCTTTTGGTGGCCAAATGAATAGAGCTTTTAAAAATGGAATGGTGGAAAGGAGCTGGTGAGGCAAGCTTATCCCCTGTCCCCTTTTCTTTCTGTTTTGCTTCATGCATGCTCAGGAGATAGCACCATTTACCTTGACTGTTGTAGTCAGGCACATCTGGCTATGGTGGAACTGGGAAGAGTTCTTCCTGAGCTCAGGCGTTGTCTATTATATCATTTACTACTACCACAGCCCAACACCAAAAGTGTGTACTTCGCCATGCCTCCTTCTACATCCTCCTAGTGCTGATCCTGCTTAAATTCTTCCACCTAGACAAAGGATGAGGAAGAAAAGGGGGAGCTGGGCAGGTGTTAAAAAGACTTTGTGAGAAGGCGCTTCCCTGTCAGAGGCTTTGTTAATCGAGGTATGCCTCTATTTGTATGTGAGTTTTATTTATATGTTGATTTATTTGCATGTGAGTGCATTTTTGTTTGCATTCGGGTCCAGCCAATTTCATGGCTACAAAAATCCTGTGAATGTAAAAAGGAATTCTTAACTATAGGCACAGTTGTGGTCACATGGACACCTTTCAATGTACTTGAAGAAGTCATACCACAGTCGGGGGATCTACACTAGGAAATTCCTCTACCTCTTGCCTCTGAAGCAGGAAGCACTCTCAGAAAGTCTCAACAGAAGACCGTAATGCAAAGATACATTTAACAATAGTAATAACTCTGAAGATTCTCTCTGCAAAATCGGGCAGTTAGAATCTGTGGTCTGCTGTAATTGATCTGTATGTGGCGTGGAAATGGACCATAGAGATGCACTGCAAGATCTATCTCTAGGCGTTGCTTGGTCCTCCAGCAAGACTGTAGCCCACTTCCTCTGGAAGCTGACCATAGAATAGCGCTGGAGGACCTAGAGGTTCCTAGAGAAGTGTTCTCAGATAAAAAAAAGAAATAGCATTTGTGATTTTTATCTTTGTTCACTTTCTTTTATATTTTTGCAGCGGTCTTCTGCTCCTAACCCCCGAGAATGCGGCAGGCTCACCATACTACTTAAAGCATGAACACATACAAAAGTTTTCAGTCAACACCAAAAGAATAACAAGGACACCTTAAAGTTTGCCCAGGCAGAGTGTTTTATAATCTAGGGGTCACCACAGAGAAGACCTTGCATCTGAAGGCCCAGAGCAAAGTTTCAGCAAAATCCCTTTCAACACAAAGGAAGATTCCTGTAGATCCTAGATAATCTTGAATAAGAAACTCATTCCCACTTTATCTCAGTGTTATAAAATGTCTCCAAACATGTACAAATACAAATTTACATTCCAGGCAGGGAGCAGTGTCGTGGAACCAGGGATGGGAGACTTCCATACTGCCATTCTAGAAACCATCCTTTGGGAGGGGGCGTGTGGGGATGTTCTGGGGGGTTGCAGACCACAAAAATTGCTTTGGGGGCTACATGCTGTTTGCCAGCCCGTCTCCTAGAAAGAACAGTGCACTCCAACAAGCATTTTGTCCCAGATTTGTTGAAAAGGGAAGAACCTAGCCAAAGAGCTAGCATGGTATACAGGTTATTGTGTTTTGCTAGGACTAGGGAGACCGGGGTTTGTTTTTCAATTCAATTTACACTACTAACATTCCTCACTGGATGCACTCAACCCAGCTACACACATTATGTTGAAAAATAGGATTCAGAAGACAATCTTTACCTATTCTATTAAAAAATAACAAACACTATATCTATATCAAAGCAATACTCAAAACAAATATAGTCAAAATATTTGGATGAACAAGAGCAATAAGGCAAGTAAAATAATACAAACTAGCAAATATACCAAACAGTAAAAAGGACCGAAACAGAATGAAACAAAATGCAGTGCAAAAGAGAAAGCAGCCAAGTTCACAGTAAAAAGCTAGCCTTATAAAGGCTCCACAGCTGATTTAGATAACACATACAGCTGAAGGCCATTTTAGTCTTAGCAATACACCATTAATCCTATAATGACCAAAGTTATAGATCTTGCCCATATTTCAAAGCATTATGCAGTAACTTAACATGAACGTGACTATAGCATTGGTTGTTGTGATGGTATGAATTCAGAAATTGAATTGTGATTGAATAGTACAAATCCCTCATCCTTGTCTTAATTTTCCCTTCCTCAGGTCAAGACCTGTTGAGTGCAGGTGCCAGAGACCGGCAAGAATGCGGTGGTGGAAAGAAAGCCAGCCAGATAGAGATAAGCAAAAAGACTGAGCAAGAAGAAGATTCCAAAATCTGTAAGGCATCTGAGGAGCATCAATGTTCTTCCCTGGGGGAGAAGGTAGAAAAAGCCATTCCTTGCCATGGCAGTGAGGGCCTTAGGGTTGCCAGCCAGCAGAGAATCCACATGATGAAAATTGAAGACAGTGGTGTGGTTGATGATGGCACTTTCCCAGACAACTCAGAGATCATTGAATTTCAGGTGGCCCACACTGGCACCATGCCCTATAAATGCCTGGACTGTGGGAAGAGTTTCAATTACAGCACCAGCCTTGTCAGACATCAGAGAATCCACACAGGAGAGAAGCCGTACAAATGCTTGGACTGTGGGAAGTGTTTCCGCCAGAGGTCAGGTCTCACCATTCATCAGAGGATCCACACAGGAGAGAAAGCCTACCACTGCCTGGACTGTGATAAAAGCTTCCGTGTGAAGTCACATTTAATCAGGCACTCCATAGTTCACAAGGGGGAAACAGGAGAGATGCCGTACACGTGCTCAGAGTGTGGAAAAGGCTTCCGTTGGAATGCAAACCTCATCACGCATCGGAAGACCCATATGGAAGTGAAACCATTTGAGTGTGCTGAGTGTGGAAAGAGCTACTATTCCAATATGAGACTTGTTAGACATCAGAGAGTCCACACCGAGACCAACCCCTATACATGCTCTGTGTGTGGGAAAAGCTTCTGTGATAGCACAGGCCTCACTAGACATCAGAAAATCCACACAGGAGAGAAGCCGTATGTCTGTATGGATTGTGGGAAAAGATTTAACCGGAACTCGAGTCTTATTTCACACCAGAGAATCCACACAGGAGCTAAGCCATTTCTGTGTATGGACTGTGGAAAAAACTTTAGGTCTAAACCAGAACTTCACAGGCATTATGCAAGGCATGTGGGAAAGAAAAGTGACAAAAGTTTGGCTAGTGACGTCTCAACGTGTGAGCAAAACTGACAGCAAACAGGAAATTAGTATAGAATTGAGAAGGAGGGGGTGAAAATTACCAACTCCGTGAATGTAATAAGGAACATAGGGTCCTATCACACCACACTGTTATAGTGCTATTATTCCACTTTAATGGCCATGGCAACATTCTGTGGAATTCTGGGGTTTGTAGTTTAGTGAGGCCCAAGAACTCTCTGGTTGAGAATTCTAACTCTCCTCCCTAAACTGCAAACCCCAGGATTTCATGCCATTAGTTAAAGTGGAATAATAGCACTATAACAGTGTAGTGTGATGCATTGTTCCTCTATACATTTTATTTGATGTTTTGCAAAACAAGAGTAGAACAATAGAAAGTAAATCAGTGTTGGAAGTTTTACCTACTCTCAGTTCTGTCAGTTCAGTGCTGACAGTTGTTGCCTCTGACACCAATTGCTTTATTTTCTCTTTCTCATCAGAGTTTGTGGGAAAAAATAATTAAAAAATAAAAGGAGCTATCGCATGGTTATTGGATCAAGAGTTTCTGATCTCTGCAGGACTTGAACTGCAAATCTTTTACTTCCATTACAAGACAAAACTCTGCTTTTCTGGTTTGAGAGTACAGTCAGCCCTCCACATTTGCAAGAGTTAGGGACTCAGCACCCCCACAAATATGGAAAACTTGCAAATATTAAAATTGTCTGTGTCTGTGGAAAGGGAGCTGAGGCATGGAGAGAAGAGCAGGCACCCAGGGTCCAAACCAAGGCCATTTGCGCACTAGACTGTCATAGCGCTATTATTCCACTTGCAACATCCTACGGAATCCTGGGGTTTGCAGTTTTGGGAGGGGCCAGGCGCCCCTCCCGAAACTGCAAACCCCAGGATTCCGTAGGATGTTGCAAATGGAATAATAGCGCTATGACAGTCTAGTGCGGAAATGGCCCAAGTCGGGGAAAGGAGAGGCAAAAGGAATGAGTAGACATGGTGACCTTATACTTTCCTTGGGTACGGGGGGGCATCAGGGGAGGGTTTGTGGTGCTGAGAGAATTGGGGAGTGACTTGTCTCAAGTTGATCAGGCACCGACTGGTGGAAGAGGAGGACCAAAGGCAGATTTTTAAAGGGCTGTGTAGCCTGATCAGAGTCGCCAGGAGGGAAAGTTCTTCCAGAAAAAAGGGCCTTTGAGGTGGGGAAGCTGGCGTTGGAGAAACTCACAAATAATCAAGTTTGTGAATGTTAAACCCACAATATCCTGCATGTTTCCTAAGAAGCAGGTCCAAGAAAGAACAGTGGGACTTACTCCCAGGTAAGCGCATACTGGATTGCAACCCAGGGAGACTGAGGCAGTGTTGCATCTGAAACAAGCTGAGTTGTTTTGTTTTTGTTTTTTGTTACAATTAATTTTAAACTTCAGCAATTCAGTTCATCCTCTCAGATCTACAAGATAAATTTTGGACATTTCCAGACTACTAGTGCTCATGATTAGTATTGGAATGATCTTAGGTTGATGTTTTGTGTAAATCTATTTTTTCCCCCATTTGAAATAGTTACTTTGCCGGTACAAAATAGAGGTGTTTAATATTACTTAATGTTAAGTTTTCTTTCTTCTTTGTTCTAACGGGAGAGTTTTTTTCCTAATACAGACATAGCTCAGTTAACAAAGCCTCTGACAAAGAAGTTCCTGTTTACATTTTTTTATGGCTGCCCAAGCTCCCTTTTCTCCTTGTTCTCCATCTAGCTGGAAGGCCTTTAAGCAGCATTGGCATTGAAAGGAAGATGAAGCATAAACTAAGGTATTCCTGTAGTCTTTTTAAGGGCCTTTTTCAGAGGCAGAACCATAGGGCAGTGGTTTGAGTGTTGGATTAGGACTCCGGAAGACCAAGATTCAAATCCTGGCCCAGCCATTGAAACCGTCTGGATAACTTTGTGCATGCGTGATCTTGTAACTTTTCTTAGTCAAAGAGGAAGGTGATGACAAACCTCTTTTGAAGAAATTTTGCCAAGAAAACCCAGGAGGGGTGTCACATTAAGTTGGAGTTGATTTTGAAGACACAGGACAACAAGAGTTTGTTCCACTTTACCCAGATTCTGTCTGATCTGGGTAAGCTAAGCTGGGTCAGTACTGGTTAGTACTTGGATGGGAGACCACCAACAGATATTAGGTACTGTAGGCTATATTTCAGAGAAAGGAACTGGCAAAAACCACCTCTGACTGTTCCTTGCCTAAAAATCCTATGAAAAATTCATGGGGTCACCATAAGTCCTTAGGCAACTTGATGGCACACACAAATGCACCCAATCATAGACCTTTGATCTCTCTATGACTGCCATGGCACCATATTATGGAGTCCTGGGACTTGTAGTTTCATGGGATATTTAGAAGGCTGTGCCAGAAAGCTTCACCAAGCTAAAAATACCAAAATTCCCTGGGAGGCAACCCTAGCAGCAGAGCCTAGCAACGCAGCCAATGTTGAAAGATCCAGAGAGTAACATTTTGCTAACT
The DNA here is from genome assembly GCA_948472985.1 of Iguana delicatissima. Lineage (NCBI taxonomy): Eukaryota > Metazoa > Chordata > Lepidosauria > Squamata > Iguanidae > Iguana > Iguana delicatissima. The sequence continues at coordinate 76,833 of CAOKZL010001291.1, forward strand.
TCTGGAGGGCTGCATGTTTCAAGGTCATAAATCAGGGCAGGAATTGTGTAGCCCTTCGAATATGAATGGATGGCAAATCCAACCGGCGTTAGCCAACATGGCTAAGAGGGAAGATAAATAAATTAGTCCAACAACATCTGGAAGGCTGCACAATGATCACCTCTGTTGAAGGTAAAGGTGCTTTGAAAGGAGAAAAAATTAGGCAACTGCTTTTCTTAGGCAACTGTGGAATATGCATGGCAACTGAATAAACCAATGCAATCGTAGGCTGCATCAGGAGGAATATATATCTAGATCCAGGGAAATGATAGTACCACTTGATTCTGCTTTGGTCAGACCCCGCCTGGAGTACTGTCTCCAGTTCTGGGTACCACAGTTCAGGAAGGATATTGACAAGATGGAGCGTGTCCCGAGGAGGGTGATCAAAATGGTAGAAGGCCTGGAAACCATGCCCGATAAGGAGCAGCTTAGGAAGGTGGGTGTGTTTAGCCTGGAGATAAGAAGGTATAAGAGACACTGAACATTTCCGCATGACGCTCTTATAGCGCGATGATTTCACTTTCAACCTCCTATGGAATCCTGGGGTTTGCAGTTCCGGGAGGGGCCAGCCGGCCCCTCCCGGAACTGCAAACCCCAGGATTCCATAGGAGGTTGAAAGTGGAATCATCGCGCTATAAGAATGTCATGCGGAAATGCTTAATATGGTAGCTATGTTTAAATATTTGAAGGGATCTCATATGGAGGATGGAGCAAGCCTGTTCTTGCTCCATACCTTACCTGGCATACCTGGATCCCTCAATGTCCTGGCATCATCCTGGCAATGCCATTGCTGGAATGGGACCCGAATGCCCCCCTCTGCACCTGCATAGGGAGTGTTCAGGACACTCTCCTTCCTTCTGCAGGGCTGCCAGCGTCTTCGTGTGCTGCACTGAGGAAGGAAGGGCTTGATAGCGCTTCTGCCTTCCCACGTGGCCACTGGCAACGCAAATATTGTGCAAAGGGAGATCATTACTGGATTTTTTCCAGTAATGGTATACCTCATACACCAATGGCTAGGGATACAACAGGAGCAGGACCGCAATGACATGTGCAATGGCACGTGTTGTGGGCCAGCGTCAATGGGTCCCCATGGCGGGATGGCGCCGTTATGCAGAAATGGCCTAGGGCACAGAGCAACGGTTTCAAACTTCAGGGAAAATGATACCATTTGGAAGAACTTCCTGGCAGTAAGAGCAATTTGACAGTGGAATACGCTTCCCAAGAGTGTGGTGGAGTCTCCTTCTTTCTTTACTTTTTTTAATTTTTATTTTATTTTTATTAAAACAAGCATACAAAATTTATATCTTATACAAAATTATAACTTATGCAAAATCATTCCTCTTATAATTAACATTATTTGTCCATTTATGCCTTATCCAACCATCCTGGCTTCCCCCGGATGAGAGGTAATGTAATACCCGAATAATAATTCAATTGCCTGTAGTCACATATTAGTTCACAGTTCCCTTATTACTCCACTTTTTAAAAAAAAAAGTCAATATTAACCATCTTAACATCTGGCCATTGATTTCTGAAATATGTTATTACTCTTTCCCAATCTTTGACAGATTTTTCTATATTAACTCCTTTCAGTATGTTTGTAAGTCTATCCATTTGCATCATGTCAAAGAGTTTCAGTTCCCAATCATTTGAAGAGGGGAGGATCTTTTGTTTCCAATTTTGGGCAATTAACAATCTAGCTGCAGCCGACATATAAAATATCAATTTCCCTGCTTTTTTCTCTAGATCTTCATTCATCATTGATAACAAGTATAATTCAGGGGACATTTCAAATTGAAATCCTAATTTTTTTTCTATTTGGATAGGTATTGTAATCAGGAGTCTCCTTCTTTAAGGGTTTTCAAACAGAGGCTGGATGGCCATCTTTTAGGAATGCTTTGATGGTGTGTACCCGGCTTATTCTGAACTCTACCTGCATGCACATATAATAAAACTTGGGTTCCTGATCCTCCGCATCGTATTCTTTTGACCTCCAAGTAGGACCCTCTGCAAGAGCTCCCCTCAAAAGGGGTTCCCACTTCACCAGCACCACCTGGAGGGCCAGGTGGAGGTACAGTATGGTGAAAATGATGGAGGGAGTTGAGAGGAAGTGGTATTGGGACGATCCCATGGACCACAAACGTGGTCTTTGGGAGATGCAGAAGACCCATGGACCCCACAGTTTCCAGCCCACGGTCTAAACCAGTGTGGGAATGGTATGGCCTACCCCATGTTAATGGACTGCAACTCCCAGCAGCCCCAGCCAGTATAACCACTGCTTGGAGTTGTAGTTTAATGACATTTGGAGGGCCACTCAACTCTCTAAGCCTCAATCTAAGGCCATTTCCGCACGAGTCTGTTATAGCGCGATGATTGCACTTTCAACCTCCTATGGAATCCTGGGCTTTGAAAGTGGAATCATCGTGCTATAACAGACTCGTGCGGAACTGGCCTAAAACTTGCAAACCAAGTGACAGTGCGGCGTTACAGCACAGTCTTGTGAGTACTGGGGGGAGGGCTGGATGGGGAAAGATTGGGGGACAAAATATGTCCCCCCAAGGCTGCTTTTTGTGGGCCAGGGGCAAAAAATAAATGCTCCCAAATGCCCCTGAATATGCTCAAGAGTTTACAACAAGAGGTAGAAACGACCTGTTAAAAAGGCCTAAATATTCTAAAGAAAGTGTCTGATCTTGGAAGCTAAGCAGGGCTAGCCCTGGTTAGTACTTGAATGGGAGACTGCCCACAAATACCAAGTGCTGTAGTGTATATTTCAGAAAAAGGAGCTAGCAAAATGACTTCTGAATATTTCTTCCCTACAAAAAACCTGTGAAATTCATAGAGTCGCAGTACGTCGATAGGCAACTTGAAGGCACACACACACAATAAAAGTTGCAGCATTGTTACATTGGAATCAAATATGATGCACCATTTGCTAAAGAACCTGTGGGAACTAGTTTGGTGTTGTGGTCTGAAAGCTGGACTACAACTCTGGAGACCAGGGTTCGAATCCCCGCCCGGCCATGGAAACCCACTTGGGCAAGTCACACTCTCTCAGCCTCAGAGGACAGCAAAGGCAACCCTTCTCTGAACAAATCTTGCCAAGAGAACTCTGTGATAGGCTTGCCAACAAAAACAGCCCTAATCTAGATGCCTCTGTTGGATCAGAGAATGCTGTGGATGTAGCATATCTCGATTTCAGGAAGGCCTTTGACAAAGTTCCCCATGACATTCTTGCAAAGAAACTAGTAAAATGGGAGCTGGACAGGGCTACTGTTAGTTGGATTTGTAATTGGTTGACCGACCGAACCCAAAGAGTGATCACGAATGGCTGCTTCTCATCCTGGAGAGAAGTGATTACCGGGTGCCACAGGGTTCTGTCCTGAGCCCAGTGCTGTTCAATATCTTCATCAACGACTTGGATGAAGGAATAGAGGGCATGCTCCTCAAATTTGCAGATGACACCAAATTGGGAGGGGTTGCTAATACACCAGAGGACAGGGTCAAAATTCAAAATGACCTGGATAGATTGGAGAGCTGGGCCAAGGCTAACAAAATGAAATTCAACAGAGAGAAGTGTAAGGTGCTACACTTAGGTAGAAAAAATGGAATACAGAAATATAGGATGAGGGACACGTGGCTGGATAGCAGTACATGTGAAAGGGATCTAGGAGTCTTCATAGACCACAAGCTGAACATGAGTCGGCAGTGTGATGCGGCAGCCAAGAAAGCCAATGCAATTCTTGTCTGCATCAACAGGGGTATGGTGTCTAGAACGAGGGAGGTACTGGTACCACTCTACTCTGCTTTGGTTAGACCTCATCTTGAATACTGTGTCCAGTTCTGGACACCCCAATTCAAGAAGGACATGGTCAAGCTGGAGCAAGTCCAGAGGAGGGCGACCAAAACAGTGAGGGCCCTGGAAGCCATGCCCTAGGACAGTGGTTCTCAACCTGTGGGTCCCCAGATGTTTGTGGACTTCAGCTCCCAGAGGCCCTGAGCATTGACCATAGTGGCTGGGGCTTCTGGGAGCTGAAGTCCACGAACATCTGGGGACCCACAGGTTGAGAACCACTGCCCTAGGAGGATAGACTTAGAGAGCTGAGTGTGTTTAGTCTGCAGAAGAGAAAGCTAAGAGGGGACATGATAGCCATGATTAAATATTTGAAGGGATGCCATGTAGAGGAGGGAGAGGGCTTGTTTTCTGCTGCTCCAGAGACCAGGACAAGGAGCAATGGATTCAAGCTGCAGGAAAGGAGATTCCACCTGAACCTCAGGAAGAACTTCCTGACGGTCAGGGCTGTCCGGCGGTGGAACATGCTGCCTCGGAGTGTAGTGGAGTCTCCTTCCTTGGAGGTTTTTAAGCAGAGGCTGGATGGCCATCTGTTGGGAGTGCTTTGATGGGTGTTCCTGCATAGCAGGGGGTTGGACTGGATGGCCCCTGGGGTCTCTTCCAACTCTATATTTCTACCATTCTATGATTCTATGATCAGCCCCCTTCCATCACTCCGGTGCATTGCTAAGTAGCTTGCAGCAGGGAAATAAGGGTTAAATCTCAGAGTCTGGATTCCTAGAGAAGCCCAAAAACGGGGGGAGGCAGCTCCAGCTGGCTGCTACTTCCTGACCAACCCTCTTTCAGGAGGGGATGGAGGTGGCGATGAGTGGGAGGGAGGTGCTCCCCCTTTTTTAATGCAAACAGCACCCCCAGAATTGCAAAATGTGGCTTGAGACACCGTGACGCGGAGCTGGTTCCTTTGCATTCCTGAAACCTATTGATACAGGTTTGCTTTTTCATGCTTTTTCAATTTCATTTCCCAGATTTGTAAAGCAGTGCGGGTTTGCATGGGCTTCCTCAAAAGTAAGCTCTATTGTGTTTCGCTCTGAGAAAACGCTGCGTTAGGATGGCGATCGGCAGAACCCAAGACCTCCAGTCCTTTCTAGGATCAGTTTTTGAAAGAATAAGGTGCAACGTTGTACGACGACATCTTCCTGATTGCTAAATTCCTGGGAGAGCATCCGAATTCTTGAGGGTCCAAAACACCAGTTATTGCTTAAGAAACTGTGAAACCGATCTATCCATGATGATAATCATGACAATAATAATACCACTTGGAATGTGACATATTCTAGAGCAATATCTCACTGATGCCTAGATTTTTAGATAGCATCCTTGATAGTCCAAAACTCCAATCTGTAGCACCAGGTAGACTGTCAAACTGAAATAACAGCCTGATTCTAACTAGAGTAGACCTTTTGAATTAATGGGATTTACGTATGTGTTGATATGTGCCGTTTAACCATTGATTGAATGCCGTTCCGCACTACACTGTTATAGTGCAATGATTCCACTTTCAACCTCCTATGGAATCTTGGGGTTTGCAGTTTAAGGAGAGGCATTGAGAATTCTCAGCCAGAGAGCTCTTTGACCTCAATGAACTACAAACCCCAGAATTCCACAGGATGTTGGAAGTGGAGTGATAGCACTATAACAGTGTGGTGCGGCCACGGTGTACTTTAGTTGGGACTAACGATCAAGATTCTAGTCAAGGAGAAGGAGAAGAAGATGGAGATATTGTATGTATGAAAAATATTTTGTTCATTTTGTATTTGTTTTACTAAAAGCTGGGTTGAATAGCTGGTATTGTTGCTCCTAATTACCCAAACACTTAAAAAAAAAATAACCCCCTACATTTTAATTGTATATCTCTATTCTGCTTTGGTCAGAGCCCACCTGGAATACTGTGGCCATTTCCGCACTACCTGTTATAGCGCTATGATTGCACTTTCAACATCCTATGGAATCCTGGGGTTTGCAGTTTCGGGAGGGGCCAGCCAGCCCCTTGCTCCATCCACCAGCCAGCGCCTCCCGAAACTGCAAACCCCAGGATTCCATAGGATGTTGAAAGTGGAATCATAGCGCTATAACAGGATAGTGCAGAAATGGCCTGTGTCCAGTTCTGGGCACCACAAAGGATGTTGAAGGAGATTGGCAAGCTGGAATGTGTGCAGAAGAGGGCAACCAAAACAGCAGAAGGCCTGGAAATCATTCCCTATGAAGAAAGACTTAGGGAGCTGGGTAGGTTTAGTCTGAAGAAGATAAGATTAAAAGGCAACGTGATGGCTATTTTTAAATATTTGAAGGTGTGTCATGTGATGGATGGAGCAAGCCTAGTTTCTGCTCTTCCAGAAACTAGGATACGGAGCAATGGCTTCAAACTTCAGGAAAAGAGATTCCACCTAAATATTAGAAAGAACTTTCCGGCCATAAGAAAAGTTTGACCGTAGAAGAGGCTGCCTCAGAGTGTGTTGGAGTCTCTTTCTTTGGAGGTTTTTAAGCAGAGGCTGAATAACTATCTGCTGGGAATGCTTTGGTGGTGTCTTCATGCCTGGGAGGGGGTTGGACTTGATGGCCCTTGTGGTTATTTTTTTTTTAATTCAAAAACAGTAAATTGGATCCTCATAAAATACACATCTTCCAAATTTCCTTTTCTTAAAAGTTGACATTCTTCTCCTCGTCCCCTAATATATATATAAACAGTTTCCTAATTGTGAAGACCCAGCTCCCAACAGGGGAAAAAATATAAGGGCATTAGCCCTCCAAATAAAAATTCTGTGCTGCAGTGAAATTTTCCTTTAGTTCCCCCAACATTTCTAGCATTGCAGTTTAGGCAACCAAAGCAAAAGATAGGATCGAATCCTGCGAATCACCGACACCGATACTTCAGGGAGTTCCTAGAACATCATACCTGTATAACAAAGCATTTCCGTGCGTGTACGCTTGGTAGACTGGCTGCAAGGCCTGTCTCTGATGCGTCTGCAGCTCCGTGTGAAAATCTGTGCTCGTCTTGGACGCCTGCGTGGCAGGGAATGTGGCACTGGAGGAAATGTAGAGGAACCTTGACTTTTGAAAATAACCTATTGGAAGGAATTTCAAGTGGACAGTTTCCTCACAAGTTTGCAGAAAAATCATGACACACAAGACTTAGGCCGCGTCCGCCCTACACTGTTGTAGCGCTATGATTCCACTTTCAACCTCCAATAGAGTCCTGGGGTTTGCAGTTTAAGGAGAGGCATTGAGAATTCTCAGCCAGAGAGCTCTTTGGCCTCAGGAAACTACAAACTCCAGAATTCCACAGGCGGCTGAAAGTGGAATCATAGCACTATAAACAGTGTAGTGCAGAAAGGCCCAAGAAGTGACATTTTGAAACTCATTGAAAAAACAACAGCACACAAGTATTTTTGTAAGAGCTTATTCAGTAAGGAAAACTTGAGAAAAATGAGATGGGTGCTTCCCTGCTTTCTCTTCCTGCCCATACAGCATTTTAAATTTGATCAATTGTAGAGAAGATAAAGTTCCCAAAAGTATAAAAGCTTTATTTGTTTGTTACCCAGTTTTTACACCAATTTTTTATCTTTGTTGTACACAACTGCACAGTTGTTGCTTTTTAAAAATTAACTTCCTCGCTCTAGCAATTGCCATCCGTCTTTCTTTTCACACCAGGAGGGGAATTTCCACACAAACACCAGCAGCAATAATGTGCCCCATGTGATTATGCAAAAAGGTGTGGATGCTTCAAGATTGTTGTATTCCTGTCGTCCAGTTTCATATGCTGGAATGTCACTTTTATGCACAGCCCTGGGTGTGGTTTCTTTGCAGGGCAACATGGCTGCCGAGCACACACACGCTCATCATTTCCAGTCGGAGGTGCGACCGTGTCGGGTGAAAGAGGAACCTAGCGAGGGGTCACCCCACCGCTGGGGCTCCCAGGAGCTCTTAAACGTGGTGCACATTCCAGAAGCAGGACTTGGCTATGTGCATGCGCCGTGGGACGAGAGACACACTCCATTTGAAGGCCCCGTTGCTTCTGGCCAGTGGCCCCGAAGGCAGCAAATGGTGGTGGGCTCGCCAGGCCTCGGCAGAGAGACGCCACACGCGTGCGTTGGTCCAGATGCTGGCAGAGCTGCACTGCAGGCCTACAAGAGCCTAGGTCTCTGTGAACAATATGAGGCCGTGAAGGAAGAGATCCCTCAAGGCCCTGCTCTGGAAAGAGAGGCCCAGCGCCAGCGTTTCCGGGTCTTCCACTACGGGGAGGCCGGGGAGCCCGGGGAGGCCTGCCAGCGCCTTTGGGAACTTTGCCGGCAATGGTTGCAACCAGAGAGGAATTGCAAGGAACAGATCCTAGAGCTGGTGGTCCTGGAGCAATTTCTGGTCATCCTCCCGCCAGAGATCCAGAGCTGGGTGAGGGAAGGTGGCCCGGAGACCTGTTCCCAGGCAGTGGCCCTGGCTGAGGATTTCCTGCTGGGGCAGCAAGAGGCCAAGGAGAGGCAAGGAAAGCAGGTGAGGAGACGTTTGGCTGGTTTGGGGAGTGGGAATGAGAACGAGGGGAAGAGCTGTAGTTTCAGAGTGCTGCTTATCTAATATATAAAAGTCAAAGTTTGTTTTTCTGTGTCGGGCGAAGACCTCCTATGATGGGCTGCCTAAGAAGATTCTGTGGAATCCTGGGGTTTGCAGTTTAGGGAGGGGCTTTTAGAATTCTCGATCAGAGACCTCTTCGGCCTCAGTCAACTGTGCCCATCTTGAATAGGCCGATTGTTATGGAAACGAGGCCTAGCATCAAGGAGGAGGGCAGGAACATCAGGAACCCAACCTCAGTATGTTAATTAAATCTGAATATAGATTGGAAGGGGGAATATGGGGAAAAGTTACAGGTACTGGACAAGACAGTTTGGGGAATTAGAGACACAGGATCTCAAATCTTTCTAACAAGTATTACTTCTGTGAGAAAATAAAATCCTGGGCAATGCCGGGTATATACACCAGTGACCTATAAAGTTCCATTTGGCTCAGGTCCAGGTTGTCTGAAAAATTGCATTCTTCCTTGTGAACCTGTCCGCATCTTAAGATCTTCTAGAATCATAGAATCACAGAGTTGGAAGAGACCACAATGACCAAGTCCTGCCATGCAGGAATACACCATCAAAGCATTCCTGACAGATGGTCATCTGTGACAGAGTTCCAGGGTTGTGGCTATCCTGAGTGCCAGAGCAGCCTAGCAACAGGTTGCCAGGCGACCAGAATAGCTACTCAAGAGAGAAACCTGTACTGAGGCCAAAGAGCTCTCTGGCTAAGAATTCTAAATGCCCCTCCCTAAACTACAAACCCCAGAATTTCATAGGATGTTGAAAGTGGAATAATAGGACTATAACAATGTAGTGTGGAAATGGCCAGGGAAGCCTAGATGAGGTGACGGATGGCTCTGTCCATCTACCTGTCTATTCATGTGATACTTTGCTTCCAAAAAGGATCCAGGGTGGCTCTCAGTATAGCTTAAAAAAAAAGATATATCTAAAACTAGACATAAGGGTAGGGGGAACAATGCAAAACAATGAAACTATCCTGTTAAAAACAGCACTGATTTAAAACAAATTGAAGTCGTTCAAAAGATAACAATGTGGGGAAAAGTACAGCACCCTATCCACGTTAGAAGTCCTTCCACAGGTGGAAATGTCAGAAAGAGCCGGGAACAATATTTCATATGTGGTGGTCATGTCCCAAGGCAAAGAAATATTGGAGTGAAATACATAAAAAGATGTGTGAAATACTGAAGGTTCAATTTGTAAAAAAACCTGAATTTTATTTGTTAAACACGACAAATGTTCTTGAGAATACTAACATTAAAAGGCATTGGAGATTAATATTGTACATGATAACGACAGCTCGAACTGAATATGCCAAATTGTGGAAGTCTCAGCAAATACCCACAATTGAACAATGGTGGGGGACGTTTAGAATCATAGAATCATAGAAATGTAGAGTTGGAAGAGACCACAAGGGCCATCCAGTCCAACCCCCTGCCATGCAGGAAAACCCTCAAAGCCCTCCCGACAAGTGGCCATCCAGCCTCCGCTTAAAAACCTCCAACAAAGGAGACTCCACCACACTCCGTGGCAGCACATTCCACTGCCGGACAGCCCTGACTGTCAGGAAATTCTTCCTGAGATTCAGGCGGAATCTCCCTCCTGCAGCTTATATCCATTGCTCCTTGTCCTGGTTCCAACAGCAGGAGAAAACAAGCCCACTCCCTCCGCAACATGACATCCCTTCAAATATTTAAACATGGCTATCATGTCCCCTCTCAACCTTCTCTTCTGCAGACTAAACATACCCAGCTCTCTAAGTCTGTCCTCATAGGGCATGGCTTCCAGGCCCCTCACCATTTTGGTTGCCCTCCTCTGGACCTGCTCCGCTTATCCATATCCTTCTTGAATTGGGGTGCCCAGAACTGGACATAGTATTCAAGATGAGGTCTTACCAAAGCAGAATAAAGTGGTACCGATACCTCCCTCGATCTAGACACCATACTCCTGTTGATGCAACCAAGAATTGCATTGGCTTTCTTGGCTGCCGCATCACACTGCTGACTCATGTTCAGCTTGTAGTCTATTAAGACTCCTAGGTCCCTTTCACACGTACTGCTATCCAGCCACGTGTCCCCCATCCTATATTTATTGAGAATAGAAATGCGGATATTGTCTCACAAAGATTAAAGGGGAAATCGGATGATCAGATAAAAGCAGAATGGCAAATTGTAATAGGTAATTGCTGGGAACTGCCAAGTGAAAATGTCTGAATTATGGTTGAAATTAAAGAGGAATAACTGTAACATAACAGGAGTTGATGAGAGAAATGCAAGATCAAGCATGTAGGATGAACATAGAATTGTGAGGCATAATTTTTTATATGTGAGTAGATGTCTAGAAAATGAAAACTAGATCAGAGTGGAAGAACCAAAACATTACATGTAAAAGTACAATTTGAGATGATGTTTTTTATTTGTGAAACTTAATAAAAAAAAATTTTTTTAAAAAAAAAGAAGAAGTCCTTCCACAGGAACCAATTACTAGCCAAAAGGTCATCTAAATGAAAAGTCTTTGCATGCCAGTGAAAGCTGAGCAGAGAAGGGGCCAGGCAAGTCTTCTGTGGAAGGGAAGGGCAGCTGCTGAGAAGATCTTGTAGCAGCTTTGCTCCTGGCTTGACTGCATTACTGTTTGGATCCCCCATCTCTTCTTAGGTCCTGATCCATCAGGCTTCTGTGAGTCTCCCCGAAACAGAAGAGGACTCTTTGAATGTTGAACGAAAGGAGCTTTACAGAGAGCCAAAGCAGGAGGACACGGGAGATGCTGTCATTGTGGGTGAGGCTTCAGTTATGGCATACATATTCTTGTAGAGTTCAGATAGATTGGATGTACATCTGTGGAGAGTGTTTGTTTAGTAGTTTAGTATTCATCTTCACGTGAACCATATCTTCTCCAGGGGGGTGAAAAAAAGGCTTCTGCCAGTTTGAACCAGAAGATGGTTGTGCACAGCACCAAGTGGCTGGTACCTGTGACATGTCAAACCCTTTCCTGAAATCAGAGCAGATTTCCTATTCTATCTAGTTTTCACATTCATGAAAAAAAATAATACAGTGGGCCCTCCACTTTTGTGAGTTTGGCACACACAGATTTTATAATTTGCAGGTTATTTTATTTATTTATTTTTTAAAAAGTCTTAACCCTGTTTGCCCCTGCCATGGAAAAAAAATGGTCTCTCTAGGAAATTCTATGTCCTCCAGTGCAATTCTATGGTCCGCTTCTGCCAGAAGTGAACCATAGAGTTGTGCTGGAGGAGCTAGAGATTCCTAGAGAGAACACTTCCCTAGGCATTGGTTGGTCCTCCAGCTTGACTCTGGCCTGCAGGAAGTGGAAATGTTCTCAGATTAAAAAAAAAAAAATTATTTGCATTTTTTTTTATTCATTTCCCCCCCAATTTTGTGGGAATGAAAGTGGAGGGCTCGGAGTCCGATAAATGTTTTGATTAATAGACATAGAGATACGGCCTTAAATCGAAGCTGAGCCAAGTGTGTCTGCCCAAGGCAGTTTTTGGGGTCCTTGATGCCTCCAGAATCCCTAGAGGAACATTTTACGGCCATCAAAACTGCAACCTTCTAACTGCTTCTGCTTTATTTAAACCAGAACAAATATCATACAGTAGTAAGGAAACTTGAGTTGTCCGTAACCCTTCATCAAGTTGGAACATTAGTCATCAGAGGCAGAGCAGAGTAGTGATTAAAGGGTAAATCCAGTCTTCGGAGAGCCAAGTTCTGAGTCCTCATATGAAACTAACTGGGTGGTTCTTGGGCTGGTCACTCTCTGTCTGACCTACCCCGCAAGGCTGTTGTGAGGATAAAATAGGGAAGAGGAGAGTCATGTACATCTTTTTGAGAGGTGCATACATGCAACTAACATATAATATATAGCTGATTTAAAAACAAGCAGCACTTCTGACAAATCTGTTCTGAATCTCAGAAGGATGCAGTTAATCACTAACAGTAGAAAGGCAACAAATACATACAACATTTAGCATTTGCAGATTATATGGGATATTACTTGACTAACAGGAGAAGAAGAGAGACAGCACAGCGTAGTGATTTGAGTGTTACACTACAACTCTGGAGACCAGAGTTCAAATCCGCATTGGCCATGGAAACCTACTGGGTGACCTTGGGCAAGTCACATTCTCTCAGCCTCAGAGGAAGGCAAAGGCAAACTCCCTCTGAACAAATCTTGCCAAGAAAGCCCTGTGGTAGGTTCACTTTAGAGTTACCATAAGTTGGAAATAACTTGAAAGCACACAACATAAGAAGAGGAGGAGGAGGAGGAGGAAGTGGTGGTGGCGGCGGCTTTGTCAGGGGGCCATTCGCATGGTCTGGAATTCTGTTGGTTGTTGCATCAGGCTACTTGTTACCCTTTTTTCCAGAGTTGGGCAGCAGTGGCAATTAAAGGCAAGTAAAACTTGCCAACTCTGAGCAACCAATTTCTTTTTTTAATAATAACTTTTTATTAAGAAAAAAAAATCCCACCATTATAAAATATGTCTTTTTACAACATCAGTCCTTCCTATAATTATACATTCAATATTCTTTCCCCTAACCCTTGATTCCATTTTTTTGCATTTTCCCCAAACTATATCCTCTTATCAAATTATTAATTATAACTTCTTTTTATGTCATCTCCTTTTCTTGGCCTTTATACATGTACTGATTTAACAATTATTAAAATAAACATCTTTTAATAGCAATTGTTAATCAAAAACACCTCCCACTTTCTTAATTCTATAATCTCTGATAATCTTTATCTGTCCTTACATTTAATCCAGTCTGTAACTGCAAGCAACCAATTTTTCCAATCCCTTTCTTCCTTTATGGCTACTGTGCCCAGGTCTCTGTCAGCATAGTTCCACCCTGATTTTTTTTAAAAAGCCACCCCCCCAACATTGGCCTTCCATACATCATAGAAATTTCATAGAATCATAGACTCATAGAGCTGGAAGAGACCCCAGGGGCCATCCAGTCCAACCCCCTGCTATGCAGGAACACCCATCAAAGCACTCCCAACAGATGGCCATCCAGCCTCTGCTTAAAAACCTCCAAAGAAGGAGACTCCACCACACTCCCAGGCAGCACATTCCACTGCCGGACAGCTCTGATCATCAGGAAGTTCTTCCTGGGGTTCAGGTGGAATCTCCTTTCCTGCAGCTTGAATCCATTGCTCCTTGTCCTTTGCTCTGGAGTGGCAGAGAACAAGCCTGCTCCCTCCTCGACATGACATCTCTTCAAATATTTAAACATGGCTATCCTGTCCCCTCTTAACCTTCCCGTCTGCAGACTAAACATACCCAGCTCCCTAAGCCGTTCTTCATAGGGCATGACTTCCAGACCCTTCACCATTTTGGTCGCCCTTCTCTGGACACGCTCCAGCTTGTCGACATCCTTCTTGAATTGAGGTGCCCAGAACTGGACACAGTATTGCAAATGAGGCCTAACCAATGCAGAATAGAGTGGTACCATTATCTCCCTCGATCTAGAGACCATACTCCTATAGATGCAACCAGGAATTGCATTGGGTTTCACCATGCTCTGGAGCTCTCCTAGACTATTTAAGGTTCATGAGTGGCCTTTTTTTAGAGCAGGTAGCCAAAAGCTTCCTGGTTTTGAAAATGTCTCTTCAGGGTCTAAAATGGCCCAGAGGTCAAAAACAATTTTGTTTTTGGAAAAAAATGTAGAGACTGCAGCCTTTGGGTAACATGTGGTCCACCTCATTGTTGTTGTGTGACTTATGGCGACCCTAAGGGGAACCCATCACGGGGTTTTTTAGGATCTGAGAGTATGTGACACTCCCAAGGTCTCCCAGTGGGTTTCTATGGCTGAGCAGGGAATCGAACCCTGGTCTCCCCTCACCCCTGCTCTAATTCATGTTGGTTTTACCTGTTTATTTCCTCCAGGTGCAGAATGGACTCGGGTCAGTGAAGAGGAAGAAGAAGAGCAGGAGGTAGAGGGAAAGTCGTACCTGGAAATCCCAGACCAAGTGGGACCACAGGGGTTATCTACTAAAAGACTTTCTTGGTGCTTGGAAGATGGAGAATTTTCTGCAAATCAACCCGAAGCAGAAGCACCAAACCAAACTGAAAATCAAGAGGGAACTTCTGTTTCTTCTTTGGGAAGTGATGAGGACTTCAGTGAAATGGAAGAGGAAATCCCTCAAAGCAAGGAACAGAATTCATGGGCTGTAGAGGAGGAAGCCCATAATCAGACCACAGGCTTTATTTCTGATGAGAGCATCGATTCAGGAGAAAAACCACATAAATGTTTGGTTTGCGCAAAAATCTTCGCTTCGGAATCCAGCCTCATAGAACATGAAAGGATGCACGTGGGAGAGAAGCTGTATTCTTGCTTACACTGTGGGAAAGGTTTTCGTACAGGCACGGACTTCATTCAGCATTTAAGAACCCACACTGGTGTGAAAATTTTCAAATGTTCAGAATGTGGGAAGTGCTTCCGCCACACCTTCTCTTTCACCAGTCATCTGAGAAACCACATGGGGGAGAAACCATTTCAGTGCTTAGGATGTGGGAAAAGTTTTGGCACCCACTCCGATCTAATTAAGCATGAGCGATCCCATGCAGGCGAGAAGCTGTACAAATGCTCAGACTGTGGGAGAAGTTTCTGCCAGAGCTCACAGCTTATCACTCACCGGAGAATCCACACAGGAGAGAAACCATTTAAATGCCACGAGTGTGGGAAGATCTTCAGCAAGAGCTCCCACCTTCACGGACACCAGAGGATCCATTCGATCGAGAAACCGTATAAGTGCACGGATTGTGGGAAAACGTTCAGTGGAAGGTCCCACCTCAATAGGCACCAGCGAATCCACACAGGAGAGAAGTTGTTTAAGTGTTTGGTGTGTGGGAAAAGCTTCTGCATGAACTCCGACCTCATTGCACATGAAAGAATTCACACTGGGCACAAACCATACAAATGTCCAGAATGTGGAAAGGGCTTTAGTCAGAAGCAGCACCTGACCAGCCACCAGAGGACCCACACTGGAGAAAAACCATACGTTTGTTCACACTGTGGGAAAGGCTTCAGTGTGAGCTCCAACCTCAACACGCATGAGCGTACCCACACCGGTGTGAGACCCTTTAAATGTTCTGACTGTGGGAAAAGTTTCAGCCAGAAATCCCACCTCATTGGCCATCAGAGGATCCACACTGGGGAAAAGCCTTATTTGTGCATGGATTGTGGGAAAAGTTTTGGTTCGAGCTCAAATCTTATGGCACACATGAGAATCCACAGTGGCGAAAAAGCCTAGGAGAGTTGAATAGAGCTGAAACCCATTGGATGAAGAAGAACTTTCCCTCCAACCTTCCCCCCACATCTCCTTTGGTATTTAACATCCCCATTTAAAAGCTAGAGAATTAGGGGATTTTAGGAAACAAGATTTAGTAGTATGGTCGGGGCCAACCCAAGACGTGCTTGAGGTAGAGGACAAGATGATGAACATAAGCTGACCGGACATAGCAGTTGAATCTTATTTCACCTCTAGTTATGGATTTGGGTCCTCCTTCTCACCTGAGACTGTGGGATGATTTAGGAGGCTCTAGGCAGGCTGTGTGTGACACAGAGGCCTGTCCTCCAGCACAAGGTAACAGCTGAAAAATTTAGGAGGAGAAGCTGCTCCTCAGCTTCAGCACTATGCCTCACGGCAGGGCTGCTTTTCAGTTATTATTGTTGGCATGTTGATACTTAGCTGTCGCTGATCAATGTTAAGCCAATAAAGTTGATAATCGAATGTATGACTCCCTCCCTGTAGCAGACCCCCTTGCCAGGCTGGCCTTGCAGTTCCGACCCTGGGCTCCTGTCTCTCACCTTGCCCTCATCCCTTTGTCCTGGATTGGGGACTTTGGCCTCAAGGTGGACCCCCTCTATTTTGGACTAGTGGCTGTGTTGTTTTGGTGGGTTCACTGTGGTAAGCATGAGCAGGCTTCCCACCAAACAACATGAACAGATAGAAACAGTGGTAAAAATAAACAAGTGGAAATTTACTGAGAAACCAGAAAATAATACAGTGACCTTTGAACTGCGATATCATTTATAGCTCCCCAAAGCTATAGTCAGTCCAATCCTCTGTCTGACTCTCCTGTCTCTATTCCGTCTGTTCCTGTCTCTCTGAAATCTGTTCCCTCTCTCTGTGCCGGCTTTTTCCTATCTGCCTTCCGAGAGAGACAAGCCTCAGTTTTGTAACATTCCCCCCCCCCGCAGCCCTCCCCTTCACAGTATTCCCTGAGCTGTGATTGGCTGCCTTCAACCAGGCTTGCCCAGCTCTTCCCTTCACACTCCTCTGTTTCTACTCATGCTGGACCTGCCCCAGAATTAATGTGAGAATCTCAGGCCCTGCAGCCGTATCCTCCTGGGGTCCCAGATGGACCAAATATACTTCCCCTGGAAGGCCGTTCCCCCTTTCTCCTTACAACATTGTTTGGTATTTCATTGTGGTTTGTACCTCCCCTTCCCCATTATAAAAAGCCAAAATGTCTCTCTTAAGGCTTTTTTTTTTAAACTGAAAGTAAATGAGGTATTCCTTCCTTCCTTCCTTCCTTCCTTCCTTCCTTCCTTCCTTCCTTCCTTTTCTTTCTTTCTTTCATCTACCCTCTCCAGACCCAGGACCAAAAGTGGCTTATAACATAGATTAAAACAAAGTACAATTTAAAAAGTGTTTTTTTTTTGCAAGCGATCCTATAATTTAAAACATTATAAAGGCATTTTTTTTAAAAAAATAGCAGGAATAAAAGTGCAGCGTGCGCGCGCGCGCACACACACACATCTTTAAAAGACCAGCGAGCCACCAAAGCTGGCCAGAGCAGAGGCCAACTTAGATTTCTGTAGATAAATTTCACAGCCTGGGAGCAGCCACCAAGAAAACCTTCTCTTGTGTCCTCACCAAACAGGCCTGGGACAATGGTGCGACTGAGAGGAAGCTGTCCAATGAGAATCTGAAGACTGGGGCAGGCTTATATAGGGAGATAAGGACTTTTGGATAGCCTGTATGCTAAAATAGTTATTTTTCGCCCTGCCTTTGCCCCACTGAAATATGCTCCCCAAGAGCAACTCTGCTATTTGAATTTTTTTCAGAAAAAAGAAGTTTCCCAAATTTGCTTCATACTCCACCAGTATCAAAGAGGATCTCTGCCCATGTGTCTAAATTTTAAGTGTATTAATACCCCCTTGAAAGGGGGAGTGGGAAAAGGGCAATCTGTGGGCCACATCTGAACCTCTTGAACCCGACTTTTGCTGCCCCAGTGCTCTCCAGATTTCAATTTTTGTAAATTCCAGATATTGAGAAAACAAGCATTTTTATAGTACTTACACCAAGAATATAGTTTTATACCATGGCAAAAACTCTCCAGCTAAATGTCAACCTCTCCTCTTTTCTTTTCTGTCCTGAACAAGACAGTGACAGTGAGACAAAAGAGCAAGAAACATATATGTACTGATCAGGAAGTATCTGCAGCAGATTTTTTAAAAAACCAGAAAGTCCCAGATGTTGTTTCTGTTTATTCTGTATTTATTTTAGAAATCCATACACACTGTGTTTAGCCCAGAGTGTTTGCTGCCATCTCCCAGTAGGAGCAGAGACTTTTTATACCAGCTTCTCAGGTCAATTTATTTTAATCCAGTATAAAGTTGGTGAGAACAGGAACAAAATTGCGGACTTTCAATCCTAGCCGCCCCACCCCATGCCAGGAATGAGTAACTATAATGGTTCCAACAGAAGATTCCCTTAAGACCAAAGTATATGCTGGACTATTTATTTCATAGAATCATAGAATAATAAGAGCTGAAAGAGACCCCAGGGGCCATCCAGTCCAACCCCCTGCTATGCAAGAACCCACATCAAAGCATTCCCAACAGATGGCCATCCAGCCTCTGCTTAAAAACCTCCAAAGAAGGAGACTCTACCACACTCCATGGAGGCAGCAGATTCCACTGCTAGACAGCTCTGGCCATCAGGAAATTCTTACTGAGGTTCAAGTGGAATCTCCTTTCCTGCAGCTTGAATCCATTGCTCCTTGTCCTAGTCTCTGGAGCAGCAGAAAACAAGCCTGCTCCCTCCTCAACATGACATCCCTTCAAATATTTAAACATGGCTATCATGTCCCCTCTTAACCTTCTCTTCCGCAGACTAAACATACCCAGCTCCCCGAGCCACTCCTCACATGGCATGGCTTCCAGACCCTTCACCATTTTGGTCGCCCTCCTCTGGACACGCTCCAGCTTGTCAATATCCTTCTTGAATTGAGGTGCCCAGAACTGGACACAGTATTCCAAATGAGGCCTAACCAATGCAGAATAGAGTGGTACCATCACCTCCCTCAATTTATAATAGAGTTGGAAGGAACCACAGGGGCCATCCAGTCCAACCCTGTGCCATGCAGAAATACATGACCAAAGCATTCTCAACGGATGGCCACTCAGCCTTTGTTTAAAGTTTCCAAAGAAGGAGACTCCACCACACTCCGAGGCAGCATATTCCACTGCCGGACAGCTCTGACCTTCAGGAAGTTCTTCCTGAGGTTCAAGTGGAATCTCCTTTCCTCCAGCTTGAATCCATTGCTCCTTGTCCTGGTCTCTGGAGCAGCAGAAAACAAGCCTGTTCCTTCTTTGATATGACATCCTTTCAAATATTTAAACATGGCTATCACGTCCCCTCTTAACCTTCTCTTCTGCAGACTAAACATACCCAGCTCCCTAAGCCTCTCCTTGTGGGGCATGGCTTCCAGACCCTCCACCATTTTGGTCGCCCTACTCTGAACATGTTCCAGCTGGTCAATATCCTTCCTGAAATGAGATGCCCAGAATTTCTCTAACAGGTTTATAATGCCACCCAGCCAATGGTGGCTGGTAGCTTCCAAGTCACTGGAGTGGGTGGGCGAATCAGTTGAGGCTTATCCTCTAAACTTTAAAGGAGCTATCTGAAGTGCTGAACCTATTTTAGGGGAGAAGACATGTCACCCTGGACAGCTTCTTTTAAGTTTGGACTAAAATTCAGAACTCACAGAGCAGTCTCCAACCACCCCTTTAAAATCCCACTCAATTGGCAAGGTCCTTGCGGCTCTTTGTTGTTATGCGCCTTCAAGTCATTTCCAACTAGTGCCAACCCTAAAGCGAACTTATCATGGGGTTTTCAGGGGCGAGATTGTGTGACACATCACCCAGTGGATTCCCTTGGTCAAGCGCGGAGTCGAACCCTGGTCTCCAGAGTTGTAGTCCCATGTTCAAAAACGGCCACTCCAGGCTGGATCTGTGTCTTTCTACCGATATTAAAACCAAAAATAGCAGCAAATTGTACAGTGAAAAACAGAAGTGGGCAAAAGATCTTCAAAAGGTTAAAACATTAGAACATTCAGAGCTGGCAGTAAAATTTAAGCAGTAAACTCCAACATTTTTTTTTTAAATCAGCAGCTCAGTGCTGGATGGAGAAAGAAACTCTTCTCTTAGATCGGGATCCAAATTGCTTCTGAGGAGGAAGCCGGGAGGATCTCTCCTGGGAAAGAGCGTTCCGTAGTTTTGACAGTGGGAGGAGGTAAGCTGCTGGGAATGCTGCTGCAAGGATTCTGCCACGAGTCCTGCTCGTACTTACATCGTCTGACCTTTCCTCTCTCCCCACCCATATTTGTGTTGTGCTAGTGGCCTTTGGCTGGACAAAGAAGGCCCATGGGCTCAAGGGTCCTCTTCCTTGGTCTATGCTGTTAGATAGCAGTCTTCTAGAACAGCCGTTTTCAGCACTGTTGGACAGCCAACTTGGATCTTTCTCCACCTCTTCTGGACCTGATGGAGCAAGCTTGTTTTCTACTGCTCCAGAAACTAGGACATGGAGCAATGGATTCAAACTACAGGAAGAGAGATTTCATCTAAACCTCAGGAAGAACTTCCTGACAGTCAGAGCCGTTCAACAGTGGACTATGCTGCCTTGGAGTGTGGTGGAGTCAACTTATTTGGAGGTTTTTAAGCAGAGGCTGGATGGCCATTTGCTGGGGGTCTACATGGCAGGGGGGTTGGACTTGATGGCCATTGTGGTTTCTTCCAGCTCTATGTTTCTATGATTCTATGAAACCTTCTGAAGGGAATGTACATGCTCTGTCCCCAAGATCCAGTTCTCTTCTCTAAAAAGTTAAGAAAGGTCCCAGTCCTTATGGGTTGGAATAAAAAAGTAAATCAAAACCTGGGGGCGGGGGGCAGAGTGGAAATAAGCTTCCTACAACTTCTGTGTGTGTGTGTGCGCGTGCACGCGCACGTGTGTGTGTCTGTGTGTGTGTATATATGTGTGTGCGTGTGTGTCTGTGTGGAGTGTGGCCTGTGATCTGTGGTGGATCCAAGATGCATATGTGGAAAACTGACCTCCAGACCTCTTGAAGCCCTACCTAGCAGCCTTCAATACAGATATAACTGGCAGGGCAGAAGCAACTTCCACTGGGTTCAAGGAGACATAGAGCGGTAACCTTTCTGGAAATTTTGAAGTCATGGGGAGGCCAGAGACCCCCCCAATTTTCCCCATAGGAAAAAAATTGAAAATTTCAGAAGAATTGGAAAAAAGGTTTACATGATAGCTATACTTAAATGTTTGAAAAGATGGCATATAGAGGATGGAGCAAGCCTGTTTTCTGCTGCTCAAGAGACTAGGACACGGAGCAATGACTCCAAACTTCAGGAGAAGAGATTCCACATTAGGAAGAACTTCTTGATGGTAAGAACTGTTCAACAGTGGAATGTGCTCCCTGGGAGTGTGGTTGAGTCTTCTTTGTAGGTTTTTGAACAGAGGCTGGATGGCTATCAGTTGGGAATGCTTTAATTGTGTATTCCAGCATGGCAGGAGGTTGGATTCAGGGGCCCTTGTGGTCTATTCCAATTCTCAATTCTGTGATTTAGTGAAGTAGCCAATATTACTATAGCTCTCTTGACAAATGGAAACTCACTTCGTTACATTAGGACCATGTGTAGCTTTGATTTGGTATATACTGGCATATGGCATATTAAAAATACTGTTTATTAAAAAAATACTTCCAAATTTAAGTTAATTTTCATTTTTTTATTATACATGGCCTTGAACTGTAAGGAATCTCCCTCTTTTTGCCAGTTTATGAGGTGTAGGTGAACAGACAACAAATCCAGGGACAAAAGTACTCTATATTAGTAAACAAAAAAAATCAGGGTGGGAAGCTGACATAAAACTCTCCTCTCCAGTCAAAGAACAGAGGAAAACAATCCAACACCAGGAATTGCAGTAATTTGATAATGTATATTATCAAAGTCTTGGGGAAGGAAAAATGTGGACACCTTGGCTGAAATACTTTAGTCGTCATTCTAAAAAAAATATTCCGTAATCCATATTTTCCCATTTTTGGAGAAAAACAAAGGATTTGGGGGGGAAAATTTAGAGGTTTTCTGGAATTTTTGTTTTTTTCTCCTGGGCTTTGGATGGAATCCTCTTCGTGATTTACGCTAGTGTAACTGGCATGTACACCAGTATCCCTTCCCACCCATGTTGCATAAGGAACTATTCAAATATTTCCTTATGCAGCAGTTTCAGTAAGTCACACAACAGATCCTGAACAGGGGCTGGATTCCACTACCGCCCCTTTCCACAGCTTTCTTACACTGTCACACTGGTTAGGGTACCCTCACTGGCTTTCCTTCACCTTTCACCTCTGGCATGTGACCTCAAAGCCTAGGAAATTATTAGCATTGTCACATGGCTGACTGTGCCACGCTATGCATAGAAATCCAGTAGGCTCTTGCCACGGCCGGGCTCGATAGTCCTGGAAAAGACCCAAACATGGAAGGATACAAAAGATGTACTTTCCATTCCAGATGAGGAATCTGAATATTATTGGCTGCCTTTGCAAGGCAGTCTTCTAGGCTGAAGGTTCCAAAATCCAAGTATTTTATGAAGGGATTGAACTAGCCTATTATCGTACAGCAGGAGTAGACAGGCTCCAGAGCCTGGGAGCAACAACAGCCAATTTTGGATGCCTTTGTCCCATCATGGCTGCCATTTTAGTGACACTCCAAATTGAACCAGACAGGTGAGTGAAACCTCCATCTTCAGTTGATTAAATTGAAGTACAGGTGAAAAGGATCTAGGACTCTTAGCCCATTTCTGCACTACACTGTTATAATGCTATTATTCCACTTTCAACATCTTATGGGATTTTGGGGTTTGCAGTTTAAGGAAGAGGCATTTAGAATTCTCAGCCATAGAGCTCTTTGGCCTCAGTAAACTACAATTCCTAGAATTCCACAGGATGTTGAAAGTGGAATAATAGCACTATAATAGTGTAGTACAGAAATGGCCTTAGTAGATAACAAGCTGAATGTGAGTCAGCAGTGTGATGTGGCAGCTAAAAAAGCCAATGCAATTCTGGGTTGCATCAACAGGAGTATAGTTTCTAGGTCAAGGGAAGTAATAGTACCACTTGATTCTGCTTTGGTCATACCCCACCTGGAATACTGTGACCAGTTCTGGGCACGACAGTTCCAGAAGGATATTGACAAGCTGGAATGTGTCCAGAGGAGGGAGATCAAATGGTAGAAGGCCTTGAAATCATGCTCTATGAGAAGTGGTTTAGAGAGCTGGGTATGTTTAGCCTCGAGAAGAGAAGGGTAAGAGGGGACATGATAGCCATGTTTAAATATTTGAAGGGATGTCATATGGAAGATGGAGCAAACCTGTTTTCTGGTGCTCCAGAGGCACCACAAAGGACACACAGAGGACACAAAGCAATGGCTTCAAACTTCTGGTAAAGAGATTCCATCTAAACATTAGGTACTTCCTGACAGTAAAAACAGTTTGACAGTGGACTACGCTGCTTCAGAGTGTGGTGGAGTCTCCTACTTTGGAAGTTTTCAAACAGAGGCTGGATGGCCATCTGTCAGGAATGCTTTAATGGTGTATTCCTGTATGGCAGGAGATTGGACTTGATGGCCCTTGGGGTCTCTTCCAACTATATGATTACTCTGGTTCATTTGGGGCAAAGTCAACAACTAAAATGGCAGGTGGACTTGTGAGCTGTTAATGCCCATTTATCACAACCACGTAATCCCAGGGAGAGGGAAAGTACAATTCATGTGTGGCCTCCCAACACCCTTTTTTTACAGTCCTTGGTGCCCTCCATGACATTCCTACAAGATCCCTTAATTAAAAAAAAAAAAAAAGGGCCATATTTTGGCCTAGAAATCACAAAAAGGGGACCAAACCCACAAAACACTGCAGTTTTGGTCTGCATGTTCTGACCCCCCCAAACCTGAGGGCAAAAAATGAGCAAAGATGTCACATCACTTCTGGTTTCAGGTGTGTGTGTGTGTCTTGTCCAGTGGGAGAAAATCAACCCCTACCCGCTGATGTAAATCCAACCAGGCCAATTAAGAAAGAAGTGAATCTACCAGAAGGCTACCTTCCTAGTTTGGGGATGAATGTTGAAAACTCTCTGTGGATCTGTGCTGAGGAAGTGGAGTAGTGTCAGCATGAGACAAACACATCCTTAAAACACAGAGAGAACATTCCCAGCCATCGTACAAGGACTCACACCTACCCAAAAGGTGCCCTTTTGGATATGAAACCCATCTCTCTTCAATCCAGACATATACGAAAAGATTCTAGCTCTCAATATTTTGAGGCATATTCTCTATTAAATACCAGAGTTCATGCCAAATTATTTAAAAAAAAAAGAAAGAAACAAAAAACCAAAGAACTAGAATTCAGCCAATCCTAATGATGGAGTCACGGTTGCCAAACACTTAGGCTTACCCACTTCAAAAAACAAAGGTTCCCACAGCAACAAGCACACTTGGTTCTCTGGTTTGTTTTTTTAAACGCTGAAATATCAGGACATGACAGAAAATGAGGTTATTATTTATTTATTTTTAAGCAAAAGAAAAATAAGAAACAATGGTTTTCTTAGCTTTCAGCATGAACTGTCAGTAGAGGAAATCAGAATCTAGTTATCTTCTTGTTTTAAAAAAAAGAGGGGGTGTCCTCTCTCGAATCTAAAATGGTCAAAAATAAAAACTGTAACTCTTCAAACCACAAGCTCTCGACACACAAACAACACTCAAGGGTTGTGGGTTTTGGAGGGGTTTTGAGGCCTCCTTCTGTTCCGCGCCCTGGGTGTCAGCAGCCGCCGGGAGACCCCAAGGCGAGAGGAAGAGGAGCCCACAGGCCGGAGGCTTGGCTGCCCAAGCCGAGGAGACCATGCGTGCTGGGAGGAGGTTGGGGAGCCTGCTGCTGGGGTGGAGGGCTGCTGCCGCACCAGGAGCTCTAAAAGTTCCGTCTGGCGGTGCATGATGGCGATGATCTGTTCGGTGCCTGCTCGGTGTTTCTCGCGGTCCTCCAGGTCTGCCTTGGCGTAATCCTCAAGGGTCAAAAGAATCCTGTCGGTGGCCGCCTTCATCCGCCGGTCGGCCGCTCTCGCCATTTCCAGGGCCAAGTCACACCGAGTTTTCTTGTGCCGGTTTCGAAGGTTGGCAAGACGCTCGGCAGCCGAGACTCCTGTGGGCCCGGGCAAAGGACTGTGGGAAGGGCTCACGTGGACATCTGAGAGCCAGCCATTTGTGAGTAGGATGGGGAAGCATAAACAAAAAGAAAGAATGGAGAAAATTGAAAAATTACACAGGATTCTGACACAAGGAGGTCACCACAAGGATAGGAAGGAGGGCCTAGATTATTTATTTCAGGGATGGGCAACAAATGGCCCGCAGGACACATGTGGGCTTCCACCCTGGATTGTGCAGTCTCAAACCCTCCCACACAGTTAACAACAAAAGACAGACTGAAAGGACTGCTCCTGTGGGACAACTCCAGAGCAACAATTCTCTTTTTTAAAAAGGGGGCATTCCCTCACACACCTTGTTTTCTGTACCAGAAAGTTTTATCAATCTGAATGTGGACCTCCCACAGCTTCCAGTTTCAGTTTTGTTGGGAGCAGGTACAGTCTAAAGCTAGTCCTGAAGAAAGTGGAAATAAGATTTCAAGCTCCTAGAGCAGGGTTTCTCAACCAACATTCCCCAGAACCTTAGGATTCTAAGAGATATCTAGGAATTCAGTGAGAGATCACAACTGGAAAAAAAATATTTTTTTTGAGCTGCATATGTAATAATTTTTATTCAAGGGTTCTTTAAGGCCTGAAAATTATTCAAGAGTTCTTCTAGCATAAAAAAGGGTTGAGAAAGTCAGTCCTAGAGCTTTCCCAGCTCTGATCTTTATAATAGCCTTGTTGTTCTCTCAGAGTGGATCCTTGTTAACGGCTGTAAAGTTGACTTTGACTTATGGTGACCTTATGGAAGAAAGAACTCCAAGTCACCCTATCCAAAACTGACCCTGCACAGGTCTTGCGGACTCCGGGCAATGGCTTCCTTGATTGAGTTTATCCACCTGTAATGCGGTCTTCCTCTGAGTCTATCCACCTGCAATGCAATCTTCCTCTTTTCCTTTGGCTTCAGCTGATACGCCAACTGCGCCCCTTCCTAGAATTGGATGGCCTAAAGATGGTAGCGGACACACTGGTAACCTCAAGGTTGGACTTCTGCAATGAGCTCTACATTGAGTTACCTTTGTACAAAGTTTGGAAACTCCAACTGGTTCAAAATATGGCAGTGAGATTGATTACAGGAACAGGGGAGGAGTGAACATATCACACCAATATTAAAATCACTCCACTGGCTGCCAGTTAGTTTCCAGGCAAAGTACAAAGTGTTGGTTATTACCTTTAAAGCCCTACATGGTTTGGGTCAAAGTTCCCTGCAGGATCGTGTCCTCTCATACAACCTGACCCATACACTCAGGTCCTCTGGGGGCCATTTACTTAAACCAGCCGGGACTAGACTGGCAGCAGTCACCCAGAGGACCTTTTCATCGGCTGCCCCTTGACTGCGAAATGACCTGCCAGGAGAGATCCAACAGAAAATATGCTGTCTGAATTCAAAAAAGTATTAAAGACCTATCTCTTCCGGCAGACCTACCCAGTGTATTTTTAATTGCACTTTGAATTGTACTTTTAATTATGATATATTTTAATCATAGTATATTTGTATTTTAAATGTTTTAGTGTATTTTAACTATTTTTTTTTAGTTCTATCTATGCTGTACCCCACACTGAGCCTTGGGAAGAGGGTAACAAATAACATTTATTGTTGTTGTTACTCCTACTGCCTTCCACCTTACCAACCATTATTGTCTTTTCTAGTGAGTCATGTCTTCTCATGATACGGCCAAAGTAGGACAATCTCAGTTTAGTCATCTTGGCTTCTAGGGAAAGTTCAGGCTTGATTGCTCTAGGACCCCACTCATTTGTCTTTTTAGCAGTCCAGGGTATCCGAAGAACTCCCCTCCAACACCAGCTTTCAAATGAGTTGATTTTTTTTTTCCTATCAGCTTTCTTCACTGCCCAGCTTTCACAACCATACATAGAAACTGGAAATAAGACGGCACGGATAATCCTAACTTTAGTGTTCAATGATACATCTTTTACACTTCAGGATCTTGTCTAGTTCCTTCACAGCTGCCTTTCCAAGTCCTAGTCTTCTTCTGATTTCTTGACAGCAGCCTCCCTTCTGATTAATGACTGAGTCAAGATATGGAAAATCTTGATCCTTAGGAGGGAAAAAAGCATCACCCATGCAGAAAAAGTGGGTGTTGGCAGGCTTGGGAGAACAGCACTAAGTGGCTCAGGGTCCCACAGTGGTTAGCTTGCCTGCTAATACATCAAATAGTGCCACTACCACCCAATTATGGTCTACATCCAATTTCAAGTCCCAACTAGACTAGACTCATTGAATCAACTGAACTTACACAACTTTTGTTTCAGCATTCAGTGGCTCTTCTTTAGGTGTGGTCTGGAACTAAAGCAGTGCTTGGGCTTGAGGGGCTAATTTGGCCCTCCAGGGTCACATGGATGGTTGCACCCCACATCATGTCCTGCCAGGCCTCTCAATGCACAATTTTTATGGTGAGCCCTAAATGGCTGATTCTACCATATTTTTTGCCCTCTAGGCCACTTTAGACCTAGGGAGGCCATTTTTGAAACAAAAATCTTGTTCAAAACAGGCGCTACTACCTCTCCTTCCCACAAAAGAATTGCCCTGCACAGCCCCCAGGGGATGTAGTGCACCACTGTGAGCCAAACCAGTATTTAGAGGCTGACAGAGGAGATAGGATTTAGATTCCAGTAACATCAAGAATCATGGAGAAGGGAGTCATTAGAACCTCCTTCCAAGCTAGTTATTTACATTTGGACCTATGGAGAGATGCTTTAGTTGTATGGTAAATTTATTGTTATTTTCTCATGCTGTGAATCTATAAATCAAAGGTTTCACATAAACCCCGAAAACTTTACTTTTGGGGGAAATAATATTCAATCCCTGGTGAGCATCTTGTTTGTTCTGTTAATTATCCCACTATGCCATATTGTTAATAACTTAATACTTTAAAAAAAAAAGCTAGTATATTTATGCAGAAAAGGATTTAGGAAGTATCCAAATACGTTTTACAAGTGACAGTCAATCAGAGTAGGAATTACCTGCTGTGGAACTGGTAGTAGCAGGGCTGCCTGGGATACTGTGGGGGGTGGGGGACATGGGGTTAGGCAGATGATCAGCTTCTAAAAAAGAAGAGAAATACTTTCATTTGCAACATAAAACAAACACCCTCCAAACACGGCCTGCACCCAGCTCACTTCAGAGTTTTCTTCCAACCAGTTAGCACTGGTGTAGCAATCACAGGGACAAGAACCACCTTTCTATGGTGCTTACTCTATGATCCACTGAATGTACTTCCTGCTGAACTTTGTAGCCAAGAATCAAGTGCTTTTCTTAGATTACAAGACCACAAGCAGGGACTATCTCATTTCTGATCTTTGTAAATTGCCCTGGGAGCCTTTGGGATTTTTTTGTTTGTTTCGTCTTTGGAAGAAATGCCCAGTTAAAAATATATTTTAGATAGATAAATCATAAAGGAAATATTGCTGGACCAATTCACGTTAACAGCTACTTCCATAAAAAATAAACTCAAAAAGTGGTTTTACCATCCCCATGTCATCAAAACCACCTGATTCTTTCCAGCAATGCACTGGATGATGTTCCACTGTCATATGCTACAAGGCCAGAGCTTCTAGTCATGCTGGCTGGGGAATTCTGGGAGGTGTAGTCCAAAAAGTAATTCTCCAGAGCTCTGGACCTACCGCCAATGGCTTGCTCCCCCTGGAGACCTGCTAGACCTGGGATGTGAATAGTGGCTCTCAAGCCTGCCAGTGTTTTGTTTGGAAGAACGAGGCTGTCCACATTCTGGGTATGACATGTGTCACAGCCAGAAAGCAGTAAGTGAGGCTCTCTCAAGTAGTGTACCCTTCTGGTATTGCAGAAGTGAAACTGTTCAGAGGCCAATTTTTGCCCCTGTGCCTCCTACACAGGTTGCATGAACACACTGCAGCACACACCAGAAGTGACATCACGTCACTTCTAGTCACCATCTTCAGCCAGGTTTTGGCTGGGAAAAGTCCTCTAGGAAAACAGTGGTGGTGGAATTACATATACAAATTGTTTCCTTGCATTCTAGAGAAAATAAAATCACCTGAAAATTGACTTGGGAATCAGTTTGTTAAAAAAAAAAGTGGGGATAGGATTGGGAGGCTTTGGGGTTGCCAGGTTGTTTTTTGGGGGGGAAGAGAGCACATGTGGTGCATGGGCCACACTTTCCTCACCGGCATGGTAGAGCACGCCTCACACTATCTAATGTGGGGTGGGGAAGTGTGCCCCCCAACACTTCCCCAGTTCTGCACATCCCCCAGACTCCCCTTGATTTCCTTTCTCTGGCCAAAATGGGGGTTGCCTTTCCCAGAAGCCTCCAGGAGCAGGAGCTGTTAACATCAAACACACCAGTTTTGCAAAGTCCAGAAGTATATTCTGGCCACTTCTAATTCTGTTCTTGTCAATACTTGCTTTGGCCTTGGTGGGAGAGAAGCAGGCACAGTTCCATTACGTTGCACCCCCAACAGCAGATGAAAAGCCCTCCCTCTATCCCATCCACCTACCAGTGCCCCAGCCGCGGAGGGTGAGAGGAAAAGGCAGGCCCTCCCTCCATCATGCCTAGACCCAGAAATAGGCTAAAGACCGTCCCTCCATCCCAACTGCCACTGACCTGGTTTCAGAGGGAAAGAAGACGAGGTAATACTTGCTGGATTTAATTTATCCCACACTGCCATCCCCTTTTCCTTTTGCATCATGTCTTAAATAGATTGTAAGCCTGAAGGCGAGGAACTGTTTAATTATTCTTTTACTGGTAAAGCACTATGTACATTGTTAATGCTATATAAATAAATGACAGTGATGATGATGATACTTTTGGTCTTTATTCTGGAGGGGGGGCAATCTACACAGCTCCTGCCTAGTGTCATGCCCTGCTACCAGAACATGGACTCTGACTCAGTCTGAAATAGGGGATATGCCAGAGGCTGAAATAGGGGGCATGCCAGGACCTGCTGTACAGGAAGAGGTTACAGTGCCATAAACAGGAGGGGGCAGTGCCAACTCCAGCAGAGAGTCCTGCCCCTTCAGACACAGAAGATAATTTAGCACTACCCACCTTTGCCGAGCGCAGACAACAAATTGAGAACCTACATCGATCCCAGAGGATTTATAATTGGCAACAATTATTCAGGCAACAGCTGTGTTAGGCTGCTGACTTGTATAGGGTGCCACCTTTCCCCCCAGGAGTTGTCAAACCTTATCTGACCTTTCTGGCTGCTGGTTATCTTCCTGAACTCTGTGCTTGATCTTGGATTACACTGATTGACTTTGGACTCGCTTCCCTTGGAATTCTGTTAGACTTTATTTATGACTCTGTGCCTACTGAATAAAAGCAAATAAGGAGCCAGAGCTGTGTCGCTCGGACTGACACAGGACACCTAGTACAGAAGACTGTCCTCTTGGACTTGCCGAAATTGCTTTCCTGTGCACTAATGGGAGAGCAATCCTACTATTGTTTTACGCCTTCATACAGGAAAGCAGGCAGAAAAAAAAATCTTGATGATTGAAGCAACAACATTGAATACAACTGATTTCATATATGATCATAAGAACATGATAGGAAGGTCTCTGCTAGAGCAACTATAGGCCTGGGCCTGACTGGATGAGGACTGCTGGACTCCACTGGCACTCTTCCACCAAAATGTCCATTTGCAAACCAATTATGTCTCTGGAAACTAAAAAGAATCCCAATGTTTGCAGAAGTATAGCTTTTTCCCCCTTCCCAAATAAAAGGATTAAAACAAAGCTTAAAGTAGTTCAAAAAACAACCTAATAAGGACCGAGCATGCTCAGTGACCACAAAATGCTGACGCCTAAGAAGAAGAACCAGGAAAAACCGGGGAAGTGGGAACATTAATGGAGTACCTTGGAAAAGGACATGGCCAGTCAACTGGCTGCAACCTGAAACATAAACATCTTATAAACTCCTCCAGAACTCATATATTTCTATGATTTCAAATTTCAAATTGTGTGAATTTTGCTCTTAAGCGGAAAAAAAAAGTTTCCTGAGAAGTGATTGACATTGCAGATGCCGGTGTGCTGAAACTAACCTCTTGCTATCAGAACCACAAAAATGGGATACCTACCAATGGTTGGCTGAGAGGCGTCTGCAGGTTCCTCAAAGGTGTTCTCTGTTTCGCACACGACAGCACCAGAGTCCACGGAATCAACAAGTTCAGTGGAACACTGAGCAGAGGGATCACACTGGTCTTGGGTCTGGCGGTAATCCTCAGACTCTTCGGGGGGACCCCCCTCCTCTGGGGCGTAGGGGAGGGGATTGTCTCCTCCTGCCTCTTCTTGGCAGATGACATTTTGCATCCTCTCCAGAGGTTGTGGTAAAGTTGCCTCCATAATGCGTTCCAGCTGCTCGTAGAAGGGACAGGTCATAGGCTCTTTCCCAGCCATGTTGTTCTCCTTGACCTTCTTATAGTCCCGCCGCAGCGTTTTGGTCTTGGTCCGGCATTCCTGGGGTGTCCGCTCGTGGCCCCTCTTGGCCATCTCGTTGGCAATAACCTGGAAAGTGTCCATGTTCCGGTGGCTGCTCTGAAGGACTTGCTGGATCCTTTGCTCCCCCCAAATATCCAGGAGGTCCAGCACTTCCCCGTGGGACCAGTTGGTACCCCGGCGGCTCATTTTGTGGAAGTTGTGTATGGGTGTGATGGAGCCAACAACTATTGGGGAGAACAGAGGAAGTGTGTTAGAAGACACCTTTTAGAAAAAATGTCCATCTCATGGTAAACTAAACTTCAGTTCTAAGTTTAAGATGTACTTATTTAATTTATAAATAAATATTTATATTTATTCATTAATTTATAAATGAATAAATATTATTTTAAATAATAAACAATATTTATTTAATAATATAAATATTTATTTATAAATTAAATAAGTACATCTTAAACTTAGAACTGAAGTTTAGTTCACTTTATAATTTATAGTTAATAGTTTACTTTATTAATTTATAAATGAATGTTTATATTATTTATTATTAAATAAATATTTACATAATCTATAAATAAATATGGAATAAATGTATGACCCATCTATAAATAAATATTTATGCATTTACAAAAAATATAACATACATTTATAATAAATCAATCAATTAAATCTATGAAATAAATTATCCCAAAGCTAGGGCTCAAAAAGGCTTGTAAGTTTTTTTGTTCTTGTAAAAGCACATACCAGGTAAATGTTTGCCACCTAACAATTTTTTTTTCCTCTCAGAAGTCTTCCAAGGGGCAAAAGCCTTTGTTACCTATTTACTGAATCAAAACTATATATATATATATATACTTGTGTCCCTAAAACACATCACAATATAATAAGATTAACCACTCATTGTATTAATACAGCTAATGCACTGTGTCTGAGTTGATAGGACTTTGGCCATGTCTGCCCTGCACTGTTATAGTGCTATTATTCCACTTTCAACCTCCTGTGGAATTCTGGGGGTTGTAGTTTCCTGAGGCCCAAGAGCTCTCCGGCTGAGAATTCTAAAGGCCCCTCCCTCAACTGCAAACCCCAGGATTCCACAGGATGTTGAAAGTGGAATAATAGCACTATAACAGTGTAGTGTGGAAATAGCCTTGGTTCAACATGTGGAGGACTCCCCCTCCCAACACTTATAACCACATTAAACCACAAAAACACACATAAAAATACTCAAGGACAGGAGTGATATTGATTTTTCAAAGGCCAGATGCATTAAACAGACTTTTACTGAAGCAAAAATACCCCAAATATGCCCCTGCAAAGGGGGAACTTCTTGAAGGGCAAAACTCCATGATGGGGTATACAAAGTGTCACCCATAGGCTGCTTATAGTGCCAGGATATCCTCCCATTGCCCCCTTTTTGGAGGGGGAGGAAAAAATAGGAAACTACTGGGATAAGCCATTTTGCAGTACAACAAGGTATAGGTAGGTGTAGTGGTGTGGGTGTGTAGGTTTTCAGTCCCTAACTCTCCTTCAGTCTAGTTTAGGGAAACATCCCATTTCCTTTGCGGGAACGAGGCCTGTGGCAAGATCCCTGTGCAACAAAATTGAGCCCCCGAGCCCTATGGTGTTGCCCACTCCTGCCATGGAGTCTGTATGTCTAGCCTTTTAAATACAAAGTAGCCAAGTTTTAACATTTTATTCCGTCACGTTTTAATTTTTTAAAAAGGCCTTCATCCCACTCCAAATGAAGCATTCACCGCTTGCAATTGTCTGGTGGCACCCCCGCCCCCAGTTGCCAGACCAACCCTCGGGCATTTTTTGGAAAGGGATATTATTGGAAAAATGAAGAGGGTTATGTCCACAAGATCACTTGAATTTCCTGCTAAAGTTTAAAAATGAATAATTACACCAAGAAAGGAGAACTTTGTGGCCTTCCAGATATTGTTGGATTTTGACTCCTGCCTGTCCTTGCCAACAAGGTAAACTGTAAAGAGATCATGGGAACTGCAGTCCAACAACATCCAAAGGCTACACACATTTCCTATGCTTAAAGAGAGCAGACAGAGTTTGGAAAAGTTCCTTTTTTGGAATACAAATGCCACAATCCTCCAGGTAACCATCATTGTCTTTGGCCATGCTGGTTTGGGGATTCTGGCAGCTGTAGTCTGAAAAAAAACGAACTTTCCATGCTGTGAGAGCAGGAACGATGCGCATGAATGAGGTAATTGGGAAGCGGATGATGTTTGGGTGCTGTAATTCAGTGCTTTTTCTGCATTCAAGCAGAACATACATTCTGCTGCCAGAGAGAGAACGAACCTGTAGACTCCATGGGTAGGCAACATTTAGTCTGCCAGCTATATGTGAATGTGTGAGCACTTTTTTGCAACTCTGAGAACTCCTCTTACTCCAAGTTTTTTTAAAAAATAACATTTTAAAAAATTAACACCATAGGTTTTCTGCTGATATTTCTATTAATGTATCACACTCCTAAAGGCAAGATTCTATATGGTAAAAGGAACTAGATGCTTATACAATCGACCCTCCATATTTGTGGGTTTGCCATTCACGGATTTGATTATTTGGAGTTCTTCCAACTCCTGCCCCCTCTACCTCAGGCACTTTTTTTCTGGGGAAAACTTCTCTCTTGGCAGCTCTGATCAGGCTGCACAGCCCTTTTAAAAACCCACCTCTGGTCCTCCTCCTCCTCCACCACCATTCACTGCCTAGCCAGCTAAAGATGGATCACAACCCAATTTCTCATCACCACAAACCTTCTCCCAATGCCCACCACATCCAAGGGAGGAGACAGGCAAGAAAAAGGAAGTATAAGGCCACTCACCCCCTTTCCCTGACCTGGTTTGGATTCTGGGTGCCTAGTCTCCCCACTATGCCTCAGCTCCCTTCCCATAGACACACATTTTGATATCTGCAATTTTTCCACTTTTGGGGGGGGGTCCTGCGCCTGTAATTTCAGTGAATGTGGAGGGCCAACTGTATTCGATAGTGCAGTCAGTATCAACAGTCAATCATCATATACAGCTATCAGTATCATAAGGATGATTGACAAATTGAAAGCCCTGCCTGTGAAGCACAAGGGACAAGCCAGACCCAGCATGAAGGATTACCTCCCCACGCGGCAAGAAAACACATTAATTAAAATCCACCTAAGTAGATTTAAGGGTCATTTATACATAACTATACACTGAACAATTAATGAATGATCAGTGATGGTCTTGTTCACAGTGAGAGAACAGAATTTTACTGCTTAATAACGACATTTAAATATAAATAAAATGAATGAATGTTGTTGAAGTAATGTTGAATGAATAAACGAAAAAGTAAGCTGTTTTCATCTTTTTTTTTCCCTGCTGATTAAATGTTACCAACCTGTGGAGCCTACAAGTACCAAGATACTGGCAGCAGAATGCATGTTCTGCTTGAGCGCAGAAAAAAACACTAAATTACACACCCCAAACACAATCTGCATCCCAAATACCTCATCCATGATCATCATTCCTGCTCTCACAGCATGGAAAAAAGTTCATTTTTTTTCAGACTACAGCTTCCAGAATCCCCAAACCAGCATGGCCAAAAGCAAGGATGGTTACCTGGAGGTATTTGTATTCCAAAAAATGAACTTTTCCAACTTCTGTCTGCTCTCTTTAAGCATAGGAAACACATATGGACTTTGGATGTTGTTGGACTGCAGCTCCCATGATCTCTTACAGTTTACCTTGCTGACGAAGACTGTCTGGAGTCACAATCCGACAATATCTGGAAATCCCCAAAGTTCTCCACTCTTGGTGTAATTATTTTTTTTCCTTCCATTAAAGAATCAACTAAGCTTTGCCCTTCCCACTGAGTGGGTGGTCCTTCAGCACAGACCCAAATTCCACCTCTGTGGAATTTGCCCATCCCACTGCCTTACCAACCGAACCAGTATCCCTCTCCAGCCCTGCCTTGGCCTCCCTGATGAGCTGCTGCCGCCTCTCCAGTAAGGCGTGCTCTGTCTCAGGAGACTGGATGTCCATGTCTTCAAACAGAACTGGAACCTGGAAAAGAGTGAATGAAAAGGACTGCTTTACAGAAGCAATGTGTCTTTTCTTGATTAGAACTGCCATATCCTATCACTCTGTCATGACTGCTTGAAGCTACCAGCTGCGACTGGCTTTTGGGCCAAATAGGCACCTGGCAAAGTATTTTTTTGAAATGGTACTGTAAGGTTCTGGGTCCTTGACTGAGTCTTTGCAGGAGTCTGCCCGCAAGGATCTTGGCCCTGACTGAGTCTTTGCAGGAGTCTGCCCGCAAGGATCTTGGTCCTGACTACAGTCTCCGCAGAATCCTGCCCAGTACCTCAGGCACAGTTGGCTGCTCAGATGCAGGGCAGCTGGAGTGGCCAGGAGCCAGCTACATAAGGGCTGGGTTTTCTCTGCAGCCTTTGCCACAACAACATGGTTCTTTGTGCTGTCTGTAGTTTCTCCTGCTGTTTCAGTGGTCCTGACTTCTGGCCCCTTGGACTCTTGATACCAGGTCTGATCTCTGTTGCCTTGGACTCTTGCTGGACTCTGACCTTTGGCCTGTTCCCTGGAGCTGCCTCTTGCCTCTGGCCCCTTGGACTCTTGCTACTGGGTCAGACCTCTGTTGCTCTGGACTGTTTCTGGATTCTAACCCCTGACCCAGTGCCTGTTGACTCCATCTGATAATCCTTGCTGTCCATGCCCTGGGTCACTTGAGGGTTTGGTGGAAAAGCCAAAACATCCTGCTTGTTGGGGGATCTACTGTGCAGGATGCAACTACTACAGGAAGGGGGACTTTAGCCCTGGGGCCAAATCCAGCCCTCTGGGACTTCTCTGATGGTCACATCACCTTCTTAGACATAACCATTTGTTCAGTTCCCCAGATCTCCCCCCCTTCCTAAACTCAAAAAGCCTTTCCCAAAGCTTACTTGCTTGCCGTAAGGGGGTAAGACTTTGTGCAGATTTCCAAATGCTGCTGGACTGCAACTCCCATTCACCTCAGCCAGCATACTTAAGAGTAAGAGATGCTGGGAACTGCAGTTCAGCAACAGTTGGAGGGCCCTATGATTCCCACTCCTGCTGTAAGAGTTTCAAGCTAAAATATGATGGTATTTTTCAGCCCCATCCTTTTGCCTTTGGCTGGCTTAGATCACTGCTGGAATACAGTACCTGCTCCATATGGAACAACTCTAAAACTGGATACAGTCCTCTGGCTGAAAGTGCCCCCACCCTTCAGCTAAAGCAGCTCTGACAGATGGCCACCAGCTTTCCTTCCTAAAACTATTTCTGACCACAGTCCTGCCCCCCACAACTTTCCTGCTAGTGCCCAAGGTCTTCACCTGCTGCTCCCGTATCTTGACTTGCTGTTGCCTCAGCGTGAATTCGTCCGGCTGCTGAGGATTCCCCCATCCCAAAAGCGGAGACTGGACCAGCTTCAGGTGGTCCCAGCACTGTGGCAGCTCCTCGTCGGGGTCCTGGTTTATCTGCTCTGGCCCCATCCATCCCAAAATGTTTGTCAGGTTCCTGGCTTGGATCATGTGAGGCCCTTTCGGCCCACTGTCTTCTTTGTCATTGTCCTCTTCTATCTTTATTTGCAATGGCAGACCTTGCTGCTGCACAGTTTGGACCTGGATGGCCCTTTTGGCCACTGTCGCTCGCTCGGCGGCCATTTTGTCGCTTCCACTGCAGGAGCGGCCTTGTGCCAAAGCTGGCCTAATTTCTTACTGTCTGTGGGCCTTTCTGTTTTGCCTCATGCATGCAGGAAGCATCAGGCATCAGACCTGAACTAGGAGGGTCATTTCAGTGAAGCTATAAATTATTCCAGGTATTTGGACAAAGAGATATTGATATTTGGAGAAAGGTTTGCTCCTGTTAGAAAGGAAGATGGATAAAAGGCACTGTAATGATTGTACCAAGAGAATAATTTTACTTACATATGTCATACCTCTTTCCCACAACTGGGATTCCATGCAGGCCCTGTCTGGATTCATTCAGAAAAGGACAGATAAAAGCATGAGCCACATTAAAACATTGTTAAGCAAATTATAACACTAAAACACTATAGAATTAAAGGTGATGCAAAAGCCAGCGTGGTGTAGTCATTTGACCATCGGACCACAGCCTTGGAGACCAGGCTTCAACTCCCCATTCAGCCATGGAAACCCACTGATTGACCTTGGGTGTGTCACACACTCTCAGCCCAAGAAAACCATGTGATAGCTTGCCTTAGGGTTGTTATAAATCTGAAAGACTTGAAGGCACACAACAACAGGAAAACATAATTGTAAAAAGCAGAGCATCAACTTGTTCTTAGCTCCTTCCTCAGCGACCAAGTGCAAAACAGACACCTGAATAGAAGTTTTTTGCTGGCCAGTGGAAATTCAACAGGAGCTGCGCCAGTCTAACCTTTCCTCTCAATATGGGAACAGCAACAAGAAGGTCCTTTCGTGTCCCCACGGAACGCAGTTTGGAGAATGGCAGCACAAAGACTCTTTCAGACAGGCCAGTTATAAAGCTATAATTCCAATTTTAACTACCACGGCAACACTCTGTGGAATCCTGGGAGTGGCAGTTGAGGGAGGGACATCTAGAATTCTCGGCCAGAGAACTCTAAGGCCTCCCTAGACTACAAGTCCCAGGATTCACTAAGGTTGCAGCCATGGCACTTAAACTGGACTCATGGCACTCTAATGTTACAGTGTGAAAGAGCACCAAGGAAAGAGCTTCCCTCAAAAATCTCAACGCCCACGAGAGCTCATATGGGAGAATACAGCCCTTGAAGAAGGAAGAGGCAGGCCCAGCTCCACCACTGCCCTGGCCTTGGAGGCAGGATCCGTTGGACTTAATCTACTTCCACACTGCCATCTCCTTTTGTGTCATCTCTTAAGCAGATTGCAAGCCTGAGGGCGGGGAATTATTTTGTTGTTCTTTTAGTTGTAAGGCACTGTAAAGCGCGTGGAAAAACCCCACCGCCTGTCAGTCAGTGCCGAGTGCAAAAGGTGCACCCAAGCCTCGCACTCAAGGCCTGCCCAGCCTGACAGCAATTTGTGTTCAGGTCTGAACAGCCGGGGAGATCTCTGAATCAAGCCAAGGCCAGGACAAACGGGTCTGCCTCAGTTCTCCCTCTCTTGAGAACGCAGTCCCTTCCTCACTCTTGTCCCCCCTTGGCTTCTTCCTTTCCGGACTCTCCCCCTCTACCGCCTTCCCTAAATCCGCCCTTCTCCCAGATGTAAGGATCCACAGTGATTTATATTTTCCAAGACTGTGGTACTGTTGGCACTAAGGTCAAGATGATATTATTGGTACTGTATAGATTCCAGGATTCAAAATAAGACTCTGTGACACTGTTTTAAGGGACACAGAACTTCAAACATTTATTGTAACACTGTTGCTTTAAAGGTGTTTTGTATCTAAATGTTTATAAACAGCACACCATTCTTCTCTCTCTCTCTCTCTCTCAATTCATTCACTATCTTTCGTACACCCAGTTTCTCAGTTCTCTCTCCCACAGAGCTCTTCAACTCTCCAGCCTTCCCCAAAAACACCACAAATCACACTCCTCTTCAAACACACTCCAGACAGTTAAAATCTGCTATTTTTCCCTCTTTCCAGCAGCCCCTCCCTTGGGCTACCCAAGGTTCCCTTTCACCAGTCAGTCAGCTTAAACACTCTCAGTTGCCAAGGAGGCTCTCTTGTCAAGACCCCTGCCATCAAGTTCGTCACAGGGATGGTGTTATATATAGAAACGGGAAACACTACAACAGTAGAGTTTTCTGTGCTCAAAATTTCCCATTTTTCCCTATTGGAGGAGGGGGAATAAAGCAACCACAGTATCAACTTCTGTTCAAGAACCTAGGAATGTGCTTTATATTAAGTCAGACCATCAGTCCATTGTCAGTGTTTTTCAGATGCAACAGAGTGACATTAAACCTCCAGGTTATAAAGCGTCCTAACATAGTTATACACTCTTGTAATTGTTTAAGTAGCCTTTACAATACTTCTTGTTATGTTGCCTTCAAGTCGCTTCCAACTTACGGTGACACTGAAGTGAACCTACTGGGGTTTTCTGCAGCTGAGAGTGTGCGACGTGCCCATGGTTACCTGGGGGTTTCCATGGCCAAGCGGGGAATCGAACCCTGGTCTCCAGGGCCCATAGTCTAATGCTCAAACCACTACACAATATTGCGTCTTGGTCCATCTAGCCCAAATTATCAACTCTGTTTGACAGCGACAGCTTTCCCGAATTTCAGCTCAGATTCTCTCCTAGCCCTACACAGAGATCCCTGGTAGTCTTCTCTCCAAGTAGCAGACAGATAATGGAGATAACTGTAAAATTGGCTGATAGATCCACTGAGCTTATTTCATAGCTCTGCCATATTAGATACGTTCACAGGGATTAAAGGAGAGTTTTAAAGCAAGGTGATGAAAGGATAACAATGTACCATTGCATTATACGGCTACTGCCACCAGGCTGATTTATGCAAAAAAAGTGGAACAACAAGAAAAAGCCCTATAAGAGATGAATGGCTAGAAAAACTAATGGAATTATCTGAGCTAGATAAATTAACATTTTTGTTAAGGGGTAAAAGTGGAGAATCATACTTGGTTATACAGCAACCTTCCTAGGTTTTATAAAGAAAGAGAGAGGAGAAATTGCGATTATAGGTTTTGGTTAGATTACTGAACTCTTATCCAGTGTTCAGTGTTAAAGATAATAAGATAACTCTATCCTGGAAAGAAAATTGGAAAAGGTGATTATGTTGGGAGGAGTAATAGTAATTGTTCTTTTGTATGCAAACAGAGTAGTGCAGGAAGTCAAATTTTAACTTTTTGCAAATATGGAAAACTTTAATAAAAATAAAAAAATAAAGCAAGGTAATTATTCCAACACTGAGCTGGCACCAACAGTTTTGTATTAAAGATAAAACAGATACTCAAACTTAAAAGCTTTCTGGTCCTGTCATTTTCCAAAGATAGACACAGCTTTTGCAGCTTTGGCCCAGACCAAATTCATTTATTGCAGGCTAGCCAACCAGGCCTATTGCACGTACACCAGAGAGAAAGGAGGGAAGAAACTCACAGGTCAAAAGCAATGATTTCAAAAAGAAATGAGATACTGGAGCAAGGAAATATACCATCTCCGCAGAGGCAGCCTTGCCACAGGAAGGGGTGGGAGGGAACACCTATATTCCGAGCTTGGAAAAGCAACATTTGTTTGCATTACAGCTCCCTGAATTCTGCAGCCAACATGGCCCAAGCCATGCAGTGAGGAGTGAAGTAACCGATTTATCATATAAAACAAGGCATGTACAGGTGCTCAGTTAACAAAGCAGATGTGTTCCTGGGTATTACTGCCTTAACACACACACACACATACACATACACAAAGGTACCAGAGGCAAAAATAACACAGAAAGAATAGGAATAATTTCTTACACCACAAAAAAGAAGAGAAATTCAACACGTTTCAGCAAACTTCTAATCCAAAACTAACAATATGCTCATGTAAAATGAAACACCCACGTCAGATAAGCCTGATACATGAGAACAAAAGCATGTTGAACTTTCTAAAAGCCATCTGAATTAAAAATAGATTTTTTGCCAGGGACCCTCCAGACTTAACTGAAGGTTTAAATATTATAAATCTAAATTATAAATTTAAATAGCCAAATATTTAAATTTTCAAACACTTATTTATTTATTAAACACTTTTGGAGACTAGGATTCAAATCTCTGCTCAGACACTGGTTGACCTCGGGCAAGTCACATTCTCTCAGTCTCAGAAGACGGCAAAAGCAAACCTCCTCTGAACAAATCTTGCCAAAGAAGCCCCTGTGATAGGTTTGCCTTAGGATTGCCATAAGTCAGAAGTGATCTGAAGGCAAACAGCAACAATGTGCTGTGGCCAGGGGGAGGTTCTTTTTAGCCATCATGTCTCTCCCCTTTAAAAATTGACTTATGGCCACCCTGCGGTGAACTTATCAGGGGGCTTATCTTGGCAAGATTTGTTGCCTTTGCTTTTCTCTGAGGCTGAATGTGACTTGCCTGAGGTCAACTAGTGAGTTTCCATGGCCGAGTGAGGATTCAAACCCCGGTCTCCAGAGTCACGGTTTGGGTGCACACACTCGCCTGCTGCTGTGTCCCTTTTGTCAGGGATGTGGTAACGGGGTATGTGCATGCTTTGCAAATGAAAGAGCAGTTTCAGCACCTACAAAGCTGCCCCCCCGCTACATCCATTGCTGCTGCTAGTGTCCAGTAGCAGGGCTTTGCAGAACCCTTGTGAGGGCTTTGTGGATCCCCGGGGGTCCTGAGATGGGTAGCGACTGTTGAATGTTGGGGATTTTATTTCATGCATGCTTGTGTTTTGTTTTATTGTCTTTGTCCCTGATTATGTATGTTGATGTTCTGCCCTCTGGTGTAAATGGTGTTATAAATAAACATTATTATTATTATTATTATTATTATTATTATTAAAGAACCACTGTTCTATTGCATTATTTACTGCAGACATGCCACTGCAGCCTGAAACTAGAAATGTTTCTCAACTCTTCTTTACTGATAATTGCAAAAAATCAAGGAGGAAAGGGGGAGGGGGTTGAATGGGCATAAGAAAACTTTGTAAAAAGGAGTTTCTCTGTCAGAAGACTTTGCCAATGGAGGTATGCCTGTACATAATTCACTGAAGTTGGGGGAACCCACAATGTGGGATAGAGAAACATGGAGGAACAGAATCAAGAGATTTGTATGTGCGAGATGGAGCAGGAGACATACCCAGTAATACCTTCATTTTAAAAACCCAATTAATATACTGATTAATATACACAAAAGATTCAGAAGCTTAAACAACTCAGTCTCCCAGTTCACAGTGAACAAAAAAACTATTGCAGTGAACATTTTTAAAATCCA
Organism: Iguana delicatissima; assembly: GCA_948472985.1. Taxonomy (NCBI): domain Eukaryota; kingdom Metazoa; phylum Chordata; class Lepidosauria; order Squamata; family Iguanidae; genus Iguana; species Iguana delicatissima. The sequence continues at coordinate 119,182 of CAOKZL010001291.1, forward strand.
CCTAGGCCATTTCCGCACTACACAGTCCTAGTGGTATGATTCCCCTTTCAACGTCCTGTGGAATTCTGGGGTTTGTAGTTTCCTGAGGCCAAAGAGCACTCTGGCTGAGACTTCTGAAGGCCCCTCCCTCAACTGCAAACCCCAGGATTCCATAGGAGGTTGAAAGTGGAATAATAGCACTAAAAATAGTTTAGTGTGGAAAGGGCCCCAACAGGCAGCAAGGGTGGGGGAGAAGACAGATTTCCTTGCTCTTGCATTGGTGAAAGGTGAGTAAGGAGGCCACTGGGGGAGGGAAGGGAGCGGGATCACTGCTAGACTGCCACCAGCTGCCCTAAAAGATCGGGAGTTTTTCCCCTCCTCCTTCTCAGCCAGTTAATCTGAATTTACTTCCTTCCCTTTGCTATAGCAATTTTATCTCCCACTCACCCACTCGTCCCATCCAATCAAGCAAGAGCTCACCTCTCCACGCGTATTTCCCCCGCTCAGCGAACAAGGAGCGATCGACGTCTCCTCCCGTAACAATTACGCGCTGCTCGCAAAAGAGACACAACTCAAAAAGAGGAATTTCTTCCCCCGCCCTCAGCCGGAAAGAGTTTGCAAGCTTGAGCCAATTCCCACTCGGCCGGATCTGCTCGTTCAGGCATTCTCTCTAGGCAGCCAGCACTCAGTGGCTTTAACCCTATACATCCCCTTCGCGGGCAGAAAAGAGTGCACAGAAAGTTTTGGGGGAGCGACGAGAGTTTGCCCAGGGTTTTTGAGACCTGAGGGGGCGTGGGGGAAAAGAGTCCTCCCCTCCTAGTTTGTTCACTGGCAATCCTGGCTTTTCCTCCAGGTTGCCACAGTGCCGTGCTAGATACGGAAGAGCCACGGATTGTACATTTATTGTTCATGACAATTAAAGTACGTGCTGCATAATGTTTGGACAAGCTTGGACAAGCAGCAAAGATGTAAGGAGGCTGCGTTTTGAAGGGTAAAATTATTATTATTATATATAATAATGTAACAATATAATATTATCATTATATATAAATAATAATTTTGTTTGTGTCCCACTTTTTTCCTCCGAAGGACTCAAAAGTGGCTTACAGCACTCTTTAAGAAAGAAAGCGTAGTTTAAAAATATCATCACATACAAGAGTTGAAACACAAATTAAACAATCCAGTAATAATTAAAAAAGTTAAAAATACATATTTAAGAACACAATTAATAACCAGCACCTTTCACCAGCAGGCAATGATCACAGAGGTCATTTCCACACTATCTTATTATAGTGCTATTATTCCACTTTCAACATACTGTGGAATTTCTGGGGTTTGTAGTTTAGGGAGGGGCTTTTAGAATTCTCAGCCACAGAGCTCTTTGGCCTCAGGAAACTACAAAACCCAGAATTTCCACAGGACGATGAATGTGGAATAATACCCCTGTAACAGTGTAGTGTGGAAAGGGCTAGATTGAATGCCTGCTGAAATAAAAACGTCTTTGGTTGCGTATGGAAGGAAAGAAGGGAGGGTGCCAGTCTGACTTCTTTGGGAAGGGAGTTCCAGGGTCTGGGGGCAGCCGCTGAGAAGGCCCTCTCCCATATTCCCACCAGAGGTACCTGTGAGGGTGCTGGGACAGAGAGAAGGGCCTCTCCAGCAGATCTCAAAGCCCAGGCTGGTAAATAAAGGAAAATACTGTCCTTCAAATAACCTGGACCTGAGCCATGTAGGGCTTTAAAGGTCATCACCAGAACTTTGAATTGTGCCCAGAAAATAACATACCTAATGTGGTTTTGTTCAAGGCATTTAAAGTAGCATTTTTTAAATAAAATATTACTGCTACTTCTTACAAGACTCTTATCAATCCTAAGGGGTTCAAAAGAAATTAGATGCAACGCACACATGATAAGCAACATTCACTTTATTGTTGTGTGCCTCCAAGTTGTTTCCGATTTACGGCGAGCCTATCACAGGGGTTTCTGGGACTGAGAGTGTGTGACGTGCTGAAGGTCACCTAGTGGGTTTCCATGGCCGAGTGGGGAATCGAACTCTGGTCTCCAGGGTTGTAGTCCAACGCTCAAACCACTACACTATGCTTGCTCTTGTTGGTAGCAAGTATTGGACTTATTTTTATGGGCTTTACAGTGAGCTATGTACTGATTACTTTTTTTAAAGCAAATTTGCAGACTCTGCGGCAAGAGCAACACTTAGCATAATATCCAATTTGTCAGGATTAGTATGAATGCAATGAGAGGCTGTAAATGGCCTGCATATTTGACTAGGTCTGTGGGAGACTTAGGCTTCAGATTCCTGCTCAATCTTGGAAACCCACTGAGACAAGACCTTTGAAAGACTGTACCTCCCTCTATAAACCTGCCAGATCTTTTAAGATCTGCAAGGGAGGGCTTTCTCTTTGTCCTGCTACCATCTCAGGCTCGCCTGGCAAGGACATAAGAGACAGCCTTCTCAGTGGCTGCTCACACCCTTTGGAACTCCCTTCCTCAGGAAATTATGCTGGACCCCTCTCTGCTCTCCTTTCGCCAGCAGACAAAAAACAGTCTTATTTAAGCAGGCTTTTAACATGTAAGCAGGTAGGCTTTTCATTTATCAAGATGTTTTTTAAATTTCTGTAAGTTTTTACAATTGTATTTGTCTTTTAATGTTTTAATTGTTTTAAATGCTCTTAATGTTTTAACTTTTTGGAAGCTGTCTTGGGTCCCACTCTGGAAGAACAGCAGCATATAAATATAATTAATAAATAAACAAACAAGTCCCATTCTCTTAGCCTCTGAGGACAGCAATAGGAAACCTTCTGTGAATAAATCTTGATCAGAATATCCTAGGATAAGATCTCTGTAAGTAGAAATCAGCCTATTGGCACATAAACAACTGCATTCCTTTATACATAATAACCTAGAAACCAGCCCTGTGGAACTAAGCAATTAGGCCAGCCCTACCATCATAAAACAGCAGCAAAGCTTCTGCTTTTTAGTGTGCTATTTTTATTGCCAGAGATGGGGAGAGGTGCTTGTGGGATTTTCTGTCTCTTATACCCAAACAACTGGGCTGGCATAGATAAGCACCTTGACCAGTGTGGATGATGGGTACCATTTGCTGCTCAGCCTCAGACACTGATTTTGGTTGCTCACTGCTCTGGGGTGTTTTACTTCTGAGGCTGCAGGTTCGACTTGCAAAATGCACTGAACCTTAGGAAAAGCTCTTCAGATGATTGAAACAGAGGGTTTCATATTTAATTACATAAGGAACAATTTTGCAAAGGGACTTTACTATTTTCAGTTGTTTTCATGAAACAGGAAGCTCATCACCCATTAACATTAAAAGCCCATGCTTGATTATTTTCCTAACTGTCTGACTTCCTATCTGCCAAAGGTGAGCCACTTCTTATGACAAGGTCAGCTTAATGAGACTCTGCCAGAAACAACCTACCGGAGAAGCACTGCTACTGCACTGAGCTGCAACTGTAGCAGCACTCTGTACGATCTTTATGGAGCATCTCACAGGCTGCTAGGAACATGAGCTTATCAGTCAGGATTAGAGCTGGTTAGGATGTGAGTTTGAGTAGTGTTAGGATATTAGTGTTAGGCTTTTGATGTTTTATTTAGTAAAAAACTGTTAGGTTTTAAACTAATCCCTGAATTCCTGTGCTGTTACCAACTGTGAGGTTTTCCCCTAATATTCCTTAAGCAACATTCTCCGAGGCTCAAGTGCAAAAAGAATTTAAAAAATTAAAAAATCATACAGAAATTGAAGCATAGCATCAAAAATTACTTACTTAATACAGTCAGCCCTCCATATTAGGAGCACAGGACTTCTGCAGAACTAAAAAAAATCCACAAATATCAAAATGTGTGTCTGTGGGAAGGGCCGAGGCATAGCGGGGAGCATGGACACTAAGGGGTCCAAATCAGGTCAGGGAAAGGAGAGGGAAGCGGGTGGGCCAGCATGGCAGCCTTATACTTCCTCTCTCTGTGTGCGGTGGCATCGGGAGAGGGTTGGTGATGCTGGGAAATCGAGGTGTGAGCCATCCTTAGCTAGCCTCGCAGTGGCTGGTGGTGGTGGTGGAGGAAGCCATGTCCTATCAGGAGTGGCTTAGGGAGCTGGGGATGTTTAGTCTGCAGAAGAGAAGGTTAAGAGGGGACATGATAGCCGTGTTTAAATATCTGAAGGGATGTCATGTCGAGGAAGGAGCGGGATTGTTTTCCGCTGCTCCAGAGACTAGGACAAGAACTTCCTGATGGTCAGAGCTGTCCAGCAGTGGAATCTGCTGCCTCAATGGAGTGTGGTGGAATCTCCTTCTTTGGAGGTTTTTAAGCAGAGGTTGGATGGCCCTCTGTTGGGAATGCTTTGGTGTGTGTTCCTGCATGGCAGGGGTTGGAGGGCCCCTGTGGTCTCTTCCAACTCTATGATTCTATGGGGGAGACTAGAGGCAGGTTTTTAAAGGGCTTTGTGGCCTGATTGGAGCCACCAAGAAGTAAGGTTCCCCCAGAAGCACTTGAGAATCTCTCAAATAATTGAATCCATGAAAGTTAAACCTGCAAATGTGGAGGTCTGACTGTACATCTAAATCCTAACTATTCACACTCACATCTCTCTCATATTCATATCTTAACTGTGACATGAGCAGAGAGACTACTGCCATTAATCAATGACTTGTCACCTTTGCCTCCAACAACTTCTGAACAAAAATCTCTGAATAATTCGAACAGAAGGTGGAGAAAGTATGGCCTGCCAGGTAGCCCCTGAAGCCCACGAACTCTCCAGATTAAAAAAAAAAATTTTTTTTTTGCCTAAAAAAAACTACTCAGCAAGTCCCTTCACCCCCTCAATAGTTGCCCACCCCTATTCTAACACTCGCTCCCTCCCAGATAGGGATGGGCAAAATGGGGCCCTGGGACCACATGCAACCCCAAGGCTCTCATCCTTGAGTAAGGACAAGATCATCAGGTGCTCATGTGAGAGGTGTGCACTAGGGTAGATGTAGCCGGTGTTTGGGGGAATTCCCTGCTAAGAGATTCTCTTGGCCTCCTCTTGGTTTCTGCATACAACCTCTGTGTTAGTATTTGGAAAGTACTGGGAAGCTGGCATAGCATACCTGCTCTGGCATTGGCATCCTTACCATGCTTTGTCCTTTATTATATCTCTGTGTGTTTATTTTAATATTGTGCATGTCTTTGGGTGAATCTCAGGGGAGGGATTAACAGTGGGGTGCCCCTATTGGTGTAGGGGGAGGTATGGTGCTGGGGTTGGACATGCCAATTAAAGAGACAGATGGGACAGCTATTTGAGATCCATCCTGTGTTTCAGTCCTTCCCCGATTCCTCAAGACTGAGGGATGCCATGTCAGCTCGTCCACTGATCTACTGGCGCTGCTCCTGGATGCCAGGACAGTCCCTAACAACTATCCATAACTTGAGGCCTTTCCTCACTACACTGTTATAGTGCTATCATTCCACTCAACATCTTGTGGAATTCTGGGGTTTGTAGTTTCCCAAGGCCAAAGAGCTCTCTGGCTGAGAAGTCTAAATGCTCCTCCCTAAACTGTGAACCCCAGGATTCCATAGGATGCTGAAAGTGGAATAATAGCATTATAACAAAGTAGTGCAGAAAGGCCCTTGGTTGTGGATAAGGGGCCAACCCACTGTGTATCACAGAGATCTGGGTGGATGGGCTTGGAGGCGTTGAACTCTCCCAGTTTTATCAACCTGGATACTCAGTGAAACACCAATTTAGGTTAGAGGGCTGCTAGGGAGGAGTTGCCATCAGCCATAAGGATTCCATTTTCCTCACAAGGAAATCCATCTGCCCAGGCAACAATCCCCTGTGCTGGGCCAGAGAGACAGAACAGCAGTGCTGCTGGTGTACTGTCCAGTCTGCCACCTAGCAGTTTCCTTGCCTGAGGTACTGAGGCAGTCTCAGAGGCTGTATTAGAGTAGCAGTCGCCAACCATTCCAACCTCACAGACCACTAAACTCGCAATTTTGAATCCCACAGACCACTAAAATGAATTTTTTTAAAAAGGCACCAACATCTACAAAATAATGATCATAAAGGTTCCATTTTATTAATATGAAATGCACTTGTTTAATTATAACAAAATTATTAGTGCGATAGTTGTTGCTGCTTGTTTGAAATAAGTTTATGGATTCTGACGTCACTGCAACACAGAGAACCGTTTGTATTTCAAGCCAACAGCGGTACTTGTTTTTGATCGCCGTAACAGATGAGAATCTTTCCACCCAAATAGTTTGTTTCAAATGGAATCAAAATTTTGATGGCTTTTTCACTCAGCACTGGGTACTCACTTTTTACGGAGAGCCAAAAATGATGTCTTGATGAGGATGAGTGGAATTCAGATTTGACACCGTCGTCACATGGTAGATCGATTAGGCTTTCTTTTTCTTTCATGCTCAAATTGCTATCTTCAATTTGCACTGAAAATGGATCCGTTACCCACATATTGCCATGTCTGGAGTCTTCTTCCTTTGGGTAATAACAGCCAAAAGATTCTGTGAGCGACTGTAAGTGCTGTCAAACAACAGTTATTACTTGTCAGTTGACATCTTCCTCTTTCATATATTCATCAAGTTTCGGGAACATTTGCAGATCTTCTTTAGCCAACTGCGTTTGCCACAGCAATATTTTATTTTGAAATGCATCCATTTTATCCTGCAGTGTGAACACGTCCGTAAGCTGTCCTTGCAAAGACATGTTTAGCTTGTTAAACAGTGAAAAAATATCTGCCAGGTATGCAAGCTTGGCTAGCCGATCATTGTAAGAAAAGAGATCTTGGAATTTCGAATTATTTGCTGCTGGAATAATAACTTGACTTCTTGGCACAGATCGAACAATCGGGTTAGTATTTTGCCCCTTGACAGCCATCTCACCTCAGTGTGAAGAAGATAAGTATATATTGAGAGCCCATTTCTTCACAAAGCACCTCAAATATTCGAGAATTGAGCATTTTGTGCTGAATTTCATTTACAATTTTAATCACAACAGAGAGTACTTTGTGCAATTCTGGAGACATTCTTTTCACTGCAAGTTGCTCATGATGTATAATATGATGAGTAAACAAAATGTCTGAATGTCCAACATCTTTCACCTTTGCAACAATTCCTGAACGATGTCCGGTCATGTTTGTAGCACCGTCTGTGCATATCCCAACACACTTCTTCCATTCAATACTGTGCCTCAGGAAATAACCATTAAGTGCGTCGAAAATTTCAGAGCCGGTTGGTTCTACCCAGCAAGTTGAGCGAACAGAGGAGTTCTTCTTTTAACTCTCCTTGACACTCAAACCTCATAAAGAAGAACTGCCTTGTTAGTTACGTCTGTTGATTCATCGAGTTGAATTGAATAAAATGTTGAATTTTTCACCATTTCAATCACTTGATATCCAATATCTTTGGCCATGTCTTCAATTCTGCGCTTCACAGTGTTATCAGACATAGGAATTACTTTCAGTTTCTGGACAGCCTATTTCCCCAAAACCTCTTCACATGGCTTGTAGTAAGCAAGGCCTAATTAATTCTTCTCCAATCCTATATGGCTTTTTACTTTTCACAGTTTGAAGTGCTATCAAATAAGGAGCCTTTACTAAGGCCTTATCTTCAGCAGTCATTTTTGCTAATTGACTTATTTGGTTTTGCATATTTTCACGCATCCTTTGAAAATATTCAACAGGCTTCTCAGTTAAATCTGAGTGTTTTGACTGCAAGTGCCTGCTGAGTTCCAAAGGTTTCATGGCATCACTGGACAAACTCTCAGAACGCACAACACAAAACAGCCATGGGTCCAGCTCACTTCCAGGTTCTTGAATAAATCAAAATTTCAAGTAGTCCCCATCATATTTTCTTGAAACTTTGAACTTTTTCTTTTCTCTGCCTCAAATTCTAATGTCCTTCCTGATGGCAGGGGCTGTGGAGGCTCTGATTTATTGATCAACTCACGGTTACGCGAAGTATTACCAAAGAAATGCAAAATGCTTGGTTGCTTTTTCTCATTCATTGTGGGTTTATTTTATCTGAATCTAAAACCAAACAAAAAATGACAGTTGTCAAACTCAAACTCTTCGATGTCATTAAATATCACACTGTGCACAGTTAAAAATATCACTGATCAATTACCTAAGAAGAGTATCATGAGGAATAAACATCAGTATAGCGTTGACAGATGACAATTCGCTTCAACAAAACACAATAATCAGATGAGAACCGGTATTTGCGCAGTGGTTTGACTGTTGGAACAGTAGAAGCACCACTGAAGCCTGACGCATGCATACTAGCGTTCGCAAGCCACGTCACTGATGGGTCAACAGTGGACCGATAACAAAAGCACCCCTAGACGAAAACAACAACAAATAATGTTGTCAGTGCAATTGTCGTTGTTTGTGGAACATGACTTCGATGCAATGCAATAAGGCGAAAATTGTCAGCGATCCTCTGTTGGTGACACGAAGATGAATCAGAATATAATGAAACAGTGTAATAAATATAAAAATTGCAAATAACGTCCAAATTTCTCCATAGACTGCCAAAATTTTCTCACAGAGCATCAGTGGTCCGCGGGCCAGCGACTGCAGACTGCTAAGAGAACTCTAGGACTGTGTTTCTGGGGGATTTCCACAAACATGCCAAGGCTATCTTGACTGGGCAACCCAGGACTTCATGGCTACCATGACACCCACGAGGCTGTCTCAGAATGTTATTGGTCCAACACATGAGGCAGGGCATTTCCTGCATCCAGTTTTTGCTATCAGGCAGCTGGAGGATGATCTGATTTTAGGAGAACTTCAACAACTTCATTGTCACAGTCAAATCATTTCCTTATGAAATTTGAGTTTGGTGGTAGCAGATCTTCCCTGCGAGGGTGAGGGACCTATTGAGATGGTCCACCCCAGAAACCTGTGGAATCTGAAAGATTCCTGAATGCTCTGGAGGATTTTCTGGTCGTTCTATCAAGGCCTTGGTTTCACTATGGAATGGAGAGATGGAAATTGTTACTGATGCAATCACTCCTAAGCACCCAAACCAATGCTGCAATGCCTGAAATTCACCTTGGTTTACAGAAGACCTGGAGGCAATGAAACAAGCTGGAAGGCAGCTGGAGTGCAGGTGTCATAAGTCTCATTGGAAATGGTACTTTGCTGGAAATCAGTAAAGACTCTTTGTTATGTCTAATTTGCAGCAGCGACATAAGCCAAAAAACTCCCACATATTACAGTCTTCCCTCCGCATTCCAAATTTGACTTTGGTGAATTATTCATGAGGCACCCGTGCCTCCCCCATTTCCCTTGAATTTTGCTGACGTAGAGAAAGAACGCAAGTACGCCCAGGTAAAAGGCTAGGGAATGGGAGAAGGGAAGCACATGCACATTTTCCTTCTGCCCTCTGGAGCTCCCCCCCGCCGCATTCCCTCTGGACCCAACACAGAGAAGGAAGGCTCGCAAGCCTGTCTAAAAGGTAAGGAAGCAGGAGCAGGGAGCCCTGGAAGCGAATGGGAGGGAGATCGCTGGGGGGAAATATACACAATGTTTCCTTTGCAAATGTGGACAGGCCACTGTATACCACTAAGATTACATCCTCTACCTGCCACCCAGTAGGATTATTTCCGGTGGTGAAGAGTCATAGAATCATAAGAGTTGGAAGAGACCCCAGGGGCCCTCCAGTCCAACCTCCTGCCATGCAGGAACCCACATCAAAGCTCTCCCAACATCCAGCCTGTTTAAAAACCTCCAAAGGAGACTCCACCAAACTCCCAGGCACCAGATTCCACTGCATGACCGCTCTGACTGTCAGAAAGTTGTTCCTGAGGTTCAGGTGGAATCTCTATTCCTGTAGTTTGAATCCATTACACCTTGTCCTAGTTTCTGGAGCCATGGAAAACAAGCCTGTTCCCTCTTCGATATGACATCCTTTCAAATATTTAAACATAGCTATCATGTCTCCTCTTAACCTTCTCTTCTGCAGACTAAACATACCCAGCTCCCTGAGATGCTCCACATAGGGCATGGCTTCCAGACCCTTCACCATTTTGGTTGCCATCCTCTGGGTACAGGGTCAGAGAGCTCAGGTATACAACCTGTGACCACTTGCTGTGAAAAATTTGCTAGGTTTTTCAAGGGAAAAGTTGCTAGCCTCCATTCAGAACTTGATGCTTACTTGTTGCAGAGGCTGGGAAGGTACCCAGTGCACCATCTGGTCAGTGTGTATGGGATCAATTTCATTTATTGAGGCCAGACGATGTGGACAAGATGCTTGAAGCAGTTCAGCCCATCACACATAAGCCCAACCCTTCCCCATCTTGGCTGATAAAATTTAGCAGGGGTGGATTGACTGGATGAGTCCAGGAGGTGGTAGAGTGTTTGCTGCCTTGAAGGAGGACGTGGTCAGCCTTCTCCTGAAGAGGACCTCCCTGGACCCAGAGGTATATGGGAACTACTGTTCAAGTTGCAAAATCCAATTTTGGGCCAAGGTGCTTGAGTGCATATGGGCTGGGCAACTTCAGTTGTTCTTGGAGGAGGTAAATTATCTGCATCTGTTTCAGGCTGGTTTCAGCCTAGGGTGTGACACTGAAACAGCCTTAGTTGCTCTGACTGATGACCTACTCTGGGGGAAAGATGAGGGAATGCTACTCTGTTGATGTTCCTGGATCTCTCAGCGGATTTTGATATCATTGATCATGGTAGCTTACTGGACCACCTCTGTGGGATGGCAGTAGCAAGCGCTGTTCTACAATTTTTCTGAACCTATCTAGAAGGCACATTTCAGGAGTAGCATTAGGGGACTCCTGTTCTGCCCCATCGCTATTAAACTGTAGAGGGCCACAGGGCTCCACCTTATCTGACACGCTGCTCAAAAAAGCCACTAAAAAAAAAGCCACTAGGTGAGGTGATGAGGAGGTTTGGAGTTGGGTGCCATCAATATAATGACACTGAGGAATATTTCTCCTGTCATTGGAGTCAGCTGGGGCTGTGCAGATCCTGGACCAGTGCCTGAAGCTGAAACCAAACTAACAAAATTAATTTCGAAAGGGAAAACTGTAAGGTACTACACTTGGGCAATAAAAAGGGAAATACACACATATAAGATGGGTAACACCTGGCTTGACCACAGCTCACATGAAAAAGATCTAGGAGTCTTAACAGATCACAAGCTGAACATGAGTTAGCGGTGTGATGCAGCAGCTAAAAAAGGCAAAGTGATTTTGGGCTGCATCAGTAGGAGTACAGTGTCTAGAGCCATTTCCGCACTACACTGTTATAGTTCTACTCCACTTTCAACATCTTATGTAGTTCTGGGGTTTTTTAGTTTATCGAGGCCAAAGAGCTCTCTGGCTGAGAATTCTAAAGCCCTCTCCCTAAACTGCAAACCTCAGGATTCCACAGGATGTTGAAAGTGGAATCATAGCACTATAAGAATGTAGTGCGGAAATGGCCTCGGTCAAGGGAAGTGATGATACCACTCAATTCTGCTTTGGTCAGACCCCACCTTGAATCCTGTGTCCAGTTCTGGACACCACAGTTCAGGAAAGATATTGACAAGCTGGAACATGTCCAGAGGAGGGTGAACAGAATGATAGAAGGTGTGGAAACCATCCCCTATGAGTAGCAGGTTAGAGAGCTGGGTATGTTTAGTCTTCAGAAGAGAAAGTTGAGAGGTGACATGACAGCTACACTTAAATATCTGAAGGAATGTCATCTGGAGCAAGCCTGTTTTTTCCTGCTCCAGAGACTAGGATGTGGAACAATAGCTTCAAACTTCAGCAAAAGAGATTCCATGTCAACATTAGGAAGCTCTTCCTGACATTAAGAGCAGTTTTACAGCATAATATGCTGCCTAGGAGTGTGGTGGAATCTCCTTCTTTGGAGGTTTTTAAGCAGAGGCCAGATGGCCATCTGTTGGGAATGCTCTGATGGGTGTTCCTGCATAGCAGGAGGTTGGACTCAATGGCCCTTGTGGTCTCTTCCACCTATATGATTCTATGGAGCAAGAAAAAGACAACTAAATAAACAAACAGCCAAGTCTTAGCAATTTAGTAAATTAAATATAAAATTTAAAAACCCAGGAAAACACTTATTATTACTATGATATGACTACATGAACAGTGCAACAACTCTTCAAAGGTCAAAGAAAGAGCTCCCAACAGGGATTTTATTTCTACCCTCAGGTTGCCAGCTGTCCTTTGTTATAAGGAATGTCCCTCCTTTGAAGCCCAGAATGCTTGTCCTTTATAGGAGCCCATTATTATAAAGGATATCTCCTATCTAAGGGTTAAAAACGTTTCATTTCATATGCAGAAGACTGAATGAGTTGCCAAAAAATGCTGCATTTTGGGTGTGGGCCCTTCATAAGACATGCATGTACTGTAGAATTTATGAATGTTGAAAATATGTTAATTTTCAGAGGAATAAACAGCTAGGTTAACCGAAATCAACACTCTCCCTTGGTTAGAGTACACTGATTGCCAATCCTACTATGTCATGAATGTCCCTTACTACATTTTTTTCTTTTTTTGCAGAAAGACTATGCTCTTTATAATACTGGTAATGCAAACTTAATATACATGTTCTGATACAAAGAGAAATGTAAAAGAAATATACATTGTCCAAAATCCCCAATGAATTAGAAATAAATTCAGCATCTAAGTAGAAATTCTCCAATGGATAAGGCACATTCGCCCAGCTGCTCAGTCCAGTCCATTTTTCTTTGCCAGTGTAAATATTGAAAAGTTGGACATCAAGTAAGAAGAAACAAACAAACAAAAAAATCTGCATGCTATCTTCCATTCACTCTTGGGCGCAATTTGACCCATGTTTTTAAAAACATATTTTTTTAAAAAAAAATGGCCCTTACTGCAATTTTAAAAACTTTTTGTTTTCACACACACAGACACACACACACACACACGTGTCTCTCACTCGAACGTCTGAAAAGGCACGCTGTGACCCTTTTCGCACACACATTCACGCATTATCACGCGTACGGATGGGAAAGTCTTACCAACGCGACCTTTGCCCACTCCTCCTCCAAACACGGCCACTCAGCCTACACGTAACGTGCGAATAGTCCGTCCGCACCGACAACTGGACGAAAAGACCGGAGACCTCTAGGGGCTTCCCAAGCATCGCAGCAGGGCTGGGGGCCCGTTGCTAGGAGACCACGAACCAGGAACAACAGGGTTCCCACCAAAACAAAGCCAAGCGCGAGAATTCAAAAGCCCCCGCGCGCCGGAGCCCAACTCCCTTTCTATTGGTTGGCTTTCAATCACACGACCAGTTAGCTTCTCTCGGGGCGGTGCCTGGGTTTGCCAAGGACCAATCGAGACGTCAGACAGAGCATCCCAGCCCTTCTACACCCATAGATCCCACCTCCGGCACGGATTGGTTGGTTGTTGGGTTGCCAGGCGCCCTCTCACGTCCATCACGGGTACAATTGGCTGGCGGCTGCCACCAATCACGAAGCACGCAGAAATGGCGCCAACTGGTCCCCGCCGCCGCGCCTACGTCTCCTTCCAGCCTGATGCTATTGGCTGGCCGGCCGCGGGCAGAGAATCCTGCTCTTTTCTCAGGGCCTTTCCGCACTGCACTGTTATAGCGCTATTATTCCACTTTCGCCCTCCTATGGAACTCTGGGGTTTGTAGTTTCCTGAGGCCAAAGAGCTCTCTGGCTGAGAAGTGTAAAGGCCCCTCCCTAACCTGCAAGCCCCAAGATGCCATAGGAGGTTGAAAGTGGGATAATAGCAGTGTAACAGTGTAGTGTGGAAAGGTGCTCAGTGGGGCAGGGGAGAAGAGAGGAAGCTATACCTCTTCCAAACCTATCAGCATCATGGCATGGGCCATTTCCGCACTACAGTGTTAAACTGCTGCTATTTCACTTTCAACGCCCTGTGGAATTCTGGGATTTGTACGGTAGTTTACTGAGATCAAAGAGCTCTTTGGCTGAGAATTCGAAGTGCCCTTCCCTAAACTACAAACCCCAGAATTCCATAGGAGGTTGATAGTGCAATAGCAGCACTTTAACACTGTAGTGCAGAAATGGCCATAGTTTCTAGAGGGCTTATCCTGTTAAAGGTATAGGAGCTCCACTTGGGGGAGTGGGATTACCTTTGTCCCAGTCTAGGGAAAGGAAAATGGTGGCCCCTTGCCCAAGGACTTGAAGACCCATCTGGAGCCAAGCTGGTTTCCACACTACACTGTTATAGCGCTATTATTCCCTTTCCAACCTCCTGTGGAATTCTGGGGTTTGTAGTTTCCTGAGGCCAAAGAGCTCTCTGGCTGAGAAGTCTAAAGGCCCCTCCCTAAACCACAAACCCCAGGATTCCATAGGATGTTGAAAGTGGAATAATAGCACTGTAATAGTGTAGGGCAAAAACGCCCTAAGAAAACAATGTGCCATCTCGCTGTGCACATCAGGCACTGTCTGCACTTGAGGCTGTGTCAAGAGTTTTAGCTAAAGGGACACAAGAAGGCGATCTTTGTCCATCTGTGCTACGTCATTCATTCTGCAACCGTAAAGCATTCCCCACCTGGAATCCTGTGTCCAGTTCTGGACACCACAGTTCAGGAAGGAGATTGACAAGCTGGAACGTGTCCAGAGGATGGTGGCCAAAATGGTAGAAGGCCTGGAAACCATGAAGCCCTAGGAGGAGAGGCTGAGGGAGGGAGGTATGTTTAGCCCATAGAAGAGGAGGCACTTTTCTGCCCAGCACTGTTATAGTGCTATTATTCCACTTTCAACATCCTATGGAATCCTGGGGATTGCAGTTTAGGGAAGGCATTTAGAAGTTTCATCCAGAGAGCTTTTGGGCCTCAGTAAACTGCAAACCCCAGAACTTCACAGGATATTGAAAGTGGAATAATAGTACTGTAACAGTGTAGTGCAGAAAGGCCCAAGGTTAAGAGCCAACATGATAAGCAAGTTTCAACTATTTGAAGGGATGTCATACAGAGGATGGAGCAAGCCTGTTTTCTGCTGCTCCAGAGACTAGGACATGGAGCAATGGCTTCAAACTTCAGGAAAAGGGATTCCATCTAAACATTAGGAAGAATTTCCTGATGATAACAGCTGTTCAACAGTGGAATGTGCTGCCTCAGAGTGTGGTAGAGTTCCCTTCTTTAAAAACCCCCAAAGAGGGTGGATGGCTATCTGTTAGGAGTGCTTTATGTATTCCTGCATGGCAGGGGGTTGGACTGGATGGCCCTTGTGGTCTCTTCCAACTCTTATGATTTGATGGTTCTAATACCCTGTACTTTCAGTGGCTTAGTCTTACTTCAGTGTATCCTTTGAAGCTATATTGAGGAGGATCTGAGTGCATCAGGCCCTAAAGATCAATACACTCCCACTCAACCAGCAGAGCAGGACTAGAAGCCAAATAGAACAACCTGGGGAAACACTACTGCCCTCTCAACATCTCTTATTTAAGGCAATCACCTCACTCTGCTGACAGAGCTGGCCCTGATTGCAGCCTTCCCTCTTCTTCCACTATTTTGTTTTCTTTTCACACAAACACACAGAGACTGGCATCTTACTAGGGATGCATATGGATGTAAGTTGCTCTGTGCATGTAAAGTGATTATGTTGAACGATGCACAATGATAATATCCAGCTGTTAGTGCCATAAGCCAAGTTGCGCATGTGGGAGCATGAGCACATTAAACTACACAGCCTATGAATGTGTATGGCAATTGCACAATGAGTTGTCAGCTATGCGCACTGAGCATTGATCCACATATGTTGCACCACACTGGTATTCAGTACAGCGAGCCCTCCACTTTCAAGGGGCCTAAAGGTGCAAGAGCTCTGAAAAATGGAAAAAACAAGAATAAAAATTTAAAAAATTAACACTGTAGGAATCCCAAAGTCCACAAGCACAATTCTATGGTTAACGTCAAGCAGAAATGGGCCACAGAGTCCCACTGGAGGACCTAGCAATGCCTAGAGAAATGTTCACTCTAGGAACTTTTAGGTCCTTCAGGTCCTCTGTGATCCACAATTTTTTACATGTCAGGGACAAACAGAGGAAGGATTTCAATAAATACAGAAATAACCCACAAATGATCAAATCTGTGGCTGCTGAACCCGCAAAAGTGGAGGGGTTACTGTATAGAGGTTACATAACATAATTTTGCCAGAAGATACTTATGGAATACTGAAGCAATGTGAGAGTTTGGCCAAAACCTGTTAAGGATCATGATATTTGGTAATTCTTTTCTTCCTCTTCTCCTTTTCTGCTCAGATATTATTTTGAAAGAGACTCTCCAAAAGCAGAAGATTAAAAACCATTCCTGCGTGGGGGTACCTTAGTAATCCATGTCTTTATTTTATACAGATACATGTCTACCACATTTCTCAGAAGAAATAAACACGGATGCTCCAATTCCATTTCGTTTGGCAAACTGTTATCAAGTCTTCCTCCCCACATTCCCACAGTGAATAAAGAGGTGGCCCACTTTTACATTCTCTTCATTGCAAGGTAAGAACTAGGGTTCATCCAAAATTAAATACATCAGGGTTTCTTTAAGAAAAAAAAATACTTTCTACATTTGGACAAAAATTGGTAATTTTCAGACTGGCACAGTTTCAACACTTCCTCCTCTGTTCTGAGTGTATCATGTTCTGCTTAGTACATTGCCTGAAGCAACTGACACGTAAAAGAGTTGATGTTAAATTTTGCCCAGTATTTCCTTGTGAGTCTAGGTTGTTAAAAAAAAAAAATCAACACATCTTTTGGGTCATTCCAGTATTTCCTTTATAGTGGAAGAACACAGAGAATTCCACAGCTGTCTTGCTGTGTGCCTGACATCATTATAAGAAAATCTCCTACTACAGGGTACGTCACAGAGGTAACACTTGGTAACCAGCACCTTCCAAATTAATACAGATGCTGGTACATTGTACTCCAAAGATATCTTGATGTCTCTAAGCAGAACAATTCTACCCATACCTTGTTCAAAGTTTTTCCAATTCTGCAGAATTTTCATTTTCTTGTGCTAGCGTTAGGCCATTTTCACACTAAACTGATAGTGCTATTATTCCACTTTCAACATCCTATGGAATCCTGGGGTTTGCAGTTTAGGGAGGGGCCTCAAAGGAAAACCCCAGGATTCCATAGGATGTTGAAAGTGGAATAATAGCACTATAAGAGTGTAGTGCAGAAATGGTGTTAGAGACAGTGGTCTTTATCAGTGCCAGTCTTTCACCTGACTTCTCTCCCTCACAATACTTTTAAAAGCTTTTCATAGATCTGTCCATGAATGTCACCCCCAACACTCTTTGAAAGTACCAACTGACAAGAATATTAATCCAACTGTATTTTAGCCATCCTAACACCCTTTATCGGAGGCACTGTCCCGCAGGGCTAATATAATCTTCTTCCTACCT
Source organism: Iguana delicatissima (assembly GCA_948472985.1). NCBI lineage: Eukaryota > Metazoa > Chordata > Lepidosauria > Squamata > Iguanidae > Iguana > Iguana delicatissima. The sequence goes on from CAOKZL010001291.1 coordinate 136,563, forward strand.
AAAGTAGCCCCATTAAAGTAAGTGGAATCCGAGTCAATTGTGAAGAACAAGTCCCATTCATTCCAACAGATCAAATCTAGGTAGAATTGTGTTGGAGTTTGCCTCCCATATTCCCAAATCTCAGTGGGGACTTGTATGGCACTGTATTGATTGTAGAGTGCAGACTTTTGGTCATGTTTGTGTTACATCTTAAGGATGCTCAGAGCTACTTCCATGCCTCTTGAAGGTGTAACTTTTGATAATGCAGTGCAGTGGTATATCTAGCGCAAACAGCGCCTAGAGCAAGGGTGGAAGTTGTGCCCCTACCTTCTTGCCCCTACCTTCGTGCCCCTACTTCCACCCTTACATGCAAAGCTTTTTTGCACCCCCTGGCAATTGGTGCCTGGGGCACGTGTCCTACTTGCCCACCCTAGATATGCCTCTGATACAGTGGGTGGCTGGGACCTTCCATCCTCTGGTGTTGACAACCCCAAGCAAAATGACACCAATACCCTATATTTTTGAGCGGTAGGGCTGAACTTTAGTTAGGATCTCTGGCCCTCACACCATGTATATGTTGTGACCTCATATCCAGATGAGTGATTGGACCTGGGCAGTCATTCCTTCCTCCTGACTCCAGATGGTGCCACCAAGTTTGGAACGCACCGGATCTCCCCACTCTTTTTTCCTACCTGAATATAAATTCTGGCATTTAAAATCCAAACGCAAAAAGGAGGAACAGCACCCTCTGTACAGAAAGACTTTCTCTGAGAAGCAAAATCAGACTTCTCTATATCCATCCTAGGGGAAAGAGAGGTGGGTTTATCAAACAGCAGAAGGGGAACATCAGCTGTGGAGCTAGTGTCTCAGAAGATACTCTTGGCCTGGAAGCACCCATTGTAGTTTTCCTACATAGCTTGGCTTCTCATATTTTTTTTTTCTTCAACCATTTTGTGCAGTTTTTTGAGCTCTTTCTGTCATCTATGCTCTATGTTCACTACAGGAACACATACACTGAATGGGTTGCAGCCTAGGTAACCAAACACAGTACCCAAATTAAGGAACCAAGATGGAGTGTTTCAGCTCTCTCTGCACAGCCATCTTGGCTTGCTTTGAGGAAAAGGGAATGGTAAGGTATCCATCCCCTTCAACTTTTCACCAATGAAAACCTGGACACGTGTGGCTGAGCAACATTAGGGTGTGATAAAGATGGCAAAAGTTATTAATGAAGAAGAACAGACAAGCTAGGAAAGGCCGCAGCACTTTGCTTTTGCCTGAGCCAACTGGGATGGGAAGGGCTCTGCCCCCTTCTCCTGAGCTCAGTGAGAGCCAACTACTTTTGCATTTTGAACTCAGTTTGCCGGGGCTGAAGTCAGCTGAGGACAAAAGCTGGAGGAGGAGGAGAAAGAAAATGGAACATTTCAAAAGCAGCTGAAAAAGTAGGATGGCAAAAGATTTAATCAGGATTGTCCCTGCCGAATTGGGGCAGTTGAAGGGTTATCGGTACCAAAAAGCTGGAATATAAAAGATCAAAGAAGCAAGGATTTGGCATAAACAGCTGTAGCCGTAGGAAGATCTATCCACTCCTCTGCCTGAGCAACAAGTTTTTCTGTAGTCTTCACTGACAAGGAACGTATCTGAGCTGCTTCTGGGAACAGTTCTCTCAACCACTAAGAATGTCCTGGTCTCATTCAGTTAAACAAAAGTCTCCCTCATCAGCAGATCCTGAAAATATTCCATTTTCACCACCAACATTATCTGGAAAAAATAAAATCAAAACAAGATAACAGCCCCTCTGTTGATCAGTCAACTGGCTTTTAAACAAAAGATGTTCCTTTCTTCTTTAAGAAAAGGTGTTCAGCTCCCCATGACTCATGAGAGTTGTAGCTGGTGTGGAATACATGATACCTAATAGACCAGCAGAACATAATCCCTGAGCGTCCAAATATTTAATGCCAGGTAACTCCCACAGTCCCTCAACATTGGCCACAGCAGAAGGAGCAAATGGTCCTTGCAGACAAAAACATCTGGGGCCTTTATATGCTAAACCAGTGGCTCTCAACCTGTGGGTCCCCAGATGTTTGTGAACTTCAGCTCCCAGAAGCCCTGAGCATTGACCATAGTGGCTAGGCCTTCTGGGAGCTGAAGTTCATGAACATCTGGGGACCCACAGGTTGAGAACCACTGTGCTAAACAGATATAGCTCTGTGATTCCACTTCAACTACCATGGTAACATCCTAGGGAATTCATGGATTTGTAGTTCAAAGAAATGCTAGAGTTCTCTGGCTGAGAATTCTGAATACCTCATGAAAACTAGAAGTCCCAGGATTCCACAGGATGGAAGCATGGCAGCTAAAGTGGAATCGTAGTGCTATCACTATGGAGTGTGAAAGCACCCTCAAGGACCAAATGGTTTCTCATCTGTGTAGAGGACAACACTGGAATGGTTTCACTCAGGTGTGTAAGTCCTCACCTAAAATGAGAGCTTTTGCCACTGTTTAAGTGTTAATATGGCTTCTCTCCTGTGAAGAGTTTCTGGTGGTGTTTTTAACAATCTTAGGAAATCTGTCTTTTGCACCCAATGGAAATCTTTCTTCTACATGCAATGTTACAGGCTTCAGTTGTCACGGAAAATTTCTCCTGCAGAGCTCAATGGCACAGCAGATGCCTTCCATTCCAAAGGTACCAGGTTCAATCCCTGCTACCTCCAGTTAGCCAAAACAAAAAACGCGGGGGCGGGAATCAGGTAGCAGAGGATGTGAAGGATCTTTATTCTGCCTACGACTACTAAGCACTGCAAAACTATCTGTCTAGTCCAGGGCTAGAAAGAGAAATAATTTTCATGGGCCAAAGTCGCTGTGTTTTCCAGAGCTGCTAAGAATTATTTTTCCTTTTTTTCGACTGCAACTCACAGACTCCTCTAACTCCCAGCACCTCTCTGTAACCATGCCAGGTGAAGGATTTTGGGAGCCACAGTCCAAAAAGGTAAAATGATTTCCACGTATGCAGGAGTTTGGCCAGCGTGACGAAAGGCTGAATCCAAAGAAGAGCTCAACACACAAGCAAAGGCAGTTCTGTCACCTGGAGAACACTTAGTGTGTGACCTGGAAGTTTTTACAAAGGCTAGGGAAGTAACTCATCACCCTCTCAACAGGTGTCTATACTGGTTATAGTGGTTTTCTGGCCAGAGGTGAGGGAAATGAACCACCTGACATTCCTCAGGTTCTAGGTGCTGTGGGTTGGAGTTTTGACTGTGAATATTTCAGATCTTTCTGTGCTTCTGTAGAAGGTTTTGTTGTATTGAAGCACCTCTATTTGATGTCACCTCCATGGATTCTTTGATGAGTCCCCAATTCTTGAGTGATAGCAGAAACTCTCAAAGAAGCAGTGTGATGTTTTGTCATGTATAGTTCTCCCTTTCCCTACAGATGATAAAATGCAGCTTGCCGATGAAGTCAGTATACTCCTACAGCCTTCCTTAAGTGTGTAAGCAAAACAGAATCTCATTCATTTATGTGTGGATTCTCTGATGCTTAATAAGATTCTCCGCTGAACAGAAGCTTTTCCCACAGTCTGAACATTTAAAAGGGTTCTCCCCTGAGTGAATCCTTTGATGCCTAATAAGGTTTGAACTCTGGCTGAACCCCTTTCCGCAATCCATGCATTTATATGGCCTCTCCCCCGTGTGGCTTCTCTGATGTATCACAAGCTGTGACTTGGTGACAAAGGATTTCCCACACTCCAGACATGGAAATGGGTTTCCTTTCATATGGACTCTCTGATGCTTAAGAAGCTTCATCTGAGAACTGAAATTTTCCCCACAGTAAGGACACTGAAACAGCTTCATTCCTTGGTGGGTTCTTTGATGGACTGTAAGGTGCGAACTCTGGCTGAAGCATTTCCCGCAGATGGTACATTTATAGGGTCTCTCTCCTGTATGGATTCTCTGATGGATGATAAGGTACGATTTGGAAATGAAAGATTTTCCACAGTCCAAGCATTTGTTGTTATGCGGTTGGTCTGCTGTGTGAATTTTCTTGTGGGCAATAAGTTGAGAGCTCACTCGGAAGCTTTTCCCACATTCAGAGCACTGGAAGGGCTTCTTTCCTACATGAGTCCTTTGATGGACATTAAGATGGGAGCTCTGACTAAAGCTTTTGCCACAGGCCAGACATTTATATGGTCTCTCACCTGTGTGCATTCTTTCATGTATGATAAGGTAAGATCTAAAAACAAAGGTTTTGCCGCAATAGGAACACTTGTGGGGTTTCTTTACTTCATGGATCCTTTTGTGTGCAATAAGGCGAGACTTCACTCTGAAGCTTTTTCCACAGTCTGAACACTGAAACGGCTTTTTCCCCGTGTGCGTTCTTTCATGAACTGTAAGGTGCGAGCTCTGTGTGAAGCTCTTCCCACAGACTCGGCATTTGTACGGTCTTTCTCCGGTGTGAATTCTCTGGTGAATGATAAGGTATGATTTGGCAATGAAGGCTTTCCCGCAATATGAACACTTATGTGGCTTCTTCGCGGCATGGATTTTCTTGTGAGCAATAAGGTGAGAATGTACTTTGAAGCTCTTCCCGCAGTCAGGGCATATATACAAGCTTTCTCCTTTGTGCACCCTCTGATGCTTCATAAGGTTTGTGGTAGAACTGAAATTTTGCCCACACACAGAGTGTGTTCGTTTGTGCACATTAAGGTGTGAACTCTGGCTGAAGCCTTTCCCACAGGCCAGGCATTTATATGGCCTCTCTCCAGTGTGGATCCTCTGATGAATGATAAGGTAGGATTTAGTAAAGAAAGATTTTCCACAGTATGAGCACTTATTTGGTTTCTTGGCAGTGTGGTTCCTCTTATGAGCAATGAGATGTGAGTTCACCCTGAAAGTTTTCCCACACTCAGAGCACTTATAGGGATTTTCTCTTGTGTGACTCCTCTGATGTTGTATAAGATTCATCCTGGAACAAAAGTTTTCTCCACAATTGGAACACTTAAATGATTTCACTCTTCTGTGCGTTTGCTGATGCACAGTAAGGTGAGCATTCTGACTGAATCTTTTCCCGCATTCCAAGCATTTGTATGGTTTCTCTCCAGTGTGAATTCGCTGATGAATTATCAGGTGTGAAGCGGCAAGGAAACATTTCCCACAGTGTGAACACTTATGTGTTTTTCTCTTTGCATGAATCCTCTTATGGGCAATAAAGTGAGAGTGGACTTTGAAGCTTTTCTCACAAACTAAGCATTTATAGGGGTTCCCCTTCACATGGATGCTCTGATGTTTGCTAAGGTTCGTGCTGGAACAGAAACTCTTCCCACAGTCAGAACAGTGGAACGGCTTCACTCCTGTATGGATTCTTTGATGGACAGTAAGGTTTGAACGCTGAGCAAAAGTTTTTCCACAGGCCAGACACTTAAAAGGTTTCTCTCCAGTATGGATTCTCTGATGAATAATAAGATGTGCTTTGGCAATAAACGCTTTCCCACAATCTGGGCATCTGTGTGGCTTCTTTTCTTCATGATTTCCTTTATGGGAAATAGAATGAGAGATCACATTGACACTTTCCCCACCATCTGAGCATTGATACATCTCAGTTCTTTCACATTTAATAAGTCCAGATCTGTCCCTGAAGCTCCACCCATCAATGTTAAATGCATCATTTCTTCTCTCTTTTTGGATGTGCTGTAATCTCCTAGCCCCATGAAGTGTCTCATCCCCCTCCCATAGAACAGATGTTTCTGCTTTCTCTTGTAGCTTATTTTCATTTTCTCTTGCTGTTCGGTGCAAACTTTCAGAAGCATCTTCCTGTTCATGAGAATGGGAAATCCTGTTTTCTGGACTCCTCAGTCTTAGGGACCTGTTTCGATGGAATGGATCTAAGTCTTCTGTCTGAGATGGCTCTTCTTCATTTCCACTCATCCATCCTTCTTCACCTGCTGAAACAAAGGGGAAACATTATGCATGGAATAAGAACATGAGCAAGATTCTGCTGGATTAGATCCTGCTGGATTAGACCAGCAGAACATTTAGTTCACCTTCCTGCTTCCCGCATCAGCCAACCATCTAGGAAAGCTGATCATCCTTTGGGGACTATACATCCCCAAATCCCTCAACCACTATGGGATTCTGGGACATATATTTTATGTACTGATTTGTTAAAATACTTATATTCTGCTCCACATCCAAAGATCTCAGGGTGGCTTATGATAAAATCAATTTAAAACATTAACAACCATCATTTAAAACAGATTAAATACGTATTAAATAATTTATCAATGAAAAGCCAGATAATTTAAAACTGGTTAAAACAACTGAAAATAGTGCAGCCATAGCACATGCACAGCATGGGTAAAATCAATTAGGTCTGAAGGCTTTAATAAAAAGGTTTTGATTTGGCACAGAAATAATATCAGTGTTGGTGCCAAATGGGCCTCCAAGGGGTGAGTATTCCATAACTGGGGTACAAGTACAGAAAACGCTGTCTCTTACGTCCTCCAAAAAGTATCGCCCCTACTGATGGAAAAGAGAAGAGGGACTCCCCAATAGACCTAGATGTGAAGGAATTCTGGGCTGTGTGGCTCTCCTGAGTGCCAGAGTAACCTAGCAACAAGTTGCCAGGCAACCAGAATAGCTGCTCCAGAGAGAAACCCAGCCTATTAGTGTGAGGGAGGGGCTGGAGGCTTGAGAAGAGAATCTATAAAAGGCACACACTGATTGGCTTTGGCAGTCCTTCAGTGAGCCCTTCAGCCAGAGAGTGCTCTGGAATAAAGTTCCCCCGTCAGTCAAGAGGAGGTGTCTGAGTGGGAGAGTTTGTTTCTCAGGGAAAGCCTAAGAGAGAGAGAGAAAGGCAGAAGAGAAATCAAACCATTTTTGAATCTGGTCAGAAAGTGAGACCGAGATTTGAGGGTTGAGCCTTTATTTGCTGATAGTGTAGCCAAAGGGCTTTTTGTGTTACTGATACTTATATGAGGGTTTCAAGACCTAAGGAAACTGTTTAAAAGAACTTGGAAGAGCTGCATTTGCTTCAGTCTGTATATGAACTTTGTTCTGTTTGTTATTCTAATAAAGATTATAGTATTTTCTTACAATTTTTGACTCAGTTGAGTACTATATAATGTTTAAACCCCAAACAGAAAACATGCTACCATAAAACTCTAAAGAGGTTCTTATTAACCACTGAAATGAAGTGTTTAAAGGAGAAGGCAGAGCTGTGTGTGTGAAGTGACAGCGTTCTTTATCAGATGGGGAGAGCTGCTTTACCCATCTGAGAGAGAGAAGAAGGCCTGGTCACACTAGTTTCTCAGGCAGGCATATATAATGAGAGGCCCTTCCTCAAGTATTGAGGTCCGAAGCCATTGAGAGCTTTAAATGTTACTGTCAGCACCTTGAATTTGGAGCAGAAATGTACTAGCAGCCAGTACACTAGCAGCATTTCCTTCAAAACTGGTGTCATATGGCTTCTGAATGGAGTTCCAGTGAGCAGTCTAGCCACTGCATTTTGCATTAATTGCAGTTTCCAAGTTGTCTTCAAGGGCAGCCCCACACAGAGCGCATAGCAGTAGCCTAAGGAGAAGTTACCAATGCAGAAATGTAATCCAGAGAAGTAACTTTCTGAAACTTTGGTCTCAAAGGCAATGGTTGCCTTTCACTGTTTCTCCCAGGTATCTGATATTCAGTGGCATACTGCCTCAGAATTAGATAGCCATCATGACTACTAGCCATTTATAATCTTACCCAGTACAATTTTTTTCCCTAATCCAGTGGTTCTCAACCTGTGGGTCCCCAGATGTGTTTGGACTTCAGCTCCCAGAAGCCCTGAGCATTGACCATAGTGGCTGGGGCTTCTGGGAGCTGAAGTCCACAAACATCTGGGGACCCACAGGTTGAGAGCCACTGCCCTAATCCTACATAAATAGACTATATATTGCCAAAGCAACATGGCAGGAAAAATGTTTTGATACTTGAATATATAGGCTGATAGCAACAGCAGATACTTATTTTAAGATTTATTTTACTCTGCTCTTGAAAACAATTCAACAAATTGGATGTGCATGAAATTGTGTGTTGTATTAATGTGGCAAAAAAAGGAACGTATTACAACGTGGATGGGACGTCTTTTCTCAAAACGCTCTATTAATGACAAGAATGACAAAGAATAATTAGTGGGGAGTTAGCTTTGTCTTTTCTTTCAGGGACAACAATACATTATGTGACACTGTAAAAATTTACATGTCTTATTTCACACAAACTTTTGCTGACTCCTGGGGTGGGGTTGGATTCTTCATCTTTGGGGGTCCTTAAACAGAGATTGGATGGGAATCTTTCAGGGGTGCTTTAGTTGTGTGTTTTTGCACAGCAGGGGGTTGGACTGGAGCAGTGGTTCTTAACCTTTTCTTTACTGGCAACCCCCTGTAAATATAATTTGTCATCAGGATTCCCTAAGACTTAAGATTTAAATATTTAAATTTAGAGTTATTTATTTATTAAAGGCTTCTGGAGACTAGGATTCAAATCCCCGTTCAGACACTGGGTGATCTTGGGCAAGTGACATTCTCTCAGCTTCAGAGGAAGGCAAAGGCAAACCTCTCTGAACAAATCTTGTAAAAAAAAACCCTTTGAGAAGTTCGTCTTAGGGTTGCCATAAGTTGAAAGTGACTTGAAAGCATACAACAACAAAGTACTGCTGACAGAGAGAGTGTCAGCACGGGCCGAGGTCAAGCGGGAGCTGGACCGGAGTCGGGCACAAGCAGCGTTTATTACAGTCCACACCCAGAGGCGCTGCAGTACACAAGCGATTTGAGCTAAGGGTTGCCTTGACAGCAGGCTTCAACAGAAAATAACGGCGGGTTGCCTCACCCGGAACACAAAGTGGTTACTTCACCTTAACGCAGGGGAGGGTCTTGGAAGAGCCGGGCAGCAGGACGCAGACACGGGCTGGACTGGAACAGGGCACGGGCGACAGACGCGCGGAAAGCCGACAGTTGTTGCTCCGTGCCCCTCCCAGCCCCGCGCCTGCCTTAACAAGACCCCTGGGGCGGCCGGCGGCCAATCCGGCCCGAGCACATGGCTGGGACTCACAGCTGTGCTACAGCTGGGAGCTCCCCGCTCCCAGGTGTTTCTCCTGCAGCTGCCAGGAGCGACGGCTGGCCTCCTTGAACTGCCGCCGCTGCTGAAACGTTGGCGGCGGGGTGGAGGCTTCAGCCTCCTCAGGGTCGGCCTTGTGAGTAGGCAGCGCCCCGGGATCGGGCCTGGGCCCCGCCTCCTCCGATAAGTAGCCGCCCGCCACGCCCACCGGCCCAGGAGCCGGGTCGGCGGCCTCCGACACGCCAGGACGATCCCCTTTGGCGGCGGCGACCTCCGACACGCCGGGGAGACCCCCGTCAAGATCAGCGGCCCCCGCAGCGTCCAGGCGATCCCCACCAGCGGCGGGGTCCTCCGCGGCGACCACGCGGTCCCCGCCGTCGGCCGCAGCCTCTGGCGAGCCCAGGCCCTCCTCCTCCTCATCGGAGGCGGCCACTGCATCGGCCCCGGCGGCGCCCGCCGGCGCAGCCACACCCGAGGCCCTGACAGAGAGGTTCTTTCTAGCCATCATCTGTCACCCTTTAAAAAGCTGACTTATGGTGACCTTAAGGCGAAGCTATCTTTTTTTTTGCAAGATTTGTTGCCTTTGCCTTTCTCTGAGGCTGAGAGAATGTGACTTGCCTGAGGTCACCATATGGGTTTCCATGGTCGAGTGGAGATTCAAATCCTGGTCCCTCTCTCTCTTTCTCTCTCTCTTGGCCAGAAAAATAACACATTTATTAACAAGCAACTGAAATTTGGAGAAACTGTAAATATTCTGAGGAACTGTCAATATTTCCTAGTTTCAAAATTTGGAGAAACTGTCAATATTCAAGTGACAATATCACAGAATGCCAACCTTGTAAGTGTAGCTCTTTGTGAATTCTGCAACACAGTGTGATTATAGGAAACAAAAAAGGCCCATCTGCCTGGCTGAGAGGTTCAAAGAAAGGTGGGGGAATCAAGCAAACCCGAACAAGGTAATCCTTACCCAGCGAGCTGGCGTCTCCATCACAGAGCTGGTTGTCCTCTCGGAGGCCTTGTTTCTGTCCGCCGTTGGATGGAGACTCCTCATCCTCGGAGAAATAGAGAGCCACCTCTTCAATGGGTCCCAGCTCCTGAAAGAAAACAGTAAAGGTCACATTCAACATAGGATTTGGAAGTGGAGGTGGGGGGGTACTAGGCACTGGGGCCACCAGGTATCTGGTGCCCATTCACTGACCCGAACCAAGGGACATACGTGATCCCCAAAGTCAGCCAAGTGAACTTGGGCCCCCGAAGCACAAGATCCCCCAAGCACCTTTCCCCCCATCCCCGTAGTCAGAATGCAACAATGACAACAACTTCATCATCGTCCTCATTTTCCTCTTCCTTGCCTTTTATCCCAGTTTGGGACTCAAGACAGTTTATTGTCGTGTGCCTTCAAGTTGTTTCTGACTTATGGTTTTTCTTTTTTATTTGAATATTTTTATTGAATTTTACGAGAAAAAAGAAATAACCCCCCCTTCCCCACTTCCTTCTTTTTTTCCAGTTGAATCTGCTTGTTTACCTTAAAACATACAGTAGAGTCCCAGTTATCCAATGTGCGGTTATCCAATCTTCCGGATTAACCGACGTCGCGGTGGCCTGGGGGCGTGGCCGTAGGCATTTCCGCACCCCCAGATACGCCCAGACACACGCCCCAGACACGCCCCAGACACACCCCCAAAATGGCTGCCGCCACGGGCCTCCGTGTCATCCGACATTTCGGTTATCCGAACCTGCGCCCGCCCGTTTAGGTCAGATAACTGGAACTCTACTGTACCTACTTTTAATTTTACAGTAGTCTTACATTGTTGCTCCTACTTTGTTACACTGCTGCTTGATGCATATCTTATACATTGTTTGTTATTTCTTTATCCAATCCAAAACTTTTCCCCATTCCCTTTCAAAGTTCTGGATAGGCTTATTTCTCCATAAAAATGTTAATTTTTCTGTTTCTACCATATCCAGGACCTTAAGTTTCCATTCTTCTATATCTACATTTTTCCTTTTTTTTCCAATTTTGCGCATATGTCAATCTTGCAGCACTTATCATATATAACAATATCTTCTGATGACATCTTATTTCTCTTTGTTGCCCTAACATATTTAACAAATAAAACTTTGGCTTCATTTCAAAATTAAGACTATAAATTCTTTGGATTTCATCATGGATTTCCTTCCAAAATTTCCTTGCAGGTCCACCACATATGAAAAAAGGACCCCACCTTTTCATCCCGATTTATGGTTTTCCTGGGGCTCTGAGTGTGTGATGTGCCCAGAGTCAGCCAGTGAGTTTCCATGGGCAACTAAGTAATTCACACTGTAAAATATAATTAAGCTAATAATAGACTAATAATTGAATTAAATAATAGAATTAAAATCAGATGTTAGGAATACGAATATACAAAGAACAGTTGCAGAACCCTTCAATGTTTCTAAGCATTCCTTCTCAGACCTCAGGGCAGCAGTCCTTGAACAACAACAACACCACACAAGGAAGATTGGAAAAAGAAAGAGCAGAACTGGAATATATCCACAAACTCCAGTGTGTTGAACAGAGACAGTGGTTTCCTGGCACTGGATCCAGAACACCAGTTAACACTCTTGCTTTGTGTGGGCTCTTTTGTGCCGTTTATCACAACTCTTTTCTGGTTCTTAGCCAACCTCATACTACATTCCAGTAGCTCCTGGCACCATTCACAGAGTTATCTCCTCACCTTGGCTTTAGGCTTCCTCCTGCCTTTGTCTCCCAATGACCATCATTAAAACTGAACTTCTCACTTTATCAACAAGGTTTGCATATCTAGTGCCATTTGCACATACAACCAGTTCCTGGGCACTCCACTCCATGATGAAGTAGACTTAAGTCTACAAGGAAAGCTAATGCTACCCACTTCTTTCTCACATTTAGTCTCAAAGGCGCTGCAGGATCCCTCTGCATACTGATCCAGACTAACAGGGCTAAGTTTTTATATATATACATACATATATATTTATTAATGTTTTGGCAAAATAAAAATAAGCACATAAAATAAATTATGTGTACAATCTGAAATCGTGTCCAACCTACTACAGAGCAAATAATTATTCTTGCACTATTATCTGTCCCCTATCCCTTAGGTATTTTTCCCCTGTTACTCACAGAGTAAATTTTATCAGTTCATTTATCTAACGTAATATTAGTACTTCAACTTTATAAACTTCACTGTTTCTTTACTTTATACATAAAATACATATGCAACATAACAGATTATATACATAAAACATATTTTTTGTCTATTACCTCAAGTGATCATAATAGCTTCTACTATTTATAGTGGCTTCATTCCTATCCATGTCTTTTCAATCCAATGTTATCATTACACTTTACAGTATTTTTAGAACTTTCTCCTTACATCAAGAGTTTCTCCATTTTTGGAGAAACAAATTTACCGGGGCCCATTCTCTCTATTTTTTCTTCTGTCTGTCCCCCTAGTCTTTGTGTCAAATTATCTGTTAGCTTAACTTCTTGCAATTTGTGAATCCAACCCTCAATATCCGGTGTTCTTTGTTTTTCCCACAGTTTGGCATATTCTACCCTCGCTAGAGTTATCATGTATAACAGTATTCTAACGTATTTCTTCTTACTGATTGGGTCTATCATATGTAGCATATTCAATAAATAAGTTTCAGGTGTCTTCACAAATTGGATTTGAAGAATTTCATAACAGGGCTAAGTTTTGAACAGAATTAAAAGCAGAGATCAACAGGCTCAAATTATACCTAACAGGGGGGAAAAAAACTAAATCTTGTAAAATAGAAAGGGGCACAAGACAAGGTTGCCTCTTATCACCACTACTTTTTCTGCTAGTTATTGAAATCTTCAATAAAAATGGATTTCTGAAATGGAAATTTACAAAACATAAGAAATTTAGAAATTAATATAGTTTGGGAATATAAACATCGGGAGCGATAAATTTAAAACAGTAGAAAGTAATGAATTTAAGTATATATTCATATCTTGGAGCTGTTTGCAACAAGGGCAGGACTCATTTTTAATTAGATGTAGTCTCTTTTTGTTGTTGCTTAGTTTAGTATAATTTGATTATTAGCTTAGTTTAAATATGGTATATAGGTATATAATTTTCTCTCTTTGTATGTTTAGTCTAATCTTATGTGTAGGTTGATTTTGTTGTGCATTTTTACTACATTGGTCTGGTTGTTTAGTTGTTTTCGTTTTATGTATTTGTGTCAAAAAATTAAAAATCTCCAATACAAATCTCTAATAAAAAATCATCAATAAAAAGATAAGGGAGGATAACAGGATAAAGAGAGTCAACATAAACCTCCCCCCACATTATTTCAAGAGTAGAACTCTCACTGACAATTTGGCCATAATTTTGGATGATCCCCTTTCAAATGCAGATTTTAGCAGTGCAATTTGAAATGAAACTGGAATTGTATCTGTTAAACATGATTGGTGATCATTCTGTATTAAAAGATATTGAATACTAATATTATATTTTGTTACATCAGCTAGGATAAGCTATGCATGGAAATGGAAGGTTTAAGAAAAAAACTTTGACTGAGGAATGCTTCTTGAAAATTCTTGACATGTTAGAAATGGAAAAGTTAACGATGTTACTGAAGGAAACAGCAATCCAAAAATTTGAACAAGAATGGAAACCAATTCTGGACTTCATTAAAGACAAGAAGAAATCATATTGTTCAAAGAAGCAAACACTGAATGCATAAAGTATACAAATTATAGTTTGCTAAATATGAATAGAAATAATAAGCACTGTAGTAATACTATATGTATAATACAGGAACATTTATTGTACAATACTTAGTGTGTTCAATTGGTGATAAGTACTCAACTATCTCACACAATAGGATCAAATTTCTTCTGCTCTCTATTTTTTTATAAATTCCACTGTGAAAAACAACAAGATGGACAGAAACTATTAGAGTCGGGAGAAGGGTAGGGGAAGAAAAGGAAGAGGATTGTTTTCTATTAAAAAAACAACCACTAAGTTTAAAATTCTCTTAAAATATGTGGTGGCAATGTAAAAATGCAAAAAAAAATTGGAAACAGATCTGCAATTATATACAGACATATTAAAAGTAAAAATGATATTTAGACCAGAATTACTCCTTTTAAATATGGTAGGTAGGGATGATTTAATGGAAAGTCAGCATAGAAAACTATTAAGATATATGGTGACAGCAGCTAATTATGCAAAATATTGGAAAAGTAAGAAAATTCCAAAATTATATGAATGGTTAAATAAACTTTTGGAATTAGCAGAAATTGTTAAACTTGCTGCTTTACTAAGAGGAAACTCAACTGAATCTTATTCAAAAACTTGGAAACCATTTATAGATTATGTAAGGAGCATTAGGGGAGACTTAGTAACTATTGGATTTGATAATAAAAAATCAGGTAGATCTAGGTTGGTAAGAATACATGGGAATATATAGATTAAAAAGGAAGTGATAACTGATAATTAGAACCAACAATCGAAGTAAATCGAGAAGTTACTTCTTTTGTTAAATGTTTGTTAGGAGTGAATTGTGAATGTCTAGGTTTGCAGGTTTCTTTTCTCTCTCTTTTTTAAAATTCTCTCAACTTTTTTCCTAGATCAGTTCTTTCTCTTTCTCCTATTTCTTCTTTCTATTTTTTTATACTTGTATTTTGTATATCCTGTACTTTCTATTTTGTGTCACAAGTATCCTGCATTGTGTTTCACAAATGTATGTTAATTTGAAATTAAAGATAATTTTAACAAAAAAAAAATTCTTAACAAAAAGAAATCTAGACTTATTCATTAACAATTGCAAGAGAATTAAAGGCAGGTAAAAGCATCATAAATGGCACAGCACCTCTTGCCCCCTTAAGCAATCAGCCATCAAAGATCTGCTAGAAATGAAAAAGGGTTCTCACCAGCCTACAAAAAGATAGCAAGGATGGGGGCATCCTGACCTGTCTAGGAAGGAAGTTTCAGTGCCCGGGGCAGCTACCGAGAAGGCCCTCTCCCCCGATATGTACCTCTGGGAGTGGCGAGAGGGAGAAAAGAGCCTTTCCGGAGATCTCAAGATGTGGGCAGGCTCATATGGGAGAAAACAGTCTTTCAGATAACCGGGACCGGAGCTGTATACCAACATACATAGCTGACAATTAGCAACCTTTGTCTCATATCCCAAATATGCTGCCTATCACCCTCTGTCCAACGGTAGGGCCAGCCCTGGGTTTGAGAAAGAGAGGCTGACCTCAGTGGCAAGCCAAGCACAATCTAGAAGAGGGGGTGGTTTCACCTCGACTTCCATTGGGCTTTGTCACGGGCACCATCAGCTAGCGCCAGCCAAGGCCAGACTCCTCTCTGAAGATTGTTCCTTCCATTGTCACCAGCATCCGCCATCCTGGTTGGCTTTTGCTAAGGATGATTGCTGCAAAGTATGCTCATTCCACCAGCCGTGCAGGAAAGATTACTAGCCTTTTTCCTCTTTCCTCCTCATCCCTTTTACCTTTTGTGTGTTGCTCTTTTTAGATTGCAAGCTATTGAGCAAAGATTGCCCTGATGATGAAGGCAATGAGGAGGATGACAATGGACGCTATCTAAAACCTCTTTCAAACAGGCAGCAGGGTCGTTAAGCAATCAATAAGACATTCTGCTGCCTGAGGCAGAACAAGTCTATCTACAAATCAAGGCAAATAACCCCAATGGTGGCTCTACTTATTTATTTATGAATTTCTACTCCACCTTTCTCCCAGGATAAGAGGAAGGCAGAAAATCCCACAAATCCCACTCTCTGACAATAAAAACATAATTAAATACTAAACAGCATAACACATTCAAGAATGGATGATATTGCAGTTCCTTTAGAGAACTCCCAAAGCAGCCATCTCACAATTCACAAGTCCCGGCAGATAAAAGTCCTATTGAGTTTCCAGATGTCTTATTGAATTCTGTGGCTTACTGCAACAGAAGAAAGGATAGGATTGCAGCTGGCTCCTGCCTGCCTGTCTCTCTCTTTTGGAAACAGTACAGATACTGAACTACAACTCCCAGCATCCTTGACCATGGATTATCTTATCTGGGTTTGGTGGAAACTGGAGCCTCAGGAAAAACAGCAATCATCACCCCACAGGTTGCCAACTTCATAAGGGGAAAGGTGAAGGTGGAAGAGGAGAAGGAGGAATACTAGAATTAACATAAATATTATAGTTAGAAGAATTTTAACTTTATTTCATTACAGTGGGACAGGATCAGCAGGCCCCTCCTCTCAAAGGCAGTAAGTAGCAAAGCTGCTGGTTTCTATCTCATTGGCGTCGTGCCTCCATTCTGGGTTTTAGGGAGAACTTCAAGTGAGCTAAGTCTCAACACCATGGTAGCTTTTTTAAAAGTTTAGACTATAACCCAGAGCAGATTCAGAACACACACACACTCTCTCTCTCTCACACACACACACATATATACAGCCTACCAGCCACCACAGACTTAAGCAGTCATACGAATATAAGAACATGGAAAGAAGACTGCCTAGCCCAGCATTCTGTTTCCACAGTGGCCAACTAGTAATCTATGGGAAGAAATGTAGCAAGAGGAGATGAATGCAACATTCCCTCCCAGCAGTGATGGACACTGCTTCTAGAACTGGAAGGAGAATACAGTTGGATCTCCACATCTGTTCAATTAATTTTTGTGGATCTGATTATTTGCAAATTTCTCCAAACTCTGCCCTGTACTTCAAGTGCTTCTTGTCTGGGAGAGCCTTCAGCCTTGGAGGCTCTAAGACAGGCCATGCAGCCCATCGAAAACCCACCCACCCATGCTAATTTTTTTTAAGGAAAAAGAAGAAAATACTGTTTGATTTAAAGTAAAAATGACCGCAAATATGCAAAAAATTAATTATAAATATTATTGATTCATTCATATAATGTACATTGCATACTCTAAACTATATTTATAAGATGACAGTTGGGGTAGGAGAGAGAAGGAAGGAAAAGAAGATAATAAGAACACATATACATATTTACATATATATAAATATTGATTGATTTATATAATGTATATTGTATAATGTATTTATATTTATTTATAGTTGGGGTAATGAGGGAGAAGGAAAGAAAAGAAGATAATAACAATATATATTTATATTGACACATATTTCCATCCAAAAGAAGAAAGTATAAATATTATTGACTGATTTATATGATGTATATTGTATAATAAGATCATTGTTGGGGTACAAGAGAGAAAGAAGGAAAAGAAGATAATAAGAATATTTACATATAGTTAAGGAATAAGTACCAAGATCAAAAGTAAAGGCAGCCAAGAGGAGTTATTAATTTGATAAAATACTAAGAATAAGGGAGTTTAAAGATTAATGGATATAAGGGATGTTGGGTTATATGTGACAATGATTGTATGAAGCAGAGAATAATATGTAAAATCAATAACAAATTATGTAAAAAAAATAAAAATCCACCTCTGGTCCTGCTCTTTCACCAACCGCTGCCTGCCCAGCTAGGGATGGCTTGCACCGCAATTTCTCAGCACCACAAACCGTCTCCCAGTGCCCCCCACGCCCCTCCAAGGAAGGAGATGGGCAAGAGAGAGGAAGCACAGTGCCACCGTGCCAACCCACTCCCTTTCCCTCTCCTTGCCCTGACCTGATTTGGATCCTGGATTCCTTCTCTCCCCATCATGCCTCGGCCCCCTTCCCACAGTCACACACACCCCCATTTTGATATTTGAAGGTTCTGCACTTTTGTGGGGGTCCTGCACCTTGAACTATAGCAAATGTGGAGGGCCAACTATATTTTTGTGATGGTTAGTAGCCCTATTCTCTGCCTTTTAAAGCCACCCAGGCAAGCAGCAAGCTCCACCATACCACACTGGGTCAAAGCGCAAGACCACCAGCTCTCACCTCCTCTTCCCAATTCTGTCCCCCTCGCTGCCTCAGAAGGAAATCCTCAGCCAGGGCCACTGCCTGGGAAGAGGTCTCCGGGCCGTGTTCTCGCACCCAGCTCTGCATCTCTAGGGGCAAGATGGCCAGGAACTGCTCCAGGACCACCAGTTCCAGGATTTGCTCCTTGGTGCACCGGTCCACTTTCAGCCACCGGTGGCAGAACTTCTGGAGCTGGCTGTAGACTCCTCGGGGCCCCTTGTCCTCCTGGTAGCAGAAACGCCGGAAGTTTTGGCGTTGCCTCTCCCGGGCAATGGCGTCCCCTCGCAAGATGGCCGCCTTCACCTTGTCGTAGTCAACCCGGTCTCGGACATCCAGGTTGCTAAAGATCTGCTCGGCTTCCCCGCTGAGAGCCGGCAGGAGGCAGGCCATCCAGTCCTCTCGGGGCCAACGGCAGGCCTCGGCCACTTGCTCGAATGAGGCCAGGAAGGCTTTGGCGTTGTCCCACGGCGTGGGCTCGTCCAAGATCAGACGGGGCTCCCATTCTGAGGGAGGGCATTCCAGCGTTGTCAGAAACTCCTGCCACTGGGTTTCCCAGCACTGACGGAGCCTGTCTTCGTTTTCCTGATTTCCAAGTGGCTTTTGCAAGAATTCTCTGATGCTCCCCACCTGATTGACAAGAGGGGCTTCCTCCAGTCCCATCCCTGGAGGGGGATCCCATGGATCCTCTTCCTCTATTTTAATCCGGCGATGGATCCCTTGCTCAAGCTCTGCGTGAAACCGCAAGCCAAAGCCCGACTGTGTTCCTTCCTTGGTGGACATTTTGTCCTGGGTTGGGTTGGCCCAATCTGAAGTCAGTCTTGTCTTCTGCTCCTTCGCGCTGTCTGGCAAATGTCAACTGGCCCAGCTGTTTTTAGGAGTCCAGAACAACTTTCTGTGCAAGTCTGTGGGCGTCTCTCTGTGGGCTTCTAGAGCAACAGATGGTTAAGCAGACCTTCTAGCAAATATGGGGTTTCTCTCTCTGCTGTAAAGGAAGATAAACAGGGATTAGAAATTCTGGACAGGATGTCTAATTAGCCAGTGCAAGTGCAGTGGTTAGTCAAAATACCTTAAATGCCCCAGATCCAGTCTGATCTTGGAGGTTAAGCAGGGTCAGCCAGGGTTAGCACTTGGATGGGAGACCATCAAGAAATACCAGGGGCCGTCAGCTACATTGCAGAAGAAGGAATGGACAAAACCACCACTGAGGATTCTTTGCCAAAGAAAACCCTATGAAGTTCATGGGATCCCTATAAATTAATAGGCAACTTGGAATGCATGTATATACACACTGTGGAGAGGCTAGAGCAGGAATGGAGAAAGTGGGGCCCAATTTGGCAGCCCCTGAAGCTCTCTAGAGACCCATGAAGCACCAAGCCCTCCCATTTTAAAAAGATATTGGTCAAAAAAACATTAAAAATCTCCTCTCAACTGCCACAAATAGGTGGTATTTTGGGTTTCTTTGCCCCCCCTTCGGTTGGCATACTTAGGCCAATTACACAAAATGGAAGTGAAGTGAGATTACTTTTGGCTACACCAAGAGTGACTGTGTGTCTCAGGGAGGGAGTTCATGAGGGGGCCCCCCCACATTCAGTGCACATCCTAGGTTAGCATCTTAAGTCTGGGATTTGGGAGATCTAGGCCATTTCCACACTAGCCTGTTACAGTGCTATTATTCCACTTTCAACATCCTATGGAATCCTGGGGTTTGCAGTTTAGAGAGGGGCTTTTGAGGGCTTTGAGGCCCCTCCCTAAACTGCAAACCCCAGGATTCCATAGGATGTTGAAAGTGGAATGATAGCACTATAACAGTCCAGTGCAGAAATGGCCCTAAACTCGAGCTCCACTGAGCTATAAAATTTAGCAGGTGAACTTAGGTCAGACATGCTCACCTGACCTACCTGACAAGCTTGTTGGGAAAACACAGTGGGAAGGTGGAGAGCCACATATACCACCTTGAAGGAAGGGTAGAAAGATAACCTACACAGGTACACCTTGGTTAATAAAGTAGATGCATTTGTGCATCTATAGCGAAAACTTTGATACCACAGGCAGAAATAATGTGGAAAGAATAGGGACCGGCTCCTGAACCACAAAAAAAAAGGGTGAACAATTCAACATGTTTCAGCAAACTTTTTATGCAAAACCAACAAAATATGCATCACGTGAAATGCAAGATCATGGTCAAGTAAAACTTGTAGCCTTTTTTTTTTTAAACCATTTTGAATCTTCTACAGCACTGCTTCTGTGATGTCTTCACAGAGGAATGTTATGAGCTTTTAAAATTAAAACAGAAAGAGATAAAGGGAGGGAGGGAGGACAGGAAGGGAAGGGAAGGCCAGGCCTTTGTTAATTGAGGTATACCTATATATTGACAATAAATATACTGAAAGTAAAAAAGGCTGTCTGTGCATATGTACATTTCTAAATAAAATTCCCAATTCACATTTTGTACTTATTAAAGCACTACAGTTCAGGAAGGATATTGACAAGCTGGAACGTGTCCAGAGGAGAGTGACCAAAACAGCCTGGAAGCCATACCATAGGAAGAGAGGCTTAAGGAGCTGAGTATGTTTGGTGTGGAAAAGAGAAGGTTAAAGAGGTGACAGGATAGCTGTGTATAAATGTTTGAAGGGACGTCTTATGGAGGATGGAGCAAGGCTGTTTTATGCTACTCCAGAGACTAGGGCCCTTTCCACACGGGCATATTGCCCACGCTAGGGCAACCTCTCCAGGAGGTCTTCTTCACCGCAGTGTGTGCTAGCGCAGTTGGAAAAAGTGAGGCTCTACACCTCAAACCGCTCTAGCACAGCCGCGGGGGTGGCGCTGCGAGTTTTATAAAAACCACCTTCCCAAGTGGTTTTTATGAAACTCGCCCACGCTGCTCCGTGGCAGCCCCTGGTGAAGAACTGCAGAGACGCGGTAGCGCACCCCGGCAGATCTGCCCGGGGGCAGGCTTCCGGCTGGCACACTGCCCTGATTGGTGGAGCGCCACCCGGAAGCTGCTGGCCACCATTTTGGGCGACGCCGAGCACCGCCGAAATTCAGCGGCGTATAGAGCGGCGAAACCGCGCTCCCCACAGGGACGGAGCAACCCGCTAGCAGGTAAGCTCCGCCCCTGTGTGCGCCGCCTCATTCGGCCCCCCCCGTGAGGAAAGGGCCTAGGACATGGAACAATGGCTTCAATGGCTTTAGATTCCATCTAAACTTTAAGAAGAGCTTCCTGCTGGTAAGAGCACTTTGACAGTGGAATACACTGCCTGGGAGTATGGTGGAGTCTCCGTTGGAAGTTTTTAAACAGAGGCTGGATGGCCATCTGTCGAGAATGCTTTGATGGTGTCTTCCTGCAGGGCAAGAGGTTGAACAGGACAGCTCTTGTGGTCTCTTCCAGCTCTAGGATTTGAGGCCCCTCCCTAAACTGCAAACTTCAAGATTCCATAGGATGTTGAAAGTGGAATAATACCACGATAACAGGCTAGTGCAGAAATGGTTTCAGTGTCCACTGAATCATGAAACACACTGGATAATCTTAGGCTGGTCTCCATCCCTCCCTTCCTCTCTCTTTCTCTGTCAGCTGGATCTACCCTACCGGGCTGCAATGATAAAGAAAGGAGGAGAACCTTCCATACTGCCAAGAGTTCACTGGAGAAAAAACTGAAATATAAATGTAACAAATAAGTAAATAATCAGATGGTCTGCAGTGACGTCAATGTGGTGTAGTGGAGGGCCTCCACCTTTGAGTAAAAACTAGTAATAGTGCCACCTTCTGCAAACTGTCTTTGGAAAGGCTCCCTATTAATGACGATAAGATTACACAATAATAGCCATAACATGATTAAATAATGCCTCTCTAGACCACTCTTTCTGTAACCAATTCTGCTTTCAGAAGTGGACCTAAGGACCAATACATCTCTGAACTTGCGTAGAAGGCTTCCCACTTTTGACATAACAAGTTACAGGTAATCCATTAAAAAGGCAACAGGACAGAGATAGCATCCAAACAGTTAAACCCTCTCCAGAAACAGGATGCAGGCAGCCACACTGCAGAGTCATATCAGTTCGATACCACTTTAACTGCCATGGCTTCATCCTGTGGAATCCTGGAATTTGTAGTTTAGTTAGGAACTTTGAATTCTCCGCTAGAGAATTCTCCTCTCTCTGAAACTTCTGGTGGGCAGCCAAAATCATGCTGTTCCACCGGATGTTTCAGAGTTTGAGACTGCTGGTTTTTCAAGCAGGAGAAAAATTCATTTCATGGATTGAAGCAATATACTCTCAACAAACGGTAAGATTAATTATAAATGGAGAACGTACCAAACTGATTGAAGTATTGAGAGGAACAAGGCAGGCCCTTCTATCACCTTTGTTATTTATTTTGACATTAGAAATACTCAATGATAATATAAGAGAAGATGTGGCAGTAAGAGGAGTCCAGATAAAGAAATTTCAATATAAACTTAAAGCCTTTGCAGACGATTTGGTACTCTTTTTGGATGATCCCCTCAAGAGTGCTCAAAGACTGATGGAAACTATTCAAGAGTATGGAGATTAGTCTGGTTTCAAGATGAATAAGGAAAAAACAGTGTATATAACAAAAAAACATGAGGGAGAAAGAAGAGGTTGAATTCAAACAAATTGCAGGATTTAATAAAGGACGGAAAGCTAAATATTTAGGGGTCTGGATTACAAAAAGAAATAATTAATTGTACCATAACAACTATGATAAAAAATGGAAGGAGGTAACTCAAGATTTGGAAAAAGGGACTCAACTTAAAATATCTTGGCTGGGACGGATATCAGTGATAAAAATGAATGTGCTTCCAAAAATGAATTATCTTTTTCAAAATGTGCCTATCATTACAAATATCAAACCCTTTTGTTCAATGGAAGAGAGACATA
Organism: Iguana delicatissima; assembly: GCA_948472985.1. Lineage (NCBI taxonomy): Eukaryota > Metazoa > Chordata > Lepidosauria > Squamata > Iguanidae > Iguana > Iguana delicatissima. The sequence goes on from CAOKZL010001291.1 coordinate 159,455, forward strand.
ACTAAATTTATATGGCAACGGAAGAAACCAAGAATTAAATGGAGAATTATGACGGACCTAACAGTGAGAGGTGGTTTAGGCCTGCCGGACTTACAGGTATATTACAAGGCAGCGGCATTCACCTGGATAAAAGACTGGATAAATCTTCAAAATATGAGAATGCTGGCGTTAGAGGGAGCAGACTTAAGAATGGGATGGCACGCCTATATGGTTTATGGAAAAGCAGCAATAGATAAAGATTTTATGCATCATTTTGTAAGGAAATCGTTACTTAAAATATGGACTGATTATAAGAAGAAGAACATAAGGCAGTTACCCAATTTGGTCTCTCCGCAAGAAGCCTTTTTTGGGAGATGGACAGACACAGGCAAATGGTTACGCTATGAAGACCTATTAGAAATGACAGAAGACTGCGGCATGAAGATAAAATCAAGAGAGAAATTGGAAACTGAAGGAATAAAATTAAGCTGGTTTCCCTATAGACAGCTAAAGGAAAGATTTCAGATGGATGTACAAACTTATGGAATACAACAAAAGGAACAAATCCATCTACTGTGCTTGTTAAGAGAAAATCCACCACATTTATTAGCATATTTGTATCAAGAAATTCTACACCAAGAAAGCGAGGAGGAGACAGTTAAAGCAGTAATGATACAATGGGCACAAAATGTTGGACATCCAGTACAACTAGAATGGTGGCAACAGAGCTGGCAATGAACACAGAAATTTACTGCTGCTCAAAATTTAAAAGAAAATTATTATAAACTATTTCACAGATGGTACACGACACCAGAACAATTAAAGACAATTTACAAGATGGGTACAGGTCAATGTTGGAAATGTCAAGAGAATTCTGGTACACTATTTCATATGTGGTGGTCATGTCCCAAAGCACAAAAATACTGGAAAGAAATACACAAGAAAATAAGTTCAATTTTGAAGATTCAATTTGGGATGATACCTGAATTTTGCTTGTTAAACATGACATATATATTAGATGGAACGTAAGTCAAGAAATATTGGAGAATAATATTATATATGGTGACAACGGCCCGCATTGAGTACGCACGACTTTGGAAAAATGAAACTTCACCTACTATTGAACAGTGGTGGACAACCTTTATGGAAAATAGAAATGCAGACATTCTTACACAAAGATTAAAAGGGAAATCAGATTAAGAAATTAATAAAGAGTGGAAGATTGTTACAGATTTGGGTTGGGTGTAGACAGAGGGCTACATTCATGATATCAACTACTATACAGGGTAATAATCATTGAAATATCATGAAACAAGTAAAGTAGAGAAATATAGCAGGAACTAACGAATTATTGATTACTAACATTTTATTGCGATACGTGGTATAATAAATAGAGGAAATATTAATAAATTGTAATCCAGAAAGGAAAGGAAGAAGAAATAATATTGCATGTAAATATTGCAGAAATAATTGTTTGTTTTATTTGTTGAAACTTTAATAAAATTATAAAAAAAAAGAGAGAGGAAGGGAGGGTATAAAAAAAGAAACTGCTGGTTTTTTTCACTGTTTCAAAACTCAATTCTGTGATTGTTTTCAGACTGCTTTTAGCAGTTTTTAAAGCATATTTTAATGTATTTTTACCTTCATCCTGTTTTAATTAGTTTTTATTTGTTCATCACCCTGGGAACCCTTGTGAAGTGGGAGGTGATAAGGAAACACTACAAATAAATAAATAAATCCCCAAAGTAGCCTGCTTTAATATTAAATTCTTCTCAGGAAATGAAGGCCATTTCCACCTTACGCTGTTATAGTGCTATTATTCCACTTTCACCATCCTGTTGAATTCTGGGGTTTGTAGTTTACTGAGGCCAAAGAGCTCTCTGGTTGAGAATTCTAAAGACCTCTCCCTAAACTACAAACCCCAGGATTCCATTGAAGTTGAAAGTGGAATAATAGCACTATAACACTGTAGTGTGGAAATGGCCAAAGTCCAGGAGAATACAGTGAGCCCTCAGTATCCGCCAGGGATACCAAAAGTTGTGGATGCTCAAGTCCTGCTATGTACAATGATGTAGTAAAAATGGCATCTCTTATATAAAATGGCAAAATCAAAGTTTGCTTTTTGGATTTTTTTTTTAAATGTTCAAGCTGTGGTTGGTGGAATCTGTAGATACAGAATCTGTAGATATAGAGAGCCGACCGTACACTAGGAAAGTGGTTTTCAAACTCCAGTCCTCCAGGAAGTTGCAACTTCAACTTCCACAGTTCTGGAGCATTGGCCATGCTTGCTGATATTTCTGGAAATCCAAATCTAAAACATTTGGAGGAGCAGAGTTTGAGCACCACTGCATTAGAGTTTGTTAGCAGAGATTTCTAAGTCCTTCACAACACTACAAACCCCAACATCCCATAGGATCGGGTCACTGTAGCTAAAGTGCAATACAGTACTACAGCATAACTATGAAGTGCAGATATCATGTTGACAACAGAGCAAGCTTGTTTTCTGCTGCTCCGGAAACTAGGACATGGAGCAATGGATTCAAACTACAGGAAAAGAGATTTCACATTAAGAAGAATTTCCTCGTGGTAAGAGCAGTCTGACAGTGGAATGTGCTGCCTCAGAAATTGGTGGAGTCAGTTTCTTTGGAGGTTTTTAAGCAGAGGCTTGATGACCATCTGTTGGGAATCTTTGCTTGTGTCTTCCTGCATAGCAGGGGGTTGGACTCAGTGGCCCTTGGGGGTCTCTTCCGACTCTGATTCTATGATTCTATACTGTATAGTACCTCCACTTACATGCCAGAGGCCTACCTGATTAAATGTGTCTTTGTCCTTGGAAGAAAAATGGAGAGAGGAAGCCAAGCTAACGCCCTTCATCAGGAAGTTCCATAAATTGGGGGCACTCCCTGAGAAGACCCTTGTTTCTTACACCAAACATCCAGACACCAAAGGGAAGCCCACTCCTCTTTAAGACGGAGGTTCCACATAGGCCATTTCCACACTACATTGTTATAGTGCTATTATTCCACTTTCAGCCTTCTATAGAATCCTGGGGTTTGCAGTTTAGAGAGGGGCATTTAGAATTTGCAGCCAGAGAGCTCTTGGGCCTCAGGAAACTACAAAGCCCAGAATTCTGCAGGATGGTGAAAAGTGCCATAATAGCACTATAACAGTGCAGGGTGGAAATGGCCATAGTTCATAGTTCAAGACTCCTCTCCTCTCTGTGCTTTTGTTATCTCCCTTTAAATTTGGGGTGGGATGGGAGACTTCTGGCTCTTCACAGTTTGTTGGAGGAGAGAGTGTACAAGCTGTTGGACTGTGACTCCCAGAAACCCCAGCCAGTGTAGCCAGTGGTGAGAAATGCTGGGAACTGCAGTTCAACAACCTTTGGAAGGACACAACTTCCCCACTCCTGATTTAGAGCCATTTCAAGCTGAAAACCATCATCACCCGGCCATCTCTACTCAAGATTTGCACAAACCCTACTAAACACAAGGGTAGTAGACAAATTCCATAATGTGTATCATTGGAAAACAGAGGCTTTGCAAAATCTATAAATCCATACTGTGGCAAACCTGTTTATCACACTCACAAAAAAAGAACTCAAAATTCTGCACCAACATTTAAGACCGTGGTCAGGTGGGGAAATACAAAAGTTAGGCAAAGGGAAAGAGTGCTCTTAAAGGCAAACTCTTAAAACCTGATGAGCCCAGTTTGGAAACTGCCAGGCTTTTCCTCCCATTACATTTTAAGACAACAGGCAGATTTTGACCTGACTTGAAAATGAAATACAGTAATTTCACTCCCCCCTCCCTTTCCTCCTTTCTTTCTTCTTTAAAATTTTATTTTTTTAAAAAAAAGCTAAATAAATCAGACACTGAACAATAGGAAAAAAGAAAAAACATATACAAAACAAATAATCATACATCCATACAATATAATAATAATAATAATAATAATAATAATAATAATAATAATAAAAAAATAAAATTTATTTATATCTGCCTCTCCTGACGGATCGAGGCGGTGCTACAACAGTACACCAATAAATTAAAAACAGTTAAAACATAACCCTCCCCACCCACCAACCCATCTAAACCCCCTAAAACACATTAACTATTAAAAACAAGAAGACAGTCGGTGGGAGGCGGTGGAGCATCTATACAATACCGGAGGAAATGATCTGGAGGTCCCGAAAGTTTTCACATTTTTTGCTTCTTTCTGACCGGCCGAATAAAGATATGGCCGCAAAACTGATTTTGGAATTGGCTTTCCAGAGTCCCCTTCTTTTAATGGTTTTAAAGATACGGCTTGCAAGGGCAGGTGGAGGAGGTCTTGCCTCCCCGACTGGGCGCGTGTGCCTTTAAGAGTTCACCTACAGGCAGAAGTCCAACAGGGAAAGCTTCTCCCCATCACTGCCAGGAAAGCCTCCCCTGTTGGATTTCTGCCTGGTCCCAGTTCTTTAATTGCGCACAGTCTCCAGCACTGAGAAGAGCAGCTCTTACCTGTAGATCTCCCCGTGGTTGTGCCCATCATCCTTGCTTCCCTGCGACCTCCCTCCTCCATTCATCTCCTTTTGATGGGAATTCCAACAGGAAGGAACTTTGACTTTTTTTTTCTCCCTATGATTCTCTTGCAAACACAGCCTCCCCCCTTTCATCTTCCTGGGCCGCTCTAGGCAGCCCAGCTCTCTCTTTTTAACCCCTTGAGGGCCAAACCTCTCCAACTGTCCCCGTTTGGTGGGACCATTTCCACACTACGCTGTTATGGGCTGGACAGGGCTACTGTTAGTTGGATTTGTAATTGGTTGACCGACCGAGCCCAAAGGGTGATCACGAATGGCTGCTTTTCACCCTGGAGAGAAGTGGCTCCACAGGGTGCCACAGGGTTCTGTCCTGGGCCCAGTGCTGTTCAATATCTTCATCAATGACTTGGATGAAGGAATAGAGGGCATGCTCATCAAATTTGCAGATGACACCAAATTGGGAGGGGTTGCTAATATGCCAGAGGACAGGATCAAAATTCAAAATGACCTGGATAGATTGGAGAGCTGGGCCAAGGCTAACAAAATGAAATTCAACAGAGAGAAGTGTAAGGTCCTACACTTAGGTAGAAAAAATGGAATACAGAAATATAGGATGGAGGACACGTCGCTGGATAGCAGTACGTGTAAAAGGGATCTAGGAGTCTTCATAGACCACAAGCTGAACATGAGTCGGCAGTGTGATGCAGCAGCCAAGAAAGCCAATGCAATTCTCGGCTGCATCAATAGGGGTATGGTGTCTAGATCGAGGGAGGTACTGGTACCACTCTACTCTGCTTTGGTTAGACCTCATCTTGAATCCTGTGTCCAGTTCTGGGCACCCCAATTCAAGAAGGACATGGTCAAGCTGGAGCAAGTCCAGAGGAGGGCGACCAAAATGGTGAGAGGCCTGAAAGCCATGCCCTATATGAGGATAGACTTAGGGAGCTGGGTATATTTAGTCTGCAGAAGAGAAGGTTAAGAGGGGACATGATAGCTATGTTTAAATATTTGAAGGGATGCCATGTAGAGGAAGGAGAGGGCTTGTTTTCTGCTGCTCCAGAGACCAGGACAAGGAGCAATGGATTCAAGCTGCAGGAAAGGAGATTCCACCTGAACTCAGGAAGAACTTCCTGACCGTCAGGGCTGTCCGGCGGTGGAACAGGCTGCCTCGGAGTATAGTGGAGTCTCCTTCGTTGGAGGTTTTTAAGCAGAGGCTGGATGGCCATCTGTCGGGAGTGCTTTGAGGGTGTTCCTGCATGGCAGAGAGTTGGACTGGATGGCCCCCGGGGTCTCTTCCAACTCTACATTTCTATGATTCTATGATTCTATAGTGCTATCATTCCGCTTTTAACCTCCTGTAGATTTCTGGGGGTTGTAGTTTCCTGAGGCCAAAGAGCTCTCTGGCTGAGAATTCTAAATGCCCCTCCCTAAACTGCAAACCCCAGGATTCCGTAGGATGCTGAAAGTGGAATAATAGCTCTACAACAGCATAGCGGGGAAATGGCTCAGATAAAAAGTTAAGCAGATCTCTTTATTAAAATAGAGGTTTCACTCCATTGTTTTGTTTATCCCTTGGAGCATTTCTAGTCAAACATTTTGTACTGTTTGGTTCCTTAAGTTGTCTGCAGTGTGTGGAGGGAGGGAAGGGCAGAAATTTTTAAAAAGGGGAAAGAAAAGTTGCCAAGCAGGACTGAAAAAAAAACATTTCTGCCCTAGTGATCATGAGCAAAGGGGTCAAGTGCTGTTAATCTGCTATGGTGCAACCACAGCTAGAATACCTTTCAGTATGGCAGGAATGGGATCTGGTGGGCCTTCAGATGAGATTGGACTGCAGCTCCCAGCAGCCCTAACCAGGAGACCCAATGGTGAAGAGCACTGGGAGTTGCAGTCAAACAATATCTGCAAAAGTTCACATGATTTCCACTTCTGTTGTGCAAGGCTATTTAATGGGCATACTCTCCAACATTTCACAGGTGAAACGTCTTGGGATTTGAGTGCGGCCAAGCAATATCAAAGTGGCAAAACTCACTAAGGAGGAAGAACTGCCATAGTTTGCTCTTGCTGAGCTGACTGGGGCCATTTCCACACTACACTGTTATAGTGCTATCATTCCCCTTTCACCATCCTGTGGAATTCTGGGCTTTGCAGTTTATTGAGACCCAACAGCTCTCTGGCTGAGAATTTGAAGGCTTCTCCCTAAACTACAAACCCCAGGATTCCATAGGATGTCGAAAGTGAAATAGTAGCACTATAACAGTGTAGTGTGGAAATGGCCTGGGAAAGGCAAGATTCTGCCCCCTCCTCTTCTCTTTCTCTCTCCCCAACAGAGTTAATCAAAACTACTTTGGACTTTCCATTCAAGAGGCAGCAGTTGGAGTAAGCAGAGGACTAAAGGGGGAAGAGGAGGAAGAAACTAGGATATTTCAGAAAAGAGTGGGATGATTGAGGATTTGTCAGGACTTTCCTTGCCAAACTCGGATTAAAATGAATGTGTCGGTCATCTTATCATCACATAACCCAGCTACTGTTTCTCAAGCGGCCCTGCTGTTAAGGTAATAGTCACCAATAGTGGATTCTTTTCCCCTACATCAATTCCCTGTTTCCACCACTGATTCTAATCCTCCATCTATTGTTGTTGTTATGTGCCTTCAAGTCATTTCCGACTTATGATGACCCTAAGATGAATTGTCATGAGGCTTACCGGGGCTGTGTGTGTGTGACCTGCCCAAGATCACTCAGTCAGTTTCCATGGCCAATGCTTGTCAAAATAACATTTATTTATTTTTATTTTGTATTTGATTTATACCCTGCTTTTCTTCCAATATGGGGCCCAATGTGGTTTAGAAGTTAAAACAAATTGGCTAAAACAATATAGTAAACTTTTAGTATCTGCTGGGGTTTGGTTCCAGAACACCCCGCCCCCCCCTTTGGATACCAAAATTTGTGGATGCTCAACTCTCATAATGGTGTAGCAAAATGGTGTCTTTTATATACAAAATTAAAGTTTGTATTTTGGGTTTTTAAAAAAAATAGGTTCAAGTTGAGGTCGGTTGAATCTGCGGATACAGAATTCAAGGATACAAAGGGCCAACTGTACGTGGTATAGAATGTATAAAAGCATGACACGATCAATCCGGTTAAAACATTGCTTTAAACAGTTTTTAAAACATCATGAAACACATATACAGTCATCCCTCCACATTTGCTGGGGTTAGGGGCCCAGGACCCCCGTGATAGTGAAAAAAATGTAAATAACTCTAAGACTCCAAAACCATATTTAACACACACAAAAAGTATGCTCACCATGTTCAACCCACCATGGATTCCTTTGAGGCACCAGGGTTTTTTCACAAGGCAGAAGTGGGGAGCTGGTGGGGCTTACGCCCACCCCTACTGCTGCCCCACACCATTTTTAATAGGGACTTACAAGCCTTGTTCATAGTTTCTCAGTGTTATGGGGCTTGCAGTCACTATTAAAAATGGCCTAGGGAGGCAGCAGAGGTGACAGCAAATAATCTATATGAATAAATGAAATCTGCAAAAGTGAAACCTGCAAATGTGGAGGACTGACTGTATGCACACCCAGCATCCATCCTTCTGTCTCAACCAGTGGAAGGCTGAAGTCTTGTTTAATAAGGCCATTCCTTGCTGGGAACAGCAAAAGAATACAGACAAAACAGGTAGCACTTCCCCAGCATTTTACTGCAGGGCTGCTTGAGATTCAGTGCCCTGGGCAGTTTAATGCACTGAGAGTATTACCTGCTTAGATATCCAAGCTAAAGGAACTCTCTCTCGGTCTCTCTCTGCCTTTGCTTAACTGATGTTCCTCCATTTTGAATTCTAGCCATCTTTAAAGGTAGTTCCTATTGTCAGCCCCTTATCCTATTTAAAATTGTGCTGACATTAATTGGCAAAGTCGATGCCTGGGTTCCCAGCGCTCTTTGTAACAATGGCCATTTCCGCACTAGAGTGTTATAGCACTATGATTCCACTTTCAACATCTTATGGAATCCTCTAGTGTGCACATGGCCAATATTTCTTATCCTTCCCTGCTGAGTGAATACAGGAGTGATATAAGGTTTATTCTTGATTGTTAACCAGAAGTTAGTTTATTAGTAACCATGTATCAGAATTTTAGTCTTGGGAAAGCAAATATTCTTACACATGTGCTGTATGCTTTCTGAGATCATTGCCACCTTAACCTATAAAAAACCCTCTTTTTAACAATAAAGGGTCCTTCTCTTTGCTCTTGTAGAAAGTTGTTTTGACTGCATTCTTCCTGGTGGGAAAGTCCCTTTGGACAAAGCTGGGGACCTTTCCAGGATGGTTCAGAGCTCACCTGCAATTGCATAGACTACTCTGGGTAGTCCGTGCGGGCCTAATATTTTAGGTCTGGCCCTATGGTTTTTCAGGGTTCAGGGATAACCCTAACACCTGCCAGTGAAAAGAGAATTGAGAGGGGGACAAGCGGGCCTCCCTTGGGAAGCAATCCCACAGCCCAGGAGCAGCCACTGAGAGGGCCTTCTCCTGCGTCCCAGTGTGAGTTATGTCAACCCTAAGGCAAACCTACCATGAAGCTTTCTTTGCAAGGTTTGTTCAGAGGATGCTTGCCGTTGCTGTGCTCTGATGACATTTCTGCACTACCCTGTTATAGTGCCATTATTCCACTTCCAGAGTCCTATGGAATCCTGGGGTTTGTAGTTTAGGGAAGCGGCATTTAGAATTCTCAGCCAGAGAGCTCTTTGGCCTCAGTAAACTACAAAGCCCAGAATTCCACAGGATGTTGAAAGTGGAATAGAATCGTAGAATCACAGAGCTGGAAGAGACCCCAGGGGCCATCCAGTCCAACCCCCTGCTATGCAGGAACACCCATCAAAGCATTCCCAACAGATGGCCACCCAGCCTCTGCTTAAAACGTCCAAAGAAGGAAATTCCATCACACTCCATTGAATGCCAGATGACTCTGACCGTCAGGAAGTTCTGCCTTTCCTGCAGCTTGAATCCATTGCTCCTTGTCCTAGTCTCTGAAGCAGAAAAGCTCGTTCCCTCCTCAATATGGCATCCCTTCAAATATTTAAAGATGGCTATCACGTCCCCTCTTAACCTTCTCTTCTGCAGACTAAACACACCTATCTGCCTAAGCCGTTCCTCATAGGGCATGGCTTCCAGAGCCTTCACCATTTTGGTTGCCTTCCTTTGGACACATTCCAGCACATGATAGCACTATAAGAGTGTAGTGCAGAAATGATTTGAGGCTGAGAGGCTGTGACTTGTCAAGTCACCTAGTGGGTTTCCATGTCTTAGCAGGGATATGAACCTGGGTCTCCTGAACATTCAACCCTGTACAGGAAGTCCCCACTTTTTTGACGTCCCATTGTCTGACAACTCATTCTTTTGATGTTTCCAAATTAAGGATAAGTTCGATTTGTTCAACAGTGGTTCTGCTCTTTCATCAGTTCTTCTTACATATGGAAGCTTGCTTGGAATGGCTTGCGCACATGCGCTGCTTGCAAAGCAAGCTAAGAGAGGGAAAAAATGTGCCAAGCCAGCTGAGAGACTATGTACGTAGCACATGTGCAGTTAGCAACATATGTGCTTCCATAAGTCCTTCATGCTTCCTCCAGTACATTACATGGGTTCCACTTTTTCAACTGATTCCATTTTCTGACAGTGCTCTGGTCCCTAACCTTTATTTTGTTAAAAAAAATCTGTTTTTGTTTTCCTTCTGGAAAGGTGGGAAACGGGCCATTTTTGCACTAGACTGTTACAGCGCTACTATTCCCCTTTCAACATGCCGTGGAATTCTGGGGTTTGTAGTTTCCTAGGGCCAAAGAGCTCTCTGGCTGAGAATTATATAGGCCCCTCCCTAAACCGCAAACCCCAGGATTCCACAGGAGGTTGAAAGTGGAATAATAGCACTATAACAGTGTAGTGAAGAAATACCCATGGTCTGTTCTGTCAGGCAGAAGGGTTTTGTGGGATGGAAAGGCACCCTAGCACTAGCAGCTAGTGGCTTGCATTTCAGTAGAGCAATGGAGACACTCCTGGTTTTGGTCTGAACTTTAGTCTGAAATGCAAAGGGATAGTCCCCAAGGTGCTGAACCAGGGATAGGAATCAGCACATTGTCTGTCCCCTTTAAAATTCAGCCTAAATGTTGGAGTGGATTCACAGCCTCGGTGATATGGAAGCTGCCACTTTACCTAAGGTTCCTTCCCTCCCTTAACTGCCATTTATTCTCACAACAACCGTAAAAGGTAGGATATGCTGAATGTGGGTGGCTGGTCCAAAGCCATCTAGTTTGGCTAGATTACAGTTCTGGAGACCAGAGTTCATTTCCCTGCTTGGGCAAGGAAAGCCACTGGGTGACTTTGGGCACATCACACACTTTCAGCCCCAGAAAACCCCATGATAGTTTTGTTTTAAGGTTGCCGTAAGCTGCAAACAACTTGAAGGCACCCAGTAACAAAAGTCTTCCATGCCGTAGTCTGAGGCCCTTTCCGCTCTACATTTTTACAGTGCTATTATTCTACCTTCAACATCCCATGGCAGGAATCCTGGGGTTTGCAGTTTGGGCATTTAGAATTCTCAGCCAGAGAACTCTTTGGCCTCAGTAAAATACAAACCCCAGAATTCCATGAAAGTGGAATAATAGCCTGAATGGCCTGAAACGCCATCCACTACGTCACATTGCCTAAAGGAACATGTGGACATTCTCTCACTCACACATTCTCTCCAGTGCATTTAGTTATACCAGGAGTTGGAGCTGTGCAATCTTCTAGAAGTTATTCAGCTGCAACTCCCAGCAGCTCTAGCCAACATGACAAAGGCAGGATGATGGGAGCTGCAGTCCATTGACATCTGGCAGGCAATAAATGGATGATCCCTGGTTTGATTCATCCCATATTCCCTTTCCACAATCTCTTTTCTTATTTTCCCTCCTTGTCTTAGGCAATGATATGGAGAGGGGCGTTTTGCATTTTGTTTGTGTCCTTATGAGGGGCGGGGCGAGGTCACTTTTGAAACTGCAACACATAGAATCCCCCAAGTCACAGTCACCACTGGCTGTAACTATCAGCAGCTCATCTGGCTGGTGGATTCTGGGAGTCTTCCAAGGCCATTTCCATGCTACAGTATTATTGTGCTATTATTCCACTTTCAACATCCTGTGGAATTCTGAGGTTTGCACTTTACTGAGGCCACAGAGCTCTCTGGCCGAGAATTCTAAACGCCCCTCCCTGAACTGTAAATCCCAGGATTCTATAGGATGTTGAAAGTGCACTAATTGCACTATAAGAGTGTAGTGCGGAAATGGCCCAAGTTCTGGTGTGGGTGTGTAAATTGTCCTGTCTACAGTATATAAATAAAGAAATTCTAAATGACTATGGTTGCAAAATATTGAAATTAAATACTTTTCAAGGACAACCATGCAAATAAACAAAAAGATGCTTTTCCAGATTGGGGGGTGGAAAAAAACCCGACAAGCCAAAACTTTCTATTCAAGGTGCCTGATGAGTAGAACAAGGTCTAATGGTTTTAAATTGGTTTTCTTGTATGACTTCAAGTTGTTCCTGACTTATAGCAACCCGAAGGCAAACCTTTTTCAGGAGGCTGAGAGTGTGTGATGCATCCAAGGCCACCCAGTAGGTTTCCATGGCTGAGCAGGGAACTGAACCCTGGTCTCCAAGATTGTAGTCCAACAGTCAAATCACTCCACCACAGCGGTTCTCATAGGGCTTTTTAGAACCCTAGTGTTTAGTTCATAGGCTCTGGCTTGATTTGTGAGGCAGGAGATGGTCTGTGAGCTGCTGTTGAGCTTTGTGCTTCTGCGAGTAGAAAAGAGAAGCAGTTGCTGTGGTTAAGCCACGTGTGCGTATTACACCATCCTAAGGCCATTTCCACACTACAATCTTATAGCGCAATGATTCCACTTTCAACCTCCTATGGAAGCCTGGGGTTTGCAGTTTGGGAGGGGCCTTTAGACTTCTCAGCCAGAGAGCTCTTTGGCCTCAGAAAACTTCAAACCCCAGGATTCCACCGGCCGTTGAAAGTGGAATAATAGCACTATAAAACTGTAGGGCAGAAATGGCTGAAGTCTCAATTCTCCGCTCATTGGAAACCCAGGGAGTGACCTTGGATATGTAACATGCTCTCAGCCTCAGAAAACTCTGTCGTAGGTTCATCTTAGGTTTACCATAAGTCAGAAATGACTTTAAGGCACACAACAACAACAATCTGGTGCTTGCTTGTAAATGAGGCCATTTCTGTACTACATCCTGATAGTGCGGTTATTCCACTTTCAACCTCCTTTGGAATTCTGGGGTTTGTAGTTTACTGAGGCCCCAGAGCTCCCTGGCTGAGAAGTCTAAAGGCCCCTCCCTACACGGCAAGCCCCGGGATTCCATAGGAGGATGAAAACAGAGTGATAGCACTATAAGAGTGCAGTGCGGAAAGGCCCATAGTTTCAGCCTTACTTATATGTGTGCATTCTTTAGGTATAGTATTTTTCTCTTTCCCTCCTCTTTTTCTCTGTTGTTATTTGTTTGTTTAATACATATGAATTAAAAAGTAAAGAAAGAGTAGAGTGTCCCCCTCCAGCCAGGAGTGTATCTACCAGGAAGGCAAAATGAGGACATTAAATACCCCTCCCAAATAAGAATTGCCTTCCAAATGAATTTTCCTTCATTCTCCAAATGTCTAGCCTGGCAGAGAGCAAAACACTAAACACTCACCTAGACCTGTTCTGTTTACCATGCGCACGTTCCCTGGATCCCTCTCCCTGCTGCTTTGCTTTGGGTAACTAAAATTTGGACCTTTCCGCACTACACCGTTATAGTGCTTTTATTCCACTATCAACATCCTGTAGAATTCTGGAGTTTGTAGTTTATTGAGGCCAAAGAGCTCTCTGGCTGAGAAGTCCAAAGGCCCCTCTCTAAATTGCAAACCCCAGGATTTTACAGGAGTGGAATAATTGCACTATAACGGTGTAGTGCGGAAAGGCCCTTTCTTTATTTCTCCTTTTTAAAAAAAAACATATATAACAAGAAATAGAATCATAACATAGAAGACAGACAAGAAAAAGAATAAAGCCAATAGCAGCATGCAATAACTGCACCCTAATCTACACCTTATAACATCAAATAAAAAGTATAAAAAAATCAAAATAAGAAAAATAGAAAAAAAAACTTTAACTAAATCTGACAAAACCTTCCTTAATCTAACTAATTTAACTGAATTAAACTACATAAATTAAAATGACTTCCAAACAACAATACGTTAAGTATTCATCCTATTAGTTTAAACCCTACATTAGTAGTTATGACATAGTAACTATCAGTAACAACTACTACATAGTAACTAACAGTTTACTACTACTACATAGTAACTACGTATATTAGTAGTTACTACTTAATAATATTTATCTTCTACTATATAAAAGTCAGAGTTTGTCTGTGTCAGGCAGGTGAAGACCTCATATGATTGGTTATGCAAGGCAAAGATCTCATATGATTGGCTGGCTGTGAAGATTCTATGGAATCCTGGGACTGGCAGTTTAGGGAAGGGCCTTTAGAATTCTCAGCCAGAGAGCTCCTGGGCCTCAGGCTGGTTACTATGGAGGTGAGACCTAGCAGCAAGGAGGAGGGCAGTGTATTCTCTGGGAACCCAACCTCTCTATGTTAATAACTCTGAATATAGATTAGATTAGATTAGGGAATTTTAAATCATTGATTATTAAAATAATAAAACCATACTTACAAAAAAAAAATTCTCCTTACCCATATCATCTCTTGAATCCCTAAATTTTCTTTCTAAAAAGTGGACTGAAATTTTAAATTGCAGCCATGCTAGCTTACCCTTTGGGGAATGAAGGAAAATTTTATTTGGGGGGCCGCATTCTTATTTTTTGTCAGGGTGGGGAAATGCCTTAATCGCCTTGGTTGCTATACTCCTGAGTCAAATGATGCCCCAAGGTGGGCTTCCAGATAGCCAGAAAAGCATCATTTCACAGATAATATTCAACATCGTGTTGTTGTGGTTGTGTACCTTCAAGTTGTTTCTTTTCTTTTTTTTTTTGCATATTGTATTTTTTATTGTAATTTTTATATACCAAGCATTCCACCATTACAAAATCAAACAGTGTTTTAACATACTCTTTTTTCATAAGATATATATGCATATAGACACGTATGAAATGGGTTTTTAACATTAGCAATTCTACCTATTATACACAATTTTAGAACCCCATCTATCCTCCCTCCCATTCCATATTTATACATGTTTTATCATCCCAGTGTTCTTATTCCTTGAAGTCCTATGGTGACCCTAAGGTTGCCTGGGGCTGAGAGTGTGTGACTACCGCTGAGAGTGTGTCACTCAAGGTCACCCAGCGGGGGTTTCCATAACCGAGCTGGGGATCGAACCCTGCTTCCCAGGGTCTGATAGTCGAGCGCTCGACCCAGTAAGCCTCGCCATTTCCGCACTACAGTCTTATAGCACGATCATTCCACTTTCAACATCCTATGGAATCCTGGGGTTTGCAGTTTAGGGAGAGGCCTCAAAGGCAAACCCCAGGATTCCATAGGATGTTGAAAGTGGAATAATAGCACTATGAGTTTAGTGCGAAAATGGCCTAACGCTAGCACAAGAAAATGAAAATTCTGCAGAATTGGAAAAACTTTGAACAAGGTATGGGTAGAATTGTTGTGCTCAGAGATATCAAGATATCTTTGGAGTACAATGTACCAGCATCTGTATTAATTTGGAAGGTGCTGGTTACCAAGTGTTACCTCTGTGATGTACCCTGTAGTAGGAGATTTTCTTATAATGATGTCAGGCACACAGCAAGACAGCTGTGGAATTCTCTGTGTTCTTCCACTATAAAGGAAATACTGGAATGACCCAAAAGAACAAAGCGCTCGACCGAGTAAGCCTCGCCATTTCCGCACTACAGTCTTATAGAGCGATCATTCCACTTTCAAGGTCCTATGGAATCCCCTCCCTAAACTGCAAACCCCAGGATTCCATAGGATGTTGAAAGGTGGAACGATTGCGCTATAGGACTGTAGTGCGGAAATGGCGAGAGATGAGATGAGATTTATCTTCTCCTATATAAAAGTCAGAGTTTGTCTGTGTCAGGCAGGTGAAGACTTCACATGATTGGTTGTGCAAGGCAAAGACCTCATATGATTGGTTGAGTGTGAAGATTCTATGGAATCCTGGGACTGGCAGTTTAGGGAAGGGCCTTTAGAATTCTCAGCCAGAGAGCTCCTGGGCCTCAGGCTGGTTGCTATGGAGATGAGACCTAGCAGCAAGGAGGAGGGCAGTGTATTCCCCGGGGACCCAACCTCTCTATGTTAATAACTCTGAATATAGATTGGATTAGGGAATATTAAATCATTGGTGCAACGGTCGGCCCCTCCCTAAACTGCAAACCCCAGGATTCCATAGGAAGTGGAAAGTGGAATGACCGCGCTATAAGACTGTAGTGAGGAAATGAGCTGTAGTGAGGAAATGAAGAGTGATTCCCTTCACAAAGTCGGCTCGAGAGGCGCACAAGGAGTTAAGCTCATAGAGTCTCCAGGGCCAGAGAGGAGTCTCGTTTTGGGGAGTGGATGGGTCGGGGGGAGGATCACGTTGCCCCCTTCTCGGCGGCTAGAAGGGCCAGAGCCGCGCAGTGCCTTCTTGGCGTGGCGGCGAGGCATCGCGGAGGTGAGAGCGCGCCTGGGCGCAGCGGAGGGGAGAGAGCCCCCCTTGGCAGCGGAGGGAAGGAGAGCGGCTGGGAGGGGAAGGAGCAGAGCCAGCGGGGAAAGCCAAGCTCCTCCGGGCAGGGGTGGAGCTCGCAAGTGTATCCATTTTTTGCTTTTCCCTCTGCAAGGCGCTAGACCTTATGATCCCCTCCTTGCGGGCAGAAGAGCGAGTTGTTCTTCTTTTCCTAATAAGGCCCTAGAGGGGTTTTGTTTGTTTGTTTGTTTTTGCTGACAAAAAAAAGAGTGAATTGGAAACCTCCCAGAGTGGTGGGTGGTTCGTCTTTTCAACCTGAGAGGCAGTGTGGTGTAGTGGTTAGAGCAGTGGTTCTCAACCTGTGGGTTCCCAGATGTTTTTGGACTTCAGCTCCCAGAAGCCCTGGACATTCACCATAGTGGCTGGGCCTTCTGGGAGCTGAAGTCCAAAAACATCTGGGGACCCACAGGTTGAGAACCGCTGGGTTAGAGCCTTAGACTACGGCTCTGGGAACCAGGGGTTTGGATCCTCCCCTCCCTTGGGCAAGTCATGCTCTCTCAGCCTCCAGAGGAAGGCAAAGCCCCAAACCCCCTTCTGAAGAAATCTTTGCCAAGGTAGGGTCGCCTTAAGTTAGAAATGACTTGAAAGCATCCGACAAGAGCCCTCTTTAACATAAAAAGAAGTCCAGTTTTTCAAAACCAGAAGTGGGCTTGCAGTTGTGTTTTCTTATTTTATTGTTATTTTTGGCAGGCTGTGCAGCCCCCCGTTTTCCCAGAGGGTCACAGGAGCATAAAATTATCCTTTCCCTCTGCCTTAAAAGGCTTAATGCATTTATTAAAGCATGGATATTCATTTCTTTGTAGCTTTGGCTGCATGGCTATGCAGTGATGAATTTATTAATGGCCATTTCCACATTAGCCTGTTACAGCGCGCTTATTCCACTTTCAACCTCCTATGGAATCCTGGGGTTTGCAGTTTAAGGGAGGGGCCTTTAGAATTCTCAGCCAGAGAGCTCTTTGGCCTCAGTAAACTACAAACCCCAGAATTCCACAGGATGTTGAAAGTGGAATAATAGCACTGTAACAGTGTAATGTGGAAATGGCCTTAGTTAACATGTCTAGTAGCAGTGGTTCTCAACCTGTGGGTCCCCAGATGTTTTTGGACTTCAGCTCCCAGAAGCCCTGAGCATTGACCATAGTGGCTGGGGCTTCTGGGAGCTGAAGTCCACAAACATCTGGGGACCCACAGGTTGAGAACCACTGGAAGGTGAGAAGGAAAGGGTCTTCATTGGTGTAGCAACCCCTCTATGGAATACTGTCCCCCTTAAAGGACCAATTGGCACCATCCTTGGTTTCTTTTAGACTCAAGATTAAAACATAGGTTTTTCTTAAAACCTCTTAAACCTGCTCTTTTTTTTCCTTTAGTGGTTTTAACTGTTCTAACCTTTTCTGCCGTTTTAACTTGGTGATCTGTTTGGTATGTTGCTATCTTGTGTAACTTTATCTATTTTGATGTGTTTTAAGTTCATTATGTTTTAATGTTACGCTACCCTGAAATCTCATAAGAGAAGATGGGATAGAAGTATTTCAGTTAATAGAAATAAATCTACATCATTATACTTATATACCATAATATTTAGTAGTTTGTGGATGGATCTGTTATCTGAAAGAAAGAAGGTAAAGACTCATAGACCTAGATATAGATATAGATATAGATATATATATTTCCATTGGGTTTTTCCCTTTGTTGTTGAATGTATGTAACACATTTGTAAATTTCTATTCACAATTAAAAAAAAGTCTATATAAATAAATATAAAATCTTTTTTCTTTCAGGAGTTTTTTTTTAAAAAAATTGAACAAAAATCCCTCTGTAGTATTATCACCCTTTACAGCTTGCAAGTCACTTTGTTATGCATGTGAAATACATTACGTATAACACAGCTTGGCATAAAGTTTTCACGTCTGATATATTAAAAGTTCAGTTTTTTCAGAAAATAGTACAAATTAATTGTTTTAATTTTTATTAATTAAATTATTAGGAGAAAAGTATTCTTAAATTTATTTCCTTCATTGTAAAGAACCTCTTTGGCTTTGTCACTTTATGAGAAACAAAAAGGGGGGGAACAGAAGAAACTATCAATATTAGTAAAGCAAGAAAGTTATTTTGTCTCCAAATACTTCCAGATTTAAAATTGTTTTCTTTTTCTTTTTTCTTTCTCCCCCCTTTATGATGCAAAGGGAGTTAAAAAGTCCTGAACAATAAAGAATCTCTCTGGGTCTGCCAGAGAGGCAGTTGAACAGACAACACAACCAGAACACTCTACTTTAGTAAGCAAAGAATATTATTTTTGTCTCTTCTTGTCCTCCATGGTACCAAGCAGATATAAAACACTCATTCCTATAGAAACAGCTGTGAAAAGGAAACCAGACCCAGGAACTGCAGTGCTGTGAGGTACTATACACAAACCTCCACCTGCTAAATTTAAGAATACTTTTCTCTTAATGATTTTATTAATAGTTCTATGATCCATTTTTTCAGTTTTTCTGGGGAAAAAAATGGTGTCAGAAAAAAAATGGAGGAGAGAACAAGTTCTTTCCCAATTTTTGCAGTTTTTCCCTGGGTTTTCACAGCTCTGTAAGCCCGCCTTTATTAGAGACTTTTATGCCATTTCCACACTACGCTATTATAGTGCTATTATTCCACTTTCAATGTCCTGTGGAATCCTGGGGTTTGCAGTTTAGGGAGGGGCCTTTAGAATTCTCAGCCAGAGAGCTCTTTGGCCTCAGGAAACTACAAACCCCAGAATTCCACAGGATGTTGAAAGGGGAATAATAGCACTATAACAGTGTAGTGTGGAAATGGCTTTAGATGGAGGTTGAATGGCCACCCAAGCAGGATGCTATTGCATATTTCCTGCATTGGTAGGAGTGGATTAGATAGCTTTTGACTTAAAATATCCTCTAACTCAGTGATCCTGTGTATAATTTTTGAAATTTCAGATTTACTTTGTACCTGAGTTTGGATGCGAGTTGGCTTTTAATTTAATTCTCGCTGGCCTTTAATTCTCATCTCTGTTTTCTTTTGGGTGTCCTTCCTTTAGGGAGAAACCTTTCTTGGCTACCTCTAAAGTCTCAGAGTCTCAAGGCAGCTATCAATTCTATGTGATTTGGGACCTCTAGGTCCAGTGCTCTGAGGTGAAATAATTTATTTGCAGCAAGATCCCAGGATTGGAAAGGCCTGCATTGGAGTAGGATTGGAGCAAAGCCAGACTAAGCCTGCATTGGAATAGATTAGTATTGGAATAAGCCTGGACTAGCTTGCTTTGGAGTAGGCTTGGGCTAAGCCTTTGTTACAGGAGGCCAGCACTGGAGCAGGCCTGGACTAGGTGTGCATTGGAGTAGACCAGCACTGGATTAGGCCTGAGCTGGCCTGCATTGGAGTAGTATTGGTCTGGGCTTGAAATTAAGCCTGCATTAGGATAGACCTGCAGTGGAATAGGCGTGGATCACGCAAGTCTGGTCCAAGCCTGCATTGCAGTTGGCTTGGACTGAACGAGAAAGGAACCAGACAGACTGATACCTGTCCTCACTTGTTGGTGGCATTGGTGGTGAGGAAACAAAAATGGCCACCAGGCAAGAAGTATCAGCAGCCAAAGGCCGTTGGTTCCAGTCCGTGATGAAGGACGGAGCTCTGGCTGAAATGGAAAGGATGGCTTCGGATTTGATAGGTTCCAACCCTGTAGAAGGACTGCAAAGGCCTCCTAAATCCCACCGTATCCAAAACGAGGGAAGAAATGATCTACCAAATTGTAAAGGGGAGTCCCCCGTGAAATTGCTGGCCCTGAATTCTGGAGGGAGCAACACACAGCTGCCAACGCCATCTCCATGGGATGATGCAAAGCCGTCTTCGGAGGGAGCAGCGTGCCCCAGTCAGCTTGCGCAAGGCCAAAGCAGGGAATCCAAACCTGTCTACACCTGCTTGGACCTCCAAGGAGGCTACACGGATGTGAGGGAGGACCCTTCAGGAACGGACGCTGCAGCCCTGGAAAGGCAGCGGCTGAACTTCCGGCAATTCTGCTATCAGGAGGCTGAGGGGCCCCGGGAGGTGTGCAGCCAGCTCTGGTACCTTTGTCACCGGTGGCTGAAGCCTGAGAGGCACACCAAGGAAGAGATCCTGGAGCTGCTGATTCTGGAGCAGTTCCTGGCCATCCTGCCCCCGGAGATGCTGAGCTGGGTCAAGGAGAACGAGCCAGAGAGCTGCGCCGAAGCGGTGGCCTTGGCGGAGGACTTCCTGCAGAGGCAAGCTGAGCAATGGGACAAACAGGTGAGGCAGGTTTCTGTCCTCGATTGCTTGGAGAGGGTCGCAAAGCAACATGGAAGGTTGCTTGTGTGTGCTCCCAAATTCACAACTGGGTACGTGGAAGGATGTGCAGAGGGGAAGCTGAGGTGCCATAAAACAGAGCTTGGAAACATTACTTTGGGAGACTGCCCACTCTGCTATGCTGGGGGATTCTGGGATCTGCAGTCCAAAAAGTAACATTTCCCAGCTCTGTGCAGAACAACACTAATTCTTTCTTCAACCTTGCATTTATTTAACAACTTCTGTGGTTGCCATGGATTGAGATGGGTGAAGAGGATGCGGGGGTTTTTTGGCCCTTGAGGCCTCCAGAACCCACCAGACTGACCTTTTTCTGGCCAAAAAAAGAAAGTGGATTCCTGCTCCTGGAAGCTCCTGAGGGTAAAACAGTCATCTTTCCACATTTGTGGGAGTTAGGGATGCAGGACCTCCACAAAAGTGGAAAAACTGTGACTACCTCTAGACCCCAAACCGTATTTAACACACATAACAAAGTACAATCCGTGGATTCAACCCACTGCGGATTCCGAGGCATGATATGGAAAACATTTGAATCCACAGTAGGGACTTTGCCAGTCATCCGGTTCTGCCTTTGACATGGCAGGGATCCTTTGCAAGGCAGAAGCAGGCGGCTGGTGAGGCTTGCCACTGCCTCAGCCATTTTTAACAGGGACTTACAAGCCTTTTGTAATCTCTCCCAGTCTCTTTCAGTCTCGTGAGGCTTGCAGAGAGACTGTGAACATATGGCAAGGCTTGTAAGTTCCTTTTAAAAATGACGAAGGCAGCAGCAAATAATCCACGAATAATCAGATCTGTGAAAGTTTAATGTGCAAATGTGAAGGGACAATGGTATTTTCTCTTTAAAATAGGTTGCAGGGCCTTCCTTTACTGTTTAACGTAAAAATACCCATTTTTGAGACCCAGAATTGGACTTCTAGCCACTTTTGTTTTTAGTAGTTTGCGCACGTACACATCATCAGCCCCCGCCCCAATGGTCCTGAGTCTTAAAAGTGCCTCCCAAATCTGCCACATTTGGCACACACCCACCCACCATAGATGATCAGGAATTCTCTCCCAGCAGAAGTGGAGGGATCCATGCTAGTCCCACTCTCTAGGCTTGTCCTCAGAAGAGCAAATCGGCATCAGAGGGACATGTGATTCTGGCTTCCCCTGCCAGTCTGCTCGGTACAAGACAGTTTTTCTTCTTGGTCCGGATTACCAGAGGAGAAATGGTTTTTGCAACCAATCTGCTTTTGGAAAACATAATATCTTTCCTTAGGCCATTTGGCTTTTTGCAAAAGAAAACTCCCTAATTGTCCCATTATGGGAGTAGGTGTGGTGATGTTTCCAGTTCCTTATATCCTACTTTATCCTCACAACAACCCTGTGAGGTAGGTCAGATTGAGCGGGGATGAGCGCTGAGTCAATCCAAGGAGTTTGATGACTCTATGACAACTTTACTCTCCCATGCTTTTGGGCCACTAACTTCTACTGGTCACACTGAATTTTGGACTGGGTTTAAAGCCAGCATTTTTTTTTTAAAGAAGAATTGGGTTTGTTGTCTGGGTTGTTATTGCTGCTGCTTATGTTTTTTTATATAGGCTTGAGGACCCTGCTTGGTCAGAAAAGTGAGGTACAGTTTATTAGTGAATAAATAAATACAGTCAGCCCTTAACATTTGTGGGTTTGACTTTTTTTCCCGAATAATTTTTATTAACATTTCAACGAAGTAAAAAAAAATATATAAAGTACACTTGTGTATTCAATTGTAACTTACTTGTACAGTAATTCTTCCACTTTTCTTTATCAGAGCATATAATTATTAATGTACATCTCATACATAAGTACCTCTATTATCACAAAAAAAGACATTTTAAAAGTTTGTTCCAGATTAATCCTATCCTATCCTTAACCTTAAGTATATTTCTTGATTCCGTAATTGTTAGCTTATCAATACATATACATATGTATATACGTATGTATATACATATACATATACATATACATATGCATATATATATACATATACATATGCATATATATATACATATACATATGTATATACCTATACATATACAACTTCATTTCCTATTAAATTATGTGATTAGTGATAGCTTCTTCTATACATCTGCTTTTGTTTAATCTCATATTTGTTACCTGCTTTAACATCTGTTGCTCCTCACACCAGTATGTGTATTTATCTGTTTATTTTATAGTTCTCTGTCTTTGAAGAAATTGATTTATAAGACCCCAGTCTTTCTCTGTCTTCTCGTCTGACAAACCTCTCTTTGTGTCAAAATATCTGCGATTTTTATCTCAGACAGGCTTTGAATCCAGTGTTCTATAGTGGGTTTGACTTTCATGGATCTGATTATTTGTGAGTTTCTCCAACTCCTGCCCCTCAACCTCCAGTGCTTCTTTTCTAGGGGAACCTTCCTTCTTGGTGGCTCTGATCAGGTCACGCAGCTCTTTAAAAACCCTCCTCAGGTCTTCCTCCTCCTCCATCAGTCATAGCCTGATTTGTCAGCACCCTGAACCCTCTCCTGATGCCCCCACTCTGACCCAAGGAAGAAAATGGATGAGACAAAAGAAGTATAGGGCCACCCTGCCAACTCACCCCTTCCCCTCTGCCTTCCTTGACCTGGTTTAGAGCTGGGGTGTCTATTTTCACCACCATGGTTTGGCCCCCTCCCCACAGATACACATTTTGATGTTTGCAATTCTTCCACTTTTGCTGGGGTCTTGCACCTCTAACCCTAGTGAATGTGCACAGTTGACAGTACTGACACTTCCTTCTCCTTTCTCTGTGTCCTGGTTTTTCATCCATTATCTTTGCCATTTGCCCAATTAGAGAGAGAAAGAGAGAGACAGAGACAGAGATTGGCCTTCGAGGTCAGATCTATAAAAGAAAAATAGGCCACCCTTCACAGAAATGAATAGTTTTGCAAAACGATGGTTTCTTCTCACAATGACCTCGTAAGGTAGATCGCCGTTCCTGTTTTACAAAGAAGACGACCAAGGTGAAGGCGGAGTTGTCTTGCAAGGGATCTGGAGACACCAGGTGGAAGGAAATAGGAGTCCCCGCAGTGAAAGTCAGGCCTGCTCTTACGAAAGGGCCCTGCAAATTCTTTGAATCAAATCTGTGTTTCTGCTTTTCAGGTGGTTTACCAAGAGTTACCAGTGAGTTCCTGTGAAGCTGAGGAGCAGGACTCTGAGATGGAGGTCAAGGAGCTTGGCAAGGAGGCTGCCATCTGTATTGGTAGGTATTCCTCTTACCCTGGAGTTAGGCCATTTCCGCACTAGCCTGTTATAGCGTGATGATTCCACTTTCAACATCCTCTGGAATCCTGGCGTTTGCAGTTTCAAGAGGGGCCAAAGAATATTACAGGTTCTTAGACCTTCTGATATTATGGTATATATTATGGTATAACTCTAAAATTAATTGCACATTGTACGGTCATCCCTTCCACATTCGCTAGGGTTAGGGGCATAAGACCCCTGTGAAAGTGAAAAAAATGTGAATAACTCTAGGCCCTCCCAAACCATGCTTAACACACACAAAAAAGTATGATCACCATATTCAACCCACCGTGGATTCCTTTGAGGCACCAGGGTTCCTTCACAAGGCAGAAGTGGGGGGCTGCTGAGAGTTTCTGCCACCCCCACTGCTGCCCCACACTGTTTTTAATAGGGATTTACTAGCCTTATTCACAGTTTCTCAGTCTCAGGAGGCTTGCAGTCCGTATTAAAAATGGCCTAGGGAGGCAGCAGAGGTGGCAGCAAATAATCCGTGAATAATCAAATCCACAAAAGTGAAACCCTCAAATGTGGAGGGCTGACTGTAATCATAAGCACCTTAAATCTCTAATGAAACAATACCGTAACACTTTAGCCAAAAGAAGTAACAATCGAAAATAATCTAATATTACATAGTATCTTACTCTTGCTATATAAAAGTAAATCATATTATTATTTAAATATCTTAAAAGCCTATTATCATCAATTCACCCTGTGTTTTGCTTAAATAGTCAATCAAAGGTTTCCGTTCAGATAAAAAATTCTCATTTATTTGATGCTTTAATCTAGTTGTTACTTTATCCATTTCTGCTATTTCGGTCAACCTGTTAAGCCATTCGTATGTTAATGGGATCTCAGAACATCAGTCTTGTTTTGTTTATGTACGGAGAGGGATGGGGGGAGAATAAGGGGACATGGCAGGTGCCATTCAGCAGTGACCCTAAGAACCCTTCTCACTTTTTAATGGGATTATCCTGTTTTCTTTCTCTCAGGTGATGGACAGTCAAGTGAGACTGAGGAGCCAGAAGTGACACACCTGGAGCCTGTGGATGTGGATGGGAAGAGAAAAGGAACTCATCCTCCATCTGAAGCAGAAGAAGAAGAAGAAGTGCATTTGAATCACCCTGGGTCAGAGGAGAGACCGGGACAAGACATGGAGGAGACTTTTGCATGTGGCGAGGCCTCAAACTACCTCAGTGAATCCAGAAAGCCCCAAAAAGCTCCCAGGGGCAACCAAGAGGCAACATGTAGCATGTGTGGGAAAACCTTCAGCCGGAGGACAGGCCTGCTGGCCCACGAGAGAGTCCACACGGGAGAGAAACCCTACAAGTGCTCTCACTGTGGAAGGAGCTTCCGGTCAAAGTCAACCCTCGTCGTCCATCAGAGAACCCACACAGGGGAGAAGCCCTACCAGTGCCAGGAATGTGGAAAGGGCTTTCCAGTGACCACGCAGCTCATCGAGCATGAACGAACCCACTCAGGAGAGAAGCCCTATAAGTGTGAGGAATGTGGGCAGACCTTCCGCCAGAGGTCACACCTCAAGAACCACCAGAAGATCCACACGGGCGTCAAGCCATTCAAGTGTTCCTATTGTGGGAAGAGCTTCAGCATCAGCTCGGATCTCATAAGGCATGAGAGGGCCCACACGGGGGAAAAGCCCTTCCAGTGTCCCGAGTGTGGCAAACGGTTCTGCAACAGCTCGCAAGTCATTACACACCGGAGGGTCCATACAGGAGAAAAACCTTACAAGTGCCTGGAGTGTGGGAAAGGGTTCACTGTGAGTCAACAGCTCATCAGACACCAAGCTGTCCACACAGGAGACAAACCGTACCAGTGCCTGGAATGTGGGAAAACCTTTGGCGGGAGCACCCTCCTTGCCGGACATTTGAGAATCCACACAGGGGAGAAGCCATACGAGTGCTCAGAGTGCGGGAAGTCCTTCCGGCTGCGCTCCACTCTTATCACGCATTTGAAAATTCATCCAGAGAATAAAACATAGAAATGATTGGACTCCAAAGAAAATGGGCGGGGGGAGAGGCTGGGTGGTGTTGTAGTGGGAAAGTCACACTGAAAGAAACGGTAGATAACGCCAGACTAGTTTTGAAAAACAGCATTTGTATAATACCTTGAAATGGTGAACACACTTCCTTTATGATATCTTGTGTTCCTTAATAACAACTCTTTGAGGTAATTTGTTGTACAGTTGGCCCTCCACATTTGCAGGTTTAACTTTCACAGGTTTGATTATTTGCAAATTTCTCCAACCTCTGCCTCCCCCCACCCACTTCAAGCACTTCGTTTCTAGAGGAATCTTCCCTTTCGGCAGCTCTAATCAGGCTGCACAGCCCTTTAAAAACTTTCCACTGGTCCTCTTCCTCCTCTGCCAGCTGCTGCCTGACCAGCTAAAGATGGCTCATGGCCTGATTTCTGAGCACCACGAATTGCTCCCGATGCTCCACCCCTACACCCACCCAAGGAAGGAAGAGAGAGAAGGATTTTCGGCCACTGTGCCAACCTGCCCATTTTCTCTCCCCTTTCTCTGACCTGGGTGCCTGTTCTCTCCGCCTTACATCGGACCCCTTCCCACAGACACACACACACACATTTTGATATTTGCAGGTTTTCCACTTTTGCAGGGGTCCTGTGCGCCTAATGCTAGCAAATGTTGATAGCCAACTGTAGTATTATTCCCCTGTTGGAGAGAAGCAGGCATGTTGAATGAAGAGGCTGCTATTTCCTCTGGCAAAGGTAAAAATCCAACAGGGATTTTCAGACTTTCTATTATGACTGATCAAGTTCTGAATATTTAGGGTAGAGGGTTGCATGTATATGCAGAGATGTTGCTTGGTGTCTGAATCATGAAGTGAGGACGCTATTGAGGAGATGGCAGGACCAAACTGCAAATTTTTGGCCTGTAGCTATTACCAAAAGAGAAGCTATGCAGAAGGCAATCTGAGATCAGGGACTGCCGGCCCTTGAGCTGAATCTGCCCACTGGGACCTCGTCTGGCCCTTTGGACTTCCTCACATGATTGCAGCCCCTTTACTGTGACACTCATTTGACCCTCCAAAAAACTTTTGTACAAGTGTTTTTCCATTCTGAAAAGTTGATGATGCTAAAATATGTTGATGATTTTGTTCCCACGCATTTTGAGTTTCCGCCTGCTGATGGAACGTGCTGACTCCTGCACTGTAACTTTTCTGAAATTGACTTGGCCCTCAAGAGGAAGGAGGCTCCCACCCTTGCTGCATAGACTGGAGTTATTAGGTGCCTGCCTCCTCGCCAAACCAGTCCCATGAGTGACTGCCAGCTCGGTTGCCCATTGAAATAAATAAGTCTTTGTGCCTCCTGACATCTGTGGCTTTTCTGTCTTGGAAGACGCTTGACACAATGGGTGAAGGGTATAACTTGGTTGTAGGATACCTGCTTTGCATGCAAAGATTGCCAAGTCCAACACCTTGGCATCTTTTGGCAGGGCTGGGAAAGAACCGGTGCAGAAATGCTGTAGAGATTTAGGCCATTTCCACACTAGACTGTTATAGCACTATTATTCCACTTGCAACATCCTATGGAATGCTGGGGTTTGCAGTTTTGGGAAGGGCCAGGCGCCCCTCCCGAAACTGCAAACCCCAGGATTCCATAGGATGTTGCAAGTGGAATAATAGTGCTATAACAGTCTAGTGCGGAAATGGCTTTAGGTAGACTCTTCCCACCCTTTTTCACTTCTTAAACATTAGGAAGTTCGTCCTCGTGGTAAGAGCAACTCAGTAGTGGAACATGCTGCTTGAGAGTGTGTTGGAGCCTCCTCCTTCGGAGGTTTTTAAACAATTTTGAATGGCCATCTGTTGGGAGTGCTTTAATTGTATATTCCGGCATGGCAGGGGGTTGGACTGGATGGCCCTTGGGGTCCCTTCTGAGTCTATCATTCTGTAATTCTAGAGCACTGATGGGGATTGTATAACCCTCCAGTTTTCAACTGCAGCTCCCAGCAGCCCTACAGGTGGCAATAGGACTCCGCAGCCCTAGCTGTTGGCAATGGTGAGGAATGCTAGGAGTTGCATCCCGTAGTACCAAAAGGGCTAGTGAGCCTCAGTAATATTGGGCCAGATGAACTAATGCTCTATCTCAGCATAATGGCAGCTTCCTCTGTATGATTATAGCAGTTCTTGGAAGGGTAACTTTTGGGGAATGATAGTTCCCAGAATCTCCAGGCCAGTATGGCCACTGATCTTACTGGGTGGGGGATTATGGGATTTACTATCCAAAAAGTAACTTTCCCAAGCCCTGCAGGATAAATGGGTTGAAGTTTTTATTGCAGAAAACTAAACAAGGCGGTTGCAATTGACATCATTTTGAAATAGGGCATTTCCTGCCTTATGAAAGATACAAAGTGTGGGCGTATAGCATTTCTGCAGTATGAGTTTCAGCTGGTACTGCTGTGATAATGGCAGTGGGGAGAAATAACTGGATGCAACAATCTTCCTCTGGCCTGCTTGCTGGCATCACTGTTGTTGCTGGAGTGCCTAGTCTGTGGTCCACTAACAAGAAGAGCCCTACTGATGCTTTCTGTTCACACAGTGGTCTCGATAGAAGACTTGTCAGCAGGACATGGGAGATCAACTACTGAGGTGCACACAGTCTGTGATCCTGGAGGGAGAGTTATTGTGGCTGATAATCAATGATAACCAGTGACACTGTCCGGGGCGGTAACATAACTGTGTCATGTAGCAGTGAGTTCCACAGTCCAATAATAATGCTTGTACAGGCTTCCCCCACTTACCTGACAGGTTAGGTACTGGAGTACTGTCAGGAAATGGAATTGGTTGAAAAGCAGAACCCATGTACTGTACTATAGGGAGCATGAAGGACTTGGGGCCACTTGGGACAGACCACACAAACTCTGCTTGCAAACTCAGCCTCCTTAGTGCTGTTTCCCTACCCCTCAGCTTGCTTTGCAAACAGCACGCGTGTCCAAACAGTTCCAAGCAAGCCTCGGTAGGCAAGAAGAATGGATGAAGGAGCAGAGCCCCTGTCATATTAACGGAACTCATCTTATGGAAGTTAAAAAAAAAAAGGTTCTCAGCAGGATGTCAAAAGGTGGAGGTTTCCTATATCCTATTTCGTTTATTCCGTACTTGGTCTCTCACCAAGCAGTTTTAGAAGATGATCCCATTCTAGCATTACGACAAAGAGGAAAACTCTGGTGTGTTCGTTATACTCCACATCATCTATAGTGCCATACACTTGCAGTACGTTTTGTCACAAGACGAAGTTGCTCTCCCTGGAAAAAGACCCCAATGTGTTGCAAAATGGAAGGCAAGAGGACTTCATTACAGGCATCGTGACTGCTCTGAGTTTTTAAAGATCTGAAGTGGGGAGTTGATGATGGGTGTTCTTGGAAGTCGCTCATTTATAGGGTGTCAAATTGCACCAATGAACAGCACAGTATCTTTTCCACTTACTTGTGTTTTTCTAAGTTGTAAAATGTCAAATGTAACCTATTGTCGTGGGGGGGGGCACTAGGATGGAATCGAGCTGGAAGAGACCAGGAGGGCCATCAAGGCCAATCCCACCCCGTGTAGGAGCTGAGGTGCAGATGGAGGTGTGTGGACAAAGCCAAGTTTTCCATGCAGCCCTCCAGATTGTTGCCGGATTGCAGTTCCCACGAGCTGTAGCTGATGTGATAGCGAGCAAGGAAGGCCACCTGATTTGCAGTTCCAAATCAGACAAACTGAGGTATATGGCAGAGACCTGTGTTTCCCCATAAGCACCATGGGTTGCCAGAATAAACACTGGAAAGGGCTCCTGGTTAGATCCCAAGCAACACCTGCTCTAATTCCCTCTTCTACATGGCCACTAAAGATCCATGAGCCTTCTCCAGTTTTCAATCTGGCAACAGTACTGGCCAGCATCACAGAAAGATTCAACCCCTACCCAGTCAGTTTGTATGCACAGACGACTGTTTTTGCCCTTTTCCTCAAGCAGCAGCGTGGTCTGATTTTTGCAACCTTTACCTTGGAGGGGAGAACTGTCTGGGCTATAGGTTTCATACATCCCTTGAGGGCAGAGCTTTCCAGACTTTTAATGTCGGTGACACCCTTTTTAGACATGCATCGTTTTGTGACACAGTGATTCAATAAGTGGAGGTAGCCCTTCCCCCTGAGCCTGGCCCGCTGCCATCTTCCCGGGGTCTTCCTTGGCCCCGAGACGGCTGCAGCAGCAGGGAGAAAGGTAGCCCCTCCATCTGAGCCTGGCCCGCCGCCACCGCCGCCACCCTTGCTGGGGTCTTCCTTGGCCTGGGGTGGCGACAGCGGCAAAGGCAGCCCCTTCCTCTGAGCTGCCGCGGTGGCAGAAGAGGCAGCCCCTCCACTTATTACTTTCGTGCAACACACCTACACATTGCAGGCGACACACTAATGTGTCACGACACACTAATTGGAAAGCTCTGCTTTAGGGTGTCCCTTGCCGCAATCTGGCTCTGGCAAATTTTCTCTGGACTCCCACCACACTTTTTTTCCAGCTGAAAAAGCACCCAATGAGGGCAGATTGGGGCACCGCACACTGTTTCCAGCTCCCGTCAGGTCCCCCAAAAGCCTTCATTTGCCTTAAGACGGTAGCTGAAAGTGACAAAATGTCCGTTGTGCTCGGGTGAAACGTTTCCTGAGTAGTTTCCTGAGGCTCAACAGCTCTGGCTGAGTTCTGGCTGAGAATTCCAAGGGCCCCTGCCTAAACTACAAATCCCAAAATTCCACAGGATGTTGAAAGCGGAATAATAGCCCTATAACAGCATAGTGCAGAAAGGCCCTAAGGTTCTATTTATTTTTTCCAGCAGCAGAGAGAAAAATAAAGTATTTGCATGCTATACCCCTACTATCACTGCAAATCTGGAAGTCCATTCCTGGTTTTGAAAAAGTGGTATTTTAAATGCCAAACAAGGCAGGCCTCTGTGAGCCTATTTAAAAGGATCTGAAGAGAAGCCATTCACTTTTCTTTTTGGCCAGGAAAAGGGTCAACTTAAGAGTCCAAAGTGGGCATGGGCCACCAAAACAGCTTTCACATGTGGCTCCTGAGGCCATGCTTTAAGTTCCTTTGTTTTGTTGGCCTGGACTGTTTTTTCCTCTAAAGTGCTCACAGGCAGCAATTCAAAAGGTGCCCTAAAGCTAAAACAGTAATCCCCGCAGGTAGTCATTCAAAAGGTGCAGCTGTGCACTGTGGATAAAATGTGTTTGTTAGCTAATTGTCTAGATCATTTTTATTTTTTAAAAGGTGTCCCAAAAGGGCGATCCTCTGAACTGCTTCTTTTGTTCTCAGGCTGCTGCAAGCAGGTAACAAGAAGGGAGGGCCTGGCTTGCAACCTTTCTTTTTCCCTTGAGTCTCCTTTATTTTTAATTTTTGTGTGTAATTTTTTTTCCTTCCAGCAATCAGCCTGGAGGGTGGAAGGAGGGCAACCTTTTGCAACCCTTGCTCAATTTATTTCGATTTTTTTTTTCCTCCCTTGCTCCAATGAAAGGCATTGTCTGGTTTTTAAATCCCTTCCTTAAACCTCTCTCCTTCCGCCTAGGACTATTTTTTTTATATATATACACTTCTGCCCAGCCCACTGGCCTCTTGTTAACCCTCTCCTCTCTGCCACCATCCTTGCTTTCAACCTTAAAAAACAAAATCAAGAGTGCAGGAAATTAAAAAAAAAAATTAACATCAAAGAATCCATGCACTCCAAACCTAGAGTCCCTGATCTCGATCGCACCCCAACACTATCCAATGAAATCGCAGGAGAGAAGGCGAATCCAGTTCATTTGCGCAACTAATTTGCTTTGGCGAGGAGGAGACGTCGGACGGGTTAAAGCGATAGAGACGCGTATTTGGCCAGAGCGGACGCGAAACTTGAGCTAAGAGGAGGCTCTTAATACCCAAGGCCTTTTTTTTTTTCTGGGGTGAGGGAGGTAAAAAAAAAAAAGAGGATTTAGAGTTAATTTTCTCTCCCCCAGCTTTGCTTGCAGCCGAAGCTTGCATTTCCAGGAGGAAGAAGAAGCAATGTGCAGGAGGATGCGTGGTGGGTAAGAGAGGAAGGATGGGGGAGGGAAAAGCAAAGCGAAGTTCACCCCCTTGCAAAGAAAAGTAATAGGAGGAGAGATCGGGGGGTGGGAGGGAAGGGGAGGGATTCCGATCCCCCCCAAAAAATACCCTCCCTCCAAGCAGTGGGTGGGAGGGAGGTTTTGTGCGGCTGATCCCCTTTTCCAGCATGGCCTCGCCGCTTAGGACAATGGCAGAAAAGTGCGGCTCCGCGCGGAGCCAAGGACAAGGTGGCGCAAGAGGGGAGAGGAAGGCGATCTCCGAGCCCTTGTCTCTTTCTTTGTTCTCTCTTTCTTCCAGATCGGGAGAGGGGCTGGGGCTTTCTCCCCACTCCACTTCTCTCCCCCCCAGGTTAAGGCTAGGCGAAGAATGGCCGGCTTCTTTTGTGCCCTCGAGATCAGAGTTTTGCAAAGGCGAAGTGGCTTGCAATCCGGAGCGGCGCTTCTTGTCCTCCCCTCGTCTCTTTTTCTTTTAACCTTGGGCATGGGTTTTGTCCGCAAAAGAGGGTGCAAAAGTTGCTCCGTTGTGGGGAGGGAAAAACAAAATGGTTTGCGATTTCCAAAGGAAGGGAATTACCACTACTCCGGTGTGAGTCCGCTTGAGTTGTGGAGTGCTTACTCCCGATCCTGGTCAGGTCTCCTTGGGAGGCAGGCCGGTTGAGTTTTGGGGTGCCAACTCCCAAGTAACTGTGTGTGTTAGTTCAATCTCAGGAGGCGAAGGGGGTGCATCTGTACCCCTTTACCTAGAAGTAAGCCCCATTGAACTCAGCGGAGCTTACTTCCGAGGAAACCGGTAAGATAAGATTGCAAGGTTCTTCGATGCAAGGTGTTTGGTTGTGGGTTGTTGTTGTTTTTAATGTAGTGTGTGCACTGTTAGCGGATTTTGATTGCTCCCATTCATACATAAAGAAAACTTTTTTTTGTTAACAGGATAAGGCAAAGCGAAGTGCAAAAATCTGGGATCAGAGTAACAATCTCCCAAGTTTTCCTATAAAAGAACAACCATGAAGAGGGATCAGTATTTAGAGAGGGATCATCAGTATTTAGAGGCCATTTCCGCACTACAGTTAGAGTGCTATTATTCCACTTTCGATATCCTATGGAATCATGGGGTTTGTAGTTTAGGGACTTCTCAGCCAGGGAGCTCTTGGGCCTTAGTAAACTACAAACCCCAGAATTCCACAGGATGCTGAAAGTGGAATAAGAGCACTATAACAGGATAGGGCAGAAATGACCAGGATTTCAGCTATAACTTTCATCCTGAATGGGATCCTCCCTTCTCCCCATGCATGCTCCCCCATACCTAAGAGTGGGGAATTTTGTAGCCCTTTACATATGGTTGGACTTCAGTTCCCATCACCCTGACTGTCAGCCATGCTGATTGGGCCTATGGGAATTGCAGTCAGTGTCCTCAGGGCATATGTTCCCTGCCCTACCTCACTGTCCCTCAACTTGTAGAAAAATTAACTGCAACTCCCAGAACTCTCCCATGCTGGCTGGGAGGATTCTGGGAACTGGAGCTCCCAAAAGTTGTTTCTAACCACTGCTCTCGACAAGGAGAATGTGCGTTGAATTGAAATCATAGTAAGCGTAGTGGCTTTTGGTGTGTGCCTTCAAGTCACTTCCGAGTTATGATGACCCTAAAGCGAACCTATCATGGGGTTTTCTGGGGCTGAGAGAGTGTGATGCAGCCAACATCACCCAGGGGCTTTTCATGGCTGAGTGGGGAATCGAACCCTGGTCTCCATGGTTGTAGGGCAGCGTCCAAACCACTATACCACACTGGCTCTCAAGTATTGTGTAGGGCCAAAAAGAGACCGCTGTGTGAGACCCCAGAGAGGGCTTTTCAGTGAAACCTGACAGTCCTGAGCTAGAACAGACCCTTGATCAGCGTGACTAGGGTGTAAGGCAGCTATTCGTGTTCCTAGTTCTTTGGAATAGGAACACAGCTCAGTACCAGAGTGCATGCTTTGCAGAGAAAAAGGTTCAAAATCTGGCCCTCTAGGTCTCCAGCGAAGGGACTCCAGAGAACAGTTGCCACTCAGCGTAGACAGTATAGTACAGTATAACCTAAGAAGAGCCATGCTGGATTAGACCAAAGGCCTCTCTAGGCCAGTACTTTGTTCACACTGTGGCCAACCAGAGGCTTAGGCCGTTTCCGCACTAGCCTGTTATAGCACTATTATTCCACTTTCAACATCCTATGGAATCCTGGGGTTTGCAGTTTAGGGAGGGGCCTTTGGAAACCCCAGGATTCCATAGGATGTTGAAAGTGGAATAATAGCGCTATAACAGGCTAGTGCGGAAATGGCCTTAGGGGAAGAAGCCGTCCCGCAGGACATAAATGGAACAGCGACCTCCATCTTGTGCTCCCCAGCAGCTGGTATTTGCAGGGAAAATTCTGATGCTGGAGGTAATATATAGCCAATCTGAAGAGTACCTGCTCAAGGCCACGTTCTCCATTTTGAGCCGGTTTTACAATCCGTCTCACAGAAGCACAAACCGACCACCGAGCCGGAGACTTGTGGCTGCCTGAGAGACAGCAGCGAATGCACCTTAAGCAGACCAAGTTAGTTGGATGCCAGAGGCAGAAAATCCCACAACCCTTCTCTCCATCCCTGACTCTTAAGGCAGAAAAACAAAAGTAAATAACCAACAGTCCACGGCGGGAGCTGAATAACAGCCTGTTGCCTTTAAGTACACTTGGGAGGGATAATAGGCTTGCATTGTATTTCCTTATTTTGCACCCTCCACTAGCTTGTGGAGAGGAACAAAGGACGTGACAAGCCGGTTTCTAGTCCCTGACCTTTGGAAATTAGCATTTGATTGGTTCGCTGCTTGCAATGATCTACTGCGTTCTGGCCGAGCAGATTTCATCAGGAATGCTCAGTTACAAACTTAGGTAAGCTTAAGGGCCAGGAGCTTAACTATTCTCAGGAAGCCATGTTGTTGCCACGAAGAATACATACAGTCCTGTGGTTGTGTGCCTTTGAGTCACTTCCCACTTATGGTGACCTTAAGACAAACTCTTGGTGAGATTTGTTCAGAGTGGTTTGGGCCATTGCCATTCTCTGAGGCAGAGAGAGTGAGTTTCCATGGTTGAGCGAGGATTTGAACCTTGGCCTTTCAAAATCCTAGTCCAACCACTGTACTGCACTGGCTCTCTCACATACATTCTAGGTATAGACAAATATATCATCTTTGCTTTCTCTGATGAAGAGAAAACAGTCTCTGATCTTTTTAAAAAAAATTAAGTCCTTAAATTTAATCAGATTCATGAAGAAATGGACAGATAAATAATATGGGTTTTTTTAAATGAATTGCACAAATTATCACGTTGTTGTGTGCCTTCAGGTGGTTTCCAACTTCCAGTGACCCTAAGGAGACACTATCCTGGGGTTTTCTTGGCAAGATTTGTTCAGTGGAGGGTTGCCTTTGCCTTTCTCGGAGGCTGAGAGAGTGTGACTTTGCCCAGGGTCACCGAGTAGGTTTCCACGGCTGAGGGGAGATTCAAACCCTCTTCTAGCCTGACAGAACTACAGTCAGCCCTCCACATTTGTGGGTTTCAGTTTTGCGGATTTGATTATTCATGGATTATTTGCTGTCAGCTCTACTGCCTCCCTATGCCATTTTAATAGGAACTGCAAGCCTCGTAAGACTGAGAAACTGCGAATGAGGCTTGCAAATCCCTCTTAAAAATGGTGTGGGGCAGCAGTGGGGTGGCGGTAAGCCCTAGCAGCCCCCTACTTCTGCCTTGGGAAGGAACCCTGATGCCTCCAAGGAATCCGTGGTGGGTTAAATATGGTGATCATACTTTTTTTTGTGTTAAATATGGTTCGGGAGGGTCTTGAATTATTCATGGTTTTTCCACTTTCACGGGGGTCCTGTGCCCCTAACCCTAGCGAATGTGGAGGGATGACTGTATTTGATACACTCATTTTGACACAGAGACCATAAATGCGCTGCTGCTACGCTGACAGAACAGCCACCATATGTGATTCACCATAGGAGAAAACCTCAAGCAGAAAATACAAAAATACAGAAACTGGGGAATGCTGTAGAGATTTCCTCATTCTGACCTCTCTGGAAACATTTATATAGAATCAAAGAATCAAAGAGTTGGAAGAGACCCCAGGGGCCATCGAGTCCAACCCCCTGCTATGCAGGAACACCCATCAAAGCATTTCCAGCAGATGGCCACCCAGTCTCTGTTTAAAAACCTCCAAAGAAGGAGACTCCACCACACTCCATTGAGGCAGCAGATTCCACTGCCGGGCAGCTCTGACCATCAGGAAGTTCTTCCTGAGGTTCAAGTGGAATCTCCTGTCCTGCAGCTTGAATCCATTGCTCCTTGTCCTGGTCTCTGGAGCAGCAGAAAACAAGCCTGCTCCCTCCTCAACATGACATCCCTTCAAATATTTAAACATGGCTATCACGTCCCCTCTTAACCTTAACCTCTTAAGCTTGATATAGTTATTTAAATATGTATGTCTCGCCCTTCTTTGATGTTTCCCCGATACGCTGTGTCGGAATCTCTGTTAACAGATTTTGTCCTTCTCTAACAATGCTTATTACTTCTCAGTTCAGTCTCTTTCTCCTTCGACCCTCCATGTGTGTCAGTTTCAAACCAGAAGAGAAAAGTTCTTAAGCGTTGTGTTTAATATTGTTCAATTACTCAGCTAATTTGAAAGGGGTTATTTAAGATTATTGTAGATTCTGGACCTTTTCTGTGGATAGATCAGTGTTATGAGTGAAAAAGAAACTTTGGAATTACCCGTGATAAATTGTGAGATACAAAACTGCGTTTCATATGGGGAGCTGGAGTGTCTGACAGAAGGACAGAGGACTGGGAGAGAATAGCTACTTTAAGTTAAAAATAAGACAGCTGAATTTGCAAAGAATGGGAAACATATAAAATAGATGGAGGGGTAGGCCTGAGTGGTGGAGCAGAGCGGTAAAGACGAGGAGATAGAGCGAGAAATAACAAAGAAGAAACCAGAATTGACAAGGTTGGTAGACAAGTGGTGGAGAGTGGCGAAAGAGGAAAAATGGCGGAGACGGATAGAGAAGAGAAGGAAAATGGAGAGGAGGCGATAGAAAGAATTGAAAGGGGAAAAGAAAAAAGAAGACTGGAATTGAAAAGGTCCAGAATCTTTGACGTTTTCCGCAGAGCTTGGGAAAGTACCCATTTTGTGAGGGAGGACAGCAAGTCCCAGAATTCTTCCCTTACAGTTAGCTGGTATGGCCACGGGTAGGTTCTGGGATTTGTAGTCCGAAGAGTAACTTTTTCAACCTTTGTACCCCCATCCACTCCATCCACATTCACCACACCCCATCATAGACACCATGCACGTACCCTCTAGTGTTTCAGAGAGGAAAATGGGGTCACACCTGGCCAAGGAATATCAGAGTGTAGCCAAGATGACAAAAATTATTCATGAGGAAGAACAGACAAAACTAGGAGAGGTTGCAATAGTTTGCTTTTGCCTGAGCCAACTGGGAAAGGTAACAGTCTGACCACTTGGTTTGCTTTTCATCACCGTGTTGACTGAATGCAAACTCCAGTTGGCCTTCTGCTTTTGCAGGCTCAGAACTTGCAGATTTGATTATTTGTGTTTATTCAATTTATTAATTTAAAAAAAATTATTTTACCCTGCCATGGAAAAAAAATGTCATCTCTAGGAATCTCTTTTAAGTCCTTCAGGGTGATTCTGTGATCAGTTTCCTCTGGAAGCAGAGATAGAGTCTTGCTGGAGGACCTAGAGATTCCTAGAGAAGTGTTTTCAGGGAAGAAAAATAGCATTTGTGATTTTTATTTATTCACACTTTCCCACTTTCTCAGGGTGTATTGTGTCCTTAATACTGGCGAAAGTGGAGGGCTCATTGTATTTCTGCAATTTGTTTTTTTTAAAAAAATTTTAAATTGAGTATTTAAAAAACAGAAAAAAGACAAGAAAAGGAAAAACAACATAAACCACATAATGTATAATAATCAGAAAAGAACACACTAACATACCTCGCTCAACTATCTAAACTAATCTAACAATTAGCAAATTAACAAAGTAAAAGCAGACTAACAGATGCTAATAACTAATGAAACAAATATTGAATACATATAGTAAAATGTGGTTCCCGCCCCAGCAATCAACTCATAGGCCACTTCCGCACTAGAGTGTTACAGTGCTATGATTTACAGTGCTATGCCCCTCCCGCAACTGCAAACCCCAGGATTCCATAGGATGTTAAAAGTGGAATCATAGTACTATAACACCCTAGTGCAGAAATGGCCATAGTCTGTACTTCTGCACTTTAAACTCAGTTTGCAGCCTTTGGTGTAAACTGGTATGAAAGGAGGAATGTGGGAGGAGAGAGAAACAGGGATATTTTAAAAGCAGCTGGAAAAGTGAGAC
This sequence comes from Iguana delicatissima, assembly GCA_948472985.1. NCBI lineage: Eukaryota > Metazoa > Chordata > Lepidosauria > Squamata > Iguanidae > Iguana > Iguana delicatissima. Next base: position 197,813 of record CAOKZL010001291.1, read on the forward strand.
TATAGAGGGTTATTCGGGAATATTCCTGGAAAATTGGAAAGTTGGATGATATCCAGGTGTGACCAAGTGGGCTCCTCCAAGCTAGTAACTTTTGTAGGCTTACTTGCAAGACTACGTGAAATCATTCTGGCTATTTTTATTTAACGATTGGTTGCCTTAATGTCTTGCCTTTCCTCTAAGTGGCTCAAAGCAGCTTATGCAGATCTTCTCCTCCACCCTCCCCATTTTTATTCTCATGTCAGCTTGGCCAGGAAGGTTAGATTAAAAGATAGCAACTTGTCCAAGCTGAGTTCACACGATCTGTGGTCTAAGGGAGATTTGAACCCAGTTCCCTTGGGCCCTAGCCTGACACTGTTAACTCCTTCCCCTGTGCTGGTGTTGCATTGAATTTTGCTCTTCTGTTTCCTTTTGCTGGTCTTCCAATGAATTTCGGTCTTCTGCTCCCTTTTGTCCCCATCTTTCAGGTAGAAGGCCGTACGATCAACCACTGACCCCGTTGGTTTGGAAAGGCTCTGTATGCTTCTGAGGTGAAGACACCCCACTGGACTTTTTCACAGCCGTTTCTGCGGACTTTTAAGTACAGGCTAAAAACCAAAGCCTTCCCAAACCTTTTTATTTGTAGACAGGAACAGAAAGAGAGAAAGGAAGTGAGACTGTCACGAAATGGCCTCCAAACGTGGAGCAGCCCCAAGTCTCCAGTTCCAGGGCGCGTTAGAGCAAGTGGCTCGGCAGGGAACAAAGATGGAAGAGGAGGAAGAAGAAGCCGAAAACCCTGAACCGGAAGAAAGGTGGCGGAGAAAAGGGCAGGCCTCTCGCGGGGGGCACCGAGAAAAAGAGGAAAGGCTGCCCCGAGGCCGCATGTCTCATCAGAAAGAGCTTCTTAATGCGACCCGCTCTCCTCGCTCGGGGTGGAGGAACCCCCCGGCGTCGCGTCCTGCTGAGTGGGAAGATAGGCAGGCGTTTTCGCCTTCCTCCGAGGGACCAGTGGTGGCCCGCCAGTGGCCAAGGGGTGGAAGGGCCAGCCGGCACCCGCCGGCCCACGGCCGTGGAGAACCCCCAGAAGTCCACACCATCTTGGACTCTGGGGAGATCGGAGAGTCCGGGATGGTGAAAGTGAAGGAAGAGGTCGTGGGGGACGACTCGGCCAGCATGGAGATGAAGCGTCAGCGTTTCCGGCAGTTCCGCTACCAGGAGGCCGAGGGGCCCCGCGAGGTGTGCAGCCAGCTCTGGTACCTTTGCCACCGGTGGCTGAAGCCCGAGAGACACACCAAGGAGCAGATCCTGGAGCTGCTGATCCTGGAGCAGTTCCTGGCCATCTTGCCGCCGGACATCCAGAGCTGGGTGAAGGAACACGAACCAGAGACGTGTTCCCAGGCAGCTTCTTTGGCAGAGGACTTTCTACAGATGCAGCGAGAGGCTGAGAGGAGGGAACAGCAGGTATGGCTGAAAGACCAGCCTGTGAATTGTGGAAGGTGGGCCAGAAGGGAAGGCTCCGAGCTTGATCGAAGTTACTTGTTTGGACTATAGTTCTCACGTCTCCTCCAGCCAGCATGCTTTGAATAATAAGGAGCTTCTATGTGTTGGCTGGGTGGATCTGAGAGTTGGAGTACAAACATTCCCTAAGCTCTGGAAACTTTTGGCTGATGAAACCTTCCAAGAGCCCTGATAATTTGCCCTTGGTGCTGTAGTCATATTGAATAATGATATTAATGGGAATTAATATTAACATTTAGGCATTTATCCTAAGGTTCTTCAGCACTTGCTAGCTACCCACTGAGAAATGTAAAATTTCCAGAAATTTTCATAGAGAAAACACACTTTTTTCTGGTTGTCCCCTCCTCCCGTTTTTTTGCCCTCTTTCTTGGGAAAATTTCTTAAGAAAGAAATTTCAGAAAGATTGCAAAAATGTAATATTAACCTTCTTTAATAGATTGGAAGTCATACCGTAGATCTTAATTCGTTAGGTTACTTTAGTATTTAAGTTCTTTTTATAAAACTGCTTGGTATAAAATAACATATTTGTTATGTGAAACATACAGTTTATTCAGAGTTCAAATTAAACCTTTTTTTTTTTTTTGCAACAAATGGAGCTACAAGCTACAAGCAACTAAGCTATAAGGAACTACTTTGGTTTTGCCAGTTTGAGGGCCACCCCTCATAAAAACAGAAGAAAAGGCCACCTTAATAAAAAAGAGAAAATTATTTTGTCTCCACTAGTTATCCTCAGTGTGAAGCAGACATAAAACTCATTTCTAGAAATACACACAAGAAAAGAAAGTTGAGACCACGAATTGTAATGGTCTGGTGTTGTACATAATTTTACATAAACGTCTTCATCTTACACAGTTTTTAGAAATAATACTAGGATGGCAAACATATGAACACCTTAAATCTTAAATCTTTTCATAGAATCATAGAGTTGGAAGAGACCACCAGGGCCAATGAGTCCAACCATGCAGGAACACACCATCAGAGTATTCCTGAGAGATGGCCATCCAGCCTCTGTTTAAAAGCCTCCAAAGAAGGAGACACCCCTTCACTCTGCGGCAGCGTGTGCTTTTGTTGAATTGGTCTTACAGTCCGGAAGTTCTTCCTAATGTTTAGATGGAATAATTTTTCCTGAAGTTTGAAGCCGCTGCTCCATGTCCTCATCTCTGGAGCAGCAAAAAACAGGCTTGCTCCATCCTCCATATGACACCCCTTCAAATATTTAAACATAGCTATTGAGTCGCCTCTTAACCTTTTTTTCAGGGTAAGCATACCCACTCCCTAAGCCTTCACAGGGCTTCATCGTTTCCAGGCCTTCTTCCATTTTGGTTGCCCTCCTCTTGGACACATTCCAGCTTGCCAATATCCTTCCTGAACTGTGGTGCCAGAACTGGACACAGTAGTTCAGGTGGGGTCTGAAAAAAAATATTTCACAATCCCCTTTTTAGTGGGAAAGAAAAGGCTTTGAAAAAATTAGGGGAAAGTGTTTTTTTCTCTCAATTTTTTCATTCACCTGCCAGGTCTTCACATCAGTGAGTCCAAAAATTCCTATAGGTGTGTTGATCAAACCATTTCTGGCAGTTTTCACCTCCGTCAGGAGTCAGTCTTTTATAGAGGTACTGGGCCATAATTACCTATTCGAGACTGTCCTCAGATGCTTTGCATGTCCAAAGGGAAAAACTCACAACAATGGATGGCTGCTGGGAAAACTGATTTTTTCTTCCACTTCTCAGGGGATTGCAACTAAACTTGAGGAACAGGTGTACCTGAGGGAGAGACGAGAGTGAGATAATCATCCCTGCTAATAAGAAAGTCTTGGCATTTCAGGGGAGCCTGGGCTTCACTACATCACAAATGGCACCACGGAGGTCCTATTAAATCTGGTGTCCCACAGTGGCAAATAACTGGAGGTCTCGAAACCGAACTGGCGTCTGTCTGTGCTCTGCCACTGTGCCATGACCTCCCTTTTGACTGTAAGAGCTGTCTGCGAGTAGAATTGGCTGCCTTGGCAAGTGTTGGACTCTCCACTTTAAACAGAGTTTGGATGGCCATCTCGTAGGAGTGCTTTGATTGTGTTTTCCTGCATGGCGGGGGGTTGGACTAGATGGCCCTTGTGGTGTCTTCCAACTCTGTATTCCAGTGGATCTTAACCTTTTCTTTACCGGGACCCTCCTGTAAATATAATTTGTTGATGGACACTACCAAGGCTTAACTCAAGATTTAAATATTTAAATTTAGATGTGAATATTTCAATATTTATTTGTTTGTTTATTTATTTATGTCTTTTGGAGACTAGAGTTCAAATCCCTGCTCAGACACTGGGTGACCGTGGGTGAGTCACATTCTCAGCCTCGGGCAGTGGCAGGTGTCTGTGTGTACCCAGACTGCTCCCTCATTTGCAAATGAGGGAGCAGTTTGGATGCACACATCTATCTGCCAGCATGTTCCTTTCATCAAGAGCAGTTTCAGCACCCGCCGCCCCGCCCCACTGCCACAGCCCTGGTATCCAGCAGAGCTTTGCAAGATCCCCGTGAAGGCTCCATGGACCCTGCAGGGTCCCTGGGCCTCAGGTTAAGAACCACTGCTATATTCAATGGAGATTCAGGGTCTTAGGATCATAGAGCTGGCAGGGACACATGCATTCAGTCTTCTGCATGACCGCTTTTCTGATGTTTGGAGGGATGTCTGTCTTAATGTTCCCTTCTCCAGCTGAATTTAGGGGCTGTTCACACCAGCTGTACTGCTCATCTTAGCTTTTAATCTGTAATCGTCGGTAACCTCTCTTTCTTTCTCTTTCCCTATTGGAGCCAATGTAGTTCTCTGGATTTAGGACTGATTTCTGGATTTAGGATCAATAAGACTCAGAATCTAAATCTCCACTCAGTTCTGTGCTTAATCTCCATCCATCAGTCTCATCTTCCTCGCAGGGCTGTTGTTTAATAGAAGCAGGTATATATTATAGAATCATAGAGTTGGAAGGGACCACAAGGGCCATGAAGTCTAACCCGCTGCCATGCAAGAATACACCACGAAATCATTCTTGAGAGGTGGCCATCCAGTCTCTGTTTAAAAACATCCAAAGAAGGAGACCCCATCGCACTCTGAAGCAGAGTATCCCACTGTCGAACTGCTTTTACCATCAGCAAATTCTTCCTAATGCTTAGATGGAATGTCTTTTCCTGAAGTTTGAAGCCATTGCTCTGTGTCCTAGTCTCTGGAGCAGCAGAGAACAAGCTTGCTCCATCCTCCATATGGCATCCCTTCAGATATTTAAACATAGCTATCATGTTGCCTCTTCACCTTCTCTTCTTTAGGCTAAACTTGTCCAGCTCCCTAATCTGCTTCTCATAGGGTGTGATTTCCAGGCCTTGTACCATTTTGGTGGCCCTCCCCTGGACACATTCCAACTTGTCAATCTAGAACTGAACATGGTATTCCAGGTGGGATTGGACCAAAGCAGAATTGAGTGGTACCATCACTTTGCTTGACCTAGACACTATATTCCTATTGATGTAGCCCAGAATTGCATTATTCAACAGCCAATTGTATTGCTTTAACAGCTGATTGAATTTAATCAAACGGCACATGCTGGATGAAGGATGGTATTTTTTAAAAAAAATTGTATATTGACTAATTAACTTATTAGTTATATTTATATCCTGCTTTCCTTCCTGTAAACTCAAGGCAGTATTCATGTCCCTCTTCCCTGTTTTCTCCCCACAACAGCCATTTAAGGTTGGTCAAGTAAAGAAGAATGATTTATTTATTAATTATATTTTTAGGCCGCTTTTCTCCCAATATGGGAGAAAGTGACTGAACAGAAGTTCACCCAGCAAGTTTGATGGCTTAGGGAGGTCTAAGGGTCCGGATCACCCAAGTCTTGCTCCAGTACTCCAGGCATCATATAGAATGCATTAATTCTAACTCTGTTAGCTTTCAAAAAAGACTTCCTGGTTAAAGTATTAAACCTTCCAAGTAGGCTGGTGGGAGGACCTGTGGTCCTCCAGATATGGTGGGACTCAAACTCCCGTACCCCTGACCACTGACCATGCTGACAGAGCCTAACAAGAACTGGACAACCCAAGAGTCTGAAGGCCCACAAGTTCCTCACTCCTGCTACAAAAGGTGATGGCAGGAGGAACCTGGCCCTCAGATGACAACTTGTTTTTGTTTTTCTGAGCTGTGCTCAAAAGCTGCCCTTGTTTCCCAAACCCTGCAGTTTGTAATCTGAGCAGGATCTTTGGTACCATTCTTAGGTGCTGGGACTGTTTGAGATGGACAACGCGGATTCACCCGAAGCTGAGGCGGAACAACCTCCATCGGACGCGGGGCCGAAACAGTTATTCAGGGAAACCAAGCAAGAGGCTGATGAGGAAGAGGCTAGCAATCTGGGTAAGAATTGATTTAGTTAATTTATTGATTTGCCTGTCAATTTGTCAGACTGTTTTGATTTTTGGAGTGAATCCAGGTGTCAAAGATCTAGGGGTGATCTTTCAGCCTTTGTAGTGTAAAGTCGGTAGCCCAATGTATGCACAAGATAGAGAGCTTGGGGCCCACTGAACAGACCAGGCTTTGGTACTAGGTTCTAAAAACTTTCCCTGGAGATACCTTTCTCCGGCTTTCTCATGGCTTGTTGTCCTCCAGAGTCTTTGCAGCCCTGTCTGATTTTGTGTCATCCACGAATAGGATACATATACTCTCTGTTCTGTCAATCAAATTGTTAATAAAGTAGGTGAGTATCCTTTGTCAGCCAATGCAATATTCCTTTGTTCTCCATCTGTGGCATTTGCTGGAACAGGTTGAATTCTTTTGCTGCTTATGCAAAATCCACACCTGGGAGCATACCTTGCTGAAGGGTGTTATTCAGTACAGATCATTGTTTCATCTTATTAAAAAAATCTGAAATGTTTTGAAGATGGAGAGATTTACAGCTAGCATACTTACCCATGAGCTTTTCAAGAACTTAAATCTTCAGTCACTTCCAAGCTGTTACCCAAAGTGGAAGGGTCTGTAAGCTTAATAGCTGAGCTCATCCTTCATGTGTATACAGTTGAACATACCAATTAAAGAAATTTGGGAAAGACATTGCCAGTAAAGCTAGTCGAACCACCAAAAGGTATATGTGTCAGATCTGAAATGTGAGCTTTCGGACTTTGCAAAAACTTTAGTGGCATCCCATACTTCCAGCTTGCCCAAGTCAGATTGACCTTCAAGGTGTATTGGACTACAGATCTCATCATCATGAGTGACACTTGGGCTGGTTGGGCATATTGGAAGTTGGAGCCTATACATTTTGCAGTGTGCCATATTGCAAAGGGGTTACTGCATTTAGTAATTTCCTTGCAATTGCAGGCTTCTGTTGAAATGGGCTTATTTGCTGCTGCTGCTCTTGTCTGAGGTAGTTCTTTCAGATCCTGCAGTCATTCCCAACATCTGAAAGCTCACATCCCCCATTGAAAGTGATTTGGGAATTAGCCTTCTTCTATCTGAGACCCTGGATGAGCCCAAGGCAAGGTTGGGTGGGCCTCTTTAGGGAATGCTTTGGTTGTGTATTCCTGCATTGGTTAGATTAGATGTGCCAACCAGCTCTCAAGAATCTTTGATTCTATGTGAAATCAGGTAGACATTGTTTCCTGGGCTTAGTTTCAAAACCCTTTGATGCTTTCAGACCTCTGGTACGAGCATTCAGCTGGTAGCCCACTAGGCAAGGAGCAGGAGAAAGGCATTAGAGAGAGAGGTGGGGGGAAATCAATGGGTATGAAAGACCTCTTGAGCAGGGATGGGACAATCCAGAATTTTCCGAATCCAGATCCGAATCCCTGGAAGGTGCTGGGAATCCGTGAATCTTGGATCTTTCAAATCCTTTTTTAAAAAAGGATTTAAAAAGCAAGGGAAAGAAGGATCAGTGTGTCTTGGGCAAGACACTCTCTCAGCCTTAGCAAAAGCCTAGGTAAAGGCAAACCTCCCTCTGAAGAAATCTGGCCAGGACAATTGTCATAGTTTTGCCTCAGGATCCTCCCAGATTGAAAATGACATGGAGGTCCTTTCTACACAGGCAGGAAAATGTGGATTAATCCCACATTTTCCTGCCTGTGTAAACAGGGCCACATACTACAGTGCAGAGATAATCCAGGTCAAAACTGGATCTTCTTTGCATAGCTCCTTATGGCATCCTGGAGTTTGCAGTGTGATGATGCACCAGCACACTTTGGCAGAGAAGGTTGTGACACCTTGTAAAACTATAAACACCAGCATTGTACATGAAAAAGATTTGCAAGGGAGCTATGCAAAGGAATCTTTCAGCTGTCCTTGAAATCTCAAGAAAACTGTACCTTCCAATCAAGTGCTGAACTTAAATATGAAATGTTCAATTTAAATATCTTAGAATACAACCCCAGATGTAATTTCTGAAATTGTTAGCAAAGGCCATTATTACTCCAAGGGAAAAAATCACCCACTTGCCATCTCCGTTTGTGTGTCTGGTCTCCCAGGTTTTCAGGCGTTCCGGTCTCCAACAAACTATTTGGTTGGTGGATTCGAAAGATTTGGTTTGCCTGTTTTGGCACAGGGATTAACAATCACGAATTTCAAAGCCTTGCTGAAGATTCAAGGATTCAGTTGGCCCATCCCTACTCTTGAGTATTCTTTGCCCAGGAAAACCAGGTGAAATTCATGAATTGGCATAAGTTGACAGGTGACTGGGAGGCACGTACACACAGAAACACATGAAAGAGTCAGAGAGATGAGAAAGGGAAAAAAAATTGGCTTTGCCTGGTTTTGGCTCCGGCACTAATCATCATTATCTTCAGTTTCACTTACATACCTCCTTTTTCCAAATAATGGGACTCAAGGCAGCTTGCAACATATTTAAAAGGAAGACGGATTAAAAACAATTAAAAAACTTCAATAAAAGTATAAATATAAAAGTTACTTTTTAAAAAAGTTAAACAATTTATAAATTTAAAAACATAACAATTCATTACCTGCAAACTTTAAAACCAACACTGCAAAGCAATAAAAGCCCATCCCAGTCAGTATCTAAAGATCTGATGGCATAAAAATATATTAGCTCGCTGGTGGAAGGAGAGCAAAGATGGTGCCATCGTGGTCCCCCTAGGGAAGGAGTTCCAAATTCTGGGAGCAGTCACCAAGAAGGCCCTGTTCCTTGTTCCCACCAACTGATTCTGAGAAGGTTGTGGGACAGAGAGAAGGGCTGATCTCACAGATTATATTGTTTTAGAGGGCTCATAGGTGGCCCTTCAAATAGCATGGGCCCAAGCTGTATAGGGTTTCATAGGTCATCACCAGCACTTTGATTTGTGCCTATCCTCACTATGGTCGTTTCCGCACTAGCGCGATTATTCCACTTTCAACATCCTATGGAATCCCGGGGTTTGCAGTTTAGGGAGGGGCCGGCCAGCCCCTTCCTAAACTGCAAACCCCAGGATTCCATAGGATGTTGAAAGTGGAATAATCATGCTATAAGAGCGTAGTGCGGAAATGGCCTAGGTGGCACTGACAGATTGCACTGAAGAAATGCAGCCCGTGACAGAAAAAGGGTTTTCCCACACTTACCTGGTCTAGGAGCTCAATATGTGGCTGCTTCTAGAGATGTTAAATCTTCCACTATTTCATCTTCATACAGAAGGATGAATAATTACCATAATTTCCTCCCTGAATGTTATTTCCCCAGTATTCTTGCAGTATTCAAATACCCCAAAGTGTTCTGGGGAAAATAATCTATGGAGAAATTCATGGCCATGTATATTTCTCCACAGAATAATTCACCAGGAACACTGCAGGATGTTCAAATACTGGGGGGGAAAACTGCCCAGGAGTCTCATTTTGTTCTTCCCTGACTCTTGGAAAACCCATGTTTTGACAGGGAAATGAATAATTGGGAATATTCTTTCCATCCTGGGCTGCTTCATAGGTGTCTAAATTGTTGTTATTGTGTGCCTTCAAGTCATTTCCAACTTACAGCGACCCTAAGGTGAAACTATCATGGGGTGTTCCAGGGTTGAGAGTGTGTGGCATGCCCTAGGTAACCCAGTGGGTTTTTGTGGCTGAGCGGGCAATCAAACCCTGGTCTTCAGTTATGCTACCCTGTAATTTAGACCGAACTGGCTGTATGGTAGTCTGTGCTGTGGACGATACTCATCCAGTCACATTCACCGAGATCTTGGCCAACCTGTTACCGTCGGCCCTCCAGATTTGTGAGTTTCACTTTCACTGATTTGATTATTTGCAAGTTTCTCCAGTCCTGTCCCCTCACTCCAGGTGCCTCTTTTCTGGGGGTTCCAATCATGCCACGCAGCTCATTAAAAACCCGCTTCTGGTCTTTTTCCTCCTCCACCGGCCACTGCCTTGCTAGCTAAGGACAGATTTCTGCCCAGTTCTTCAGCACCACATACCTTCTCGTGATGGCCCCACAAACTCAAGGAAGGAGATGGGTGAACGAGAGAAAGTATAGGGCCCTCACACCAACCCACCCCCTTTCCCATTCTTTTCCTCAACCTGCTTTGGACTGCAGGTGCCTGTTCTCCCACCATGCTTTGGCCCCCTTTTCACAGACACACACACACACACACACACACACATACATTTTGATATTTGCAATTTTTCCACATTTGCAAGGTTCCTGTGCTCCTAATCCTAGCAAATGTGGAGGGCCAACTGTATTTTGCTTACTTTTTTTTTCAACGGTTATTAAAAATAAAAGACCTGTTGATATTAAACACAAGCAAATTAAATGCAAATACAGATGCAAGTCAAAAAGCAGAATCGCCAACTGTTATTTAATGGTAGCTAAGCAAAGGGACATGATCTCATAGAATGGTGGCCACTTTTATTTAGGAAAGTAGAAACAATGTTCATCCTTAGGGATCTTTGGAACAGAAGTGAGAGGGGGTGAAAAGATGTTATGGCAGCTTCTGTAAATGGTGAATAATAGCTTCAGTAGCCCATTTCATGCAACTTGAGTACAGGTGCCCCTGGGAAGAGGCCTGATTTTCTTAAGATACGTAATCTTAATTTTGTACATGCAGTCTTAATATGTGCACAAAAGAGGTCCTACTTTGATCCCTGACTCCGAGTGTAATCACGATCTCTCCTTCCCCCACTTGATCCCACAGGGACCCTTGGGCAGGTGGAACCGCGAGCAGGTGGCCCCCTTCCCCTCTACCCAGAGGAGGGCAGCTCTGACGATGAGGGCCTCTTGGACCTTGTATATGCGGCCAACCTCGAGATCCACAGCAGGCGGCCACCCCGACGGACCCGCCTCATCCGGATGCGCACACACGAGCTCCAGGTGTCTGACGAGGAATGCCTGACCCGCTTCCGCCTGGACCGCCAGGCCATCCAGGACCTGTGCACGCTGCTGGCGCCGTACCTGGACGGGGCCTCCGCCAGCCGCAGGCACATCCCCACCTTACAGAAGGTTCTGATAGCCCTGCAGGTCCTGGGGACAGGCTCTTTCCAGCGGATGACGGGCGACAACCTCCGGGTCTCCCAGTCCTCCGTCAGCCGCTGCCTGGACGCCTTCTTGGAAGCCATGCTCCGCCACGTCCACGAACACATCACCTTCCCCACCACCGACTCGGAGCTCCGCCGCACCCGGGAAGCCTTCTTTGACATCGCGGGCTTCCCCAACGTCATCGGGATCGTGGACTGCACCCACGTGCCCATCATAGCGCCAGCGGACATGCCGGCCCTCTACCGCAATTGCCACAACTTCCACAGCCTGAACGTCCAGGCCACCTGCGACGCCTCGGGGTGCTTCACCCACGTGTTGGCCAAGTTCCCCGGGAGCGTCCATGATGCCCGGATATTCCAGCTCTCCCAACTGCAGCGGCTCCTAGAGTCATGGCCGGATGGGAAAGGATGGCTCTTGGGTAAGTGTTATGTCAGGGTGGGTACAAAAAGCCCCTTCTGCAGTACGAGACAGGTTATCCTCCACCACCACAAAAACAAACCTCTGTGTGTGTTGTGCTCACAGTGCATCCTCTTCCCCCAGGTGACAGCGGCTACCCCTTGCGCCCTTTCCTTATGACGCCGCACCCTGATGACGCGCCAGAACCAGTGGCACGTTACAACGCCACGCATGAGACGACGCGGATGGTGGTGGAGAGGGCTTTCGGGCAGCTCAAGATGAGGTTCCGGTGCCTCCACTCCACCGGGGGCCGACTGATGCTTCGCCCGGAGAAGGTGGCCAAGGTCTTTGTGGTTTGCGCCATGTTGCACAACATGGCCCTGCGGCGCCAGCTGCCTATCCTCAATGGCGGACAAGGGGTGGACACCGAGGTCCCCGTACCTCCGTACCTGGAGACCGATGGCATTGTAGAACAAGATCCTCGCGGGGTGGAAGTTCGGGATCAAATCATTAGCACTTATTTCTCACAATAAATTTCACCTTTCAGTAGAAGGCTGTTGTTCGGCTGTTGTTGTGTTTACTTCCTTGGGTACCAGGAGCCCTGAAGAGTATGTGGGAAGATCCTGTCCGTGCTTGAGTCACCATAAGCTCTGTGTCTTCATAGCCCTGGGATTACTCTTGAAATGGTTTTTCCCCATACAGGCTTTCCCCGCTTATTCAACAGGTTAGGGACAGAAAGCAGAATGTATCTCCTATAGGGAACATGAAGGACTTATGGAGATTGGCTTGGGACCAACTGCACATGTGTACTGCTTGTAGAGTCTCCCAGCTGGCTTGGTGCCTCCTCCCCCCGAGCTTGCTTTGCAAGCAGTGCATGCGCGGCCCCAAGCAAGCCTCCATAGGCAAGAAGAAGTGATGGAAGCCCACTGTTTTGATGCTTGCAATACAGGCAAGTTTCATTAATTCAACCAGCAATCTACTCTTTTTTGGGCACATCCTGGGATAGCGCGTGCACGTGAACATCTCAAGCAAGTTTTGGTAGGCAAAAAGATCTGATAGAAGAGCAAACCCCACATCAAATTAATGGAACTTCTTAATCTGGAAGCTTTGAAAGAGCGAGTCATCAGCTAATTGGGCATCAAAAAGTAGGAACTTCCTGTATACTTTTTCCTTAAAGATTATGGACGACATACAGTTTTTGAGGGGTCGATTTTCAGACTGGCTAGCACAAGACTGGGCAACCTGCCCTGCTAACGCTGCTGCTGGCACCACCACCACTACCCATTACAGCTGCTACCAAATTTGCTCTGGCAAATGTGTGCAACAAAGGCACTATAGTTTGCCTTATAAAACCAGATGCATTCTTTCCTGTGCCTTGTTTACGAGGAAACTCTTCTTGTAAACAAAGTGTTAGGGAAATGTATACATTACTTTAAAGTTTTTTTCAGTCTGGTTGCTGCAACAACTGATTCGGTGGTGGAGGCTGAAGTAGCAACAGGAGCACAAGACAACCCCCACAAAAATATCAAAATAGCTACTTGGGTCCACAGGTTGCATGCCCCTGAGCTAGTAACTCTGGCTTTGGGAATTTTTGGGCTGTGTGTTGTATCACGTTGTTGTGCTCACCTGCACAAGGCAGCTACACAGATATTTTGATATGGTGCTTAGTCCACGTGCGGAAACGTCATTGCCTGCGGCTTCTTGAAACATAAAGAAAGGCGAACTTTTACAGTTCAGCAGACCAAGTTCTACCATTTGTTGTTAGATGGATAGGCCCTCGTTGTTTAATTTTATCATTTTTCATCCATCTGGGAATCTGTCATAAAGAATAAGACATTGGCCAGAATCCTGTTGATAACAAGATTCTGCAAGGAGGTATCAAGTACCTTCTTGTACAGCATCCACCCCCTGCTCTGTTATTGCAACTGGATAGCGCTTAAATTTGGCTCTGCCTCCCCAGACCTAGAAAGCCACTGATTGGCTTGTGAGGAGACCCCTGGATTCTCTCCAGCGGTTGTTGCACAGCTAGAGAAAGATGAGCCCTTCAACACTTTTAGCATAAGTCTACGGTTGGACCTTTATACTCTCCCAGAGTCAGATAGGTTTGCAGCCTATGTCATCAGGCTTCCACACATGAAAACGCTCAAGTCTCATCAATATTTTACAAAGATCAAGCTTGTAGATGCCTTACTTGAAATCAGATTGGTCACCTTCTGCTACCTGTGGCGCATTTGCAAGAAGGAAATCCGGAGCAGGTTTCATAGTAGGATAGGGAGGGAGGGTGAGTCTTTATTCTTTCATTTCATCCAACTTTGAGCCAGAGAGACTGCTGTTATATCTATGACACTTGTAGAATCCTGGCCTCTTATGGCACAGGAACATAAAATGTCCCCTTTACCAACACTGAAAGCCTCCATTTTGCTCATGAAAATCTGATGTATTTCTAATCCATCACCATCTGCTATGAGAAAAAAATAGAGATGCCTTCTCCAATCCTGATGCAATTACACCATTAAAACAAACAGGGGGATCATGTATCTCTGGCTATTTGGCCCTAGGTCATATGAGTTTGGTCTTAACAGACAAAAGGATTTTAAAAAAAAGGATCCACAAACTTAGCTAACAGTTCAAAAAGTGAATTAGATTGAGACTATAAGTCTGCCTGGCCGTGGCTAAATACAAGCCAGAAAGACCACTGCCAGGCAAGCCTATAGTGACTCGCTCCAACTCACTTTTTTTGATCCATTAGCTAAGTTTGTGGCTCAGTTTTTGAATCCTTTTGTCTGTAAGACCAACGCCTTATGACCCAGGGCCAAATAGCCGGAGACACATGTTCCCCGTGTTTTTTTAAAGGTTTAATTGCCTAAGGATTGGAGAAGGCCTCTGTATTTTTTTCTCACAGCAGATGGGAAGAATTTCCCCTGGGGAAGGTGATGGATTAACCTGTTCCTGCTTCTACCATTTTCAGCTGAATTATTCCAGCCTCCTTGTACCTGCTGCTTTAGTTTAGTTTTATGCAACAGCAGATCAGAGCTATTAAGCTAGGATTGAGTGATTGTGGCCCCAACCTCAAATGTGGCACCAATATAGCAGAATAGTTAAATAACTGAACCTGGGAGCTCCAGTCCTGAGTCCCCACTGAGCCATGCAAGCTTCCTTTTGGGCTAGTGGTACTCTCTTAGATTGGCCTTCCTCACAGGGTTGTTTATGTGGATGAACTGAGGAGGAGAGCCATGCATGGTGCCTCGGGCTCTTTTGTAGGAGAGGCAATGGAATTACAGTCGACCTCCCACATTGGTGGGTTTGACTTTCATGCATTTGATTATTTGCAAGTTTCTTGAATCTTTCCCTCCCACTTCAGCTGCTCCTTTTCTGGGGCAACCTTCCCTCTTGGTTGCTCTGATCAGACCACGCAGCGCTTTAAAAACCTGCTTCTGGTCGTCCTCCTTCACCAGCCACTATCTGGCCAGCTAAGGATGGATCACAGCCTAATCTCTCAGTACCACAAATCCTTTCCCGACATCCCCCAAATGCCCGACGAAGGAGAGGGGCAAGAGAGAGAAAGTACAGTCAGCCCTTCACATTTGTGGGTTTCGCTTTTGCGGATTTGATTATTCACGGATTATTTGCTGTCACCTCTGCTGCCTCCCTAGGCCATTTTTAATAGGGACTGCAAGCTTTGTGAGACTGAGAAACTGCGAACGAGCCTAGTAAATCCCTATTAAAGATGCTGAGGGGCGGCAGTGGGGGTGGCAATAAGCCCCACCAGTCCCCCCACTCTGCCTTGTGAAGGAACCCTGGTGCCTCAAAGGAATCCACGGTGGGTTGAATATGGTGATCATACTTTTTTAAAAAAATTTTTTTGTTTTATTAAGGAAAAAAAATAATACAATACATAACAGAATAACACAAAAACACCATGTGAATAACATAAATGTGAAAAAGAGAAATTTCAACACAAATGGCTTACATTACTATTGCTCTCCAATTCCTTTTTCATCATATACTTATTCCACATATTTTATATCACATTGATTATATCTTTTTATTTCATATATCTAAATCTCTTTCGCCTTGTACTCGTTATTACTATAATAATTTCATTCTTAAGTCTATTCTTTTCGACTATATATTTTTTTAAATTTTTTATTTTTTTTTATGAAAAAAAATTAAACAATACAAATGCAAATAAACAAAACCCCACATAATTAACAAAAAAAGTGAATAAACCCACCCCCCACAGCCAACCTTTTGTTCACACCACTTTCCAAAATTGCCATTCTTCTTGTGAAAGAGTAGCTTTACCACCTCTTATCAAAGCTTTTTCCAAGAATATTTTCCAAATTTCTTCAAAATCATTCCCTTTTACAAGACCTTTCATAAATCTAATTCTACAAGTTAACTTATCCTTAATTGCAATTTTCCACACTTCTTTATACCATTCCTCTATTTGAATTTTTTCATTTATTTTCCATTTTTTTGCTATTATTAACCTCGCTGCAGTTAACAAATTTGTTATTGATTCCTTCATTGCCTGAGTACACTCGACCTTATTATATATAGACAACAACCCTATATTTGGACATACTGGTATATCAATTCCTACTATCTCTTTTATTTCTGATCGTACTTTTTTTTGTGTTAAATATGGCTTGGGAGGTCCTGGAGTTATTCATGGTTGTGTTTTTTTTCACTTTCATGAGAGTCCTGTGCCCCTAACCCTAGCAAATGTGAAAGGATGACTGTATAGGGCCACCATGTGGAGCCGCTCCTTTTCCCTTTCCTTTCTCTGAACTGGTTTGGACGCTGGGTGCCTGTTTTCCCCACCGTGCCTTGGCCCTCTTCCCACAGACACACACACACACACATTTTGATATTTGCAGTTTTTTCACTGTTGTGAGGGTCCCGCCCCCCTAACCCTAGTGAATGGGGAGGGCCAACTGCATAGCTAATCACTAAAGGATCAGCTCAGACTGCAGCCAAGGCCACTTCCGCACGAGACTGTTATAGCGCGATGATTCCACTTTCAACCTCCTATGGAACTGGGGTTTGCAGTTTCGGGAGGGGCCGGCCGGCCCCTCCCGAAACTGCAAACCCCAGGATTCCATAGGAGGTTGAAAGTGGAATCATCGCGCTATAACAGACTCGTGCGGAAATGGCTATGGTGTAGCGTTTTGAATGCCGGACTACGGCTCTGGAGAGCAGAGTTTCAAGTTCTGCTCAGTCATGGAAATCTACTGGGTGACCTTGGGCAAGTCACATTCTCTCAGCCTCAGAGGGAGGCAAAGGCAAACCCCATTGGAACACTTCTTGCTGGGAAAACCCTGTGATAGAGGTTGCCAAAAATTGGAAATGACTTGAAGCAACACAGCAATAACAGTTAACTTTTTAACATTCCAGAGGAAGGGGAGACGGGTGTTTTTAGAGGCATTATTAAACTGAAACAAGGAGTCCGTTTCCTTGAGTTTGCCAGGTCTGAGCAGGGCTGTCAGTAACAGGATATTTCGGTGGTATCTCGTAGAGCCACCATAAGTCAAAACTGACCTGACAACACAGAGCAAGAGCAAGAAGCATTTTGAGCAGAATATTTCAAGTTTCCCACCCAAGTGTTTTCAGTGTTTCAAAAACAGAATAACTAGAGCTGTGACGAATGACTTCCTCCACCAAAATAAAATGAAATATTTATATATTTAAATTCCCTAGGAGGCGGCAGTTCTGTAAAAAAAATTAGATTAACACTATTTTTTTAAAAGTACTGAAAATTTTTGAGTTTATTGTTGATACATGATCTCCAATACATCATCCCTATGTGATTGTGAGCTTCCACAAGGAAAAAGGTATTAATGTATCATATGTCACTCTGGTTAGGAAATTATATAATTAACAGTCACGTTTTTTTTCTTATCATTAACAAGACAATGGTGTTTCAACCCATCAAGACATCCCATCCAAAAAAAAAAAAAATCTTTCATAAGTTGGCACATTTTTTCCCCCCAAAATAATGTGAACAAATGATGCGAGCAAAACCGGTCGCTTCAAGCAGAAAATCTGTTTCACGCAAAATTCACAGGTTTTTGTGCAAAAGTCTTGCAAAAAACGTTCCAAAGAATGAAAAACCATCAAAAAATGCAAACACAAAAACAAAACAAAAACCTCTCATAAATTTACTCAGTGGGGATAAAAGTTTTGACATTTGTTCTCGTGTACAGGAACAAAACAAGCAAATATTTATCTAGGATTACTTGAGTCCTTGCATCTACTCTTTCCAATTTTACAGGTCTCAGCTTCAATAGTGGGCTTAAATGCTTGCCTTAGGTGTTCTGAGAATTATTTTATTATTTTGAGTTATTTTGAGAAATAACGTCTTTCTAAGACCCCAGAGAGCTGTTGCTCATTGGAATACGGAATTATAAGCATGCTAGGAAAACATTTAGGTGCACCATGAGGTAGTTGCACGTATTTCAGAAACAATCTGGTGGCTTTGGACAGTCAAATCCCTTACAAAGGCCATTTCCATACTAGACTGTTATAGTGCTATTGTTCCACTTTCAACATCCTATGCAATCCTGGGGTTTGCAAAGGCCCCTCTCTAAACCGCAAACCCCAGGATTGCGTAGGATGTTGAAAGTGAAATAATAGCACCAGAACAGTCTAGTGCAGAAATGGCCAAAATGTCAAAAATGCAAACTGTTCTGAGCAACATCTATCAAAGCAAAAATTCCCCATCCTCAAGAAGCGAAGAGTCATAACCAGAAGTGGAGTGGTTTCTGGTCTAGCTGGGTCAAGACTCTGGGATTGTTTGATTCAGAGGGAGGAAGAATTTATTTGTGACCACCCCTAGACTTTCTTATTCCGTCCGAGCTTAAGTTCAATTCTCTTATGCAGCTGGGTGTGTTGCGGAGAGGAAGGTTTCCCAACAACAATATAATTTTATGAGCTACCCTTGTTGTATCACAAAGTATTTTCTCCATACCTTGATCTTTCTAGGGAAAACTAAGATCCGTTAACTTTATAAAAGACCTGATGCTGGTGGAGAGGAAAACTGCCTTAACTGGAGTGGTGAAAAGCCTTCCCTAGGCCAAGGAAGCCAAAAGCAATGAAAAATTGCCCCCTGTGGCTTTTTTTAATCAGAAAGTAAACCAAAAATCAGGAAATAAATTGGAAGTCAACTTTTTGTTGAAAAAGGCCTCCCTGGGAGTTTAAGAGGACAAAAAAAAATGGTGTAAATGATCCCCATATTCCCTAGAAGGCATTTTTAATACAACAGGTTTTTTTTTAAAAAAGGACAAAACAGAGTGACTTAGAGGTCTCATTCACAGCTTCACCATAAGTTGAAGTGGATGGGCATTAAAAAACAACAGAACCATTTTTAAAAAACTAAATGGGGTGCTGGGGGGATTGGGATCCTCAAAAATGTTGGTAGGGGCCACATCCAACCCACGGGCTGCAATATCACTTCTCCTACTTCAAAGTTCAGACTAAAACCTGGAACAGATTCATTGCCTCACAGACCTGGAAACCTCGAGCTGCCACTATATAAGGGAACTTGTTTCCCACAGGAACAAGGGAAATGTGGCAACAGAGAGAATAGCACTAGTGGCCCAGTGAGCAGGGAAGCTGGCTGGAGAGATTAGCTTCCAGAGTCACTAGTCAGAATGTGGTCAGCTGGAAGATACGTCCCCAGCATGGTAGCTTCCTTCAACATTTCGCAGGTAAAAACCAGGACACATACGGCCAAGCAACACCAGAGCGTGATCAAGATGGCAACGTTATCATAGAAACATAGAGTTGGAAGAAACCACAGTGGCCATCGAGTCCAAGCTCCCGCCATGCAGGAACAAACACTTAAAGCATTCCCAGCAGATGGCCATCCAGCCTCTGCTTAAAAACCTCCAAAGAAGGTGAAGTGGTGCGGTCTCTTTCAACTCTATGTTTCTATGATTCTATTCTATGAATTATATTACCTCCTGCCACAGAGATCACCAGTATTGTGTTCCATCACAACAATATATAGGCTATAGGATTCTGGTAGTCATATTACCCCTACTCCCCCAAATAATAATTTTCTTCAAGCCTTGGTCCATCATGCGTTCTGTACTTTCTGCATTCTGCTTCAGGACCTTACCTTCTTCCAGCGCTGGAGTGTGGGGATTGCGTGAGCAGCCTCCAGCGAGAGGCTCTCGCATCCGGGGTCCTTCGGCTCCGCATGAGCTGCCTGCCTGCGTGAGAGTCCTGCCTCTTCCTTCCGCAGCGCAGCCTGGGAGTTTCCCAGGCTTTGCTGCGGCAGGAAGCGCAACCGGCGCCAGGTAAGTGCATGCGGGGCCCGGGAGCAATGTGCGATTGCGCACCATTTTCGGCTTCTAGCTGAAAATGAAAAGGCGCGCAATTGGCACCTGACGGCCCCTGGAGCATTGTGCAATTATGAGTGCGTCGTGCAGATCACTCCTCACAATTGCGCAATGCTCCAGGCACCCTTTTGCATGGAAAATGCCATGCGGAAAGGGCCTCTGTTTGGAGAATGTTTAAAACCATTTGCACTGTTTTCAACAAGCAGGCTCCAAGAGCTGTTCATTAGGTAGTCAAAACAGGACTGCCTCATCCCACTCACATGGAGGAAGAGTGTAATGTCAGCTGGAATTGTAAGGCTCACAGAAGTGCAAAATAACTTTTGTTTGGAGGTTGTGGGGGGGCACACTATAAGTGGAGAATCCCCCAAAATGACTTAATGAGGAACAAACCTGCTCCGTGGCCACTGAAAATGAAGATCAGAGGGACAAAAAAATAGGGTTTAATATATATAAAATATTAATATGCCGCCTTTCTCCCAGAGTGGGACCCAAGGCAGCCAGAAACCCCCCAAAACAGCTTGCCACAGATCCAACTTACATATTCAGAAGGGGATATCTTCTTCCACTTGCCAGTGAGCCCAAACCTGAATCCCAGTTTTGGGAAAAAGATGGAGGATAAGTGAAGTTAGAAATACAGCATGGTATAGTGGTTTGAATGTTGGACAAATACCCCAGGAAATCAGAGTTCCTATCTCTGCTCAGCCATAGAAACCCACTGGGTGATCTTGGGCAAGCTATACTCTCTGAGGGCCTTTCTGCACTACATTGTGATAGCGCTATTACTCCACTTTCGACATCCTATGGAATCCTGGGCTTTGCAGTTTAGGGAGGGATCTTTAAGAATAATCAGCCGGAGAGCTCTTTGGCCTCAGGAAACTACAAACCCCAGAATTCCACAGGAGGTTGAAAGTGGAATAATAGCACTATAACAGTGTAGACCTCTTACAAAGTAGACTTCCCCAACTGTGCACCCTCTGAATGGATTTGGACTATAGTTCCCAATAACCCCAGCCTGCATTGTTTGTGCTGAGTGATGGGCAATGGGAGCTGTAGTCCATCACATCAAGGGGGCACATTTTGGGGAAGAATTAAATTTACCACACGCATAAGTGGCTATTAACTGTGAGAATTCAATGTCAAGCTTCCATATTCAGGAGCAGTCTACCTCTGAATACCAGATACTGAAAGAAGCTGAAAGGAAAGCTCACTGTCTTAAAATTATGCTCATCTGCTTCCTGATCTAGATAACCACTGGGGCTGGCCCTAGACGTTTTGCTGCCTGAGGCAAAGAAGATGGCACACATACCCCTCTCCATGCACAAAAGCCAATTGGGCTGACCGTTCATGTTTTCTCAAGCCTGGCAACAGGACAGTGTTACCCAATAGACTTGAAGACAAATGCTCAGCAAACACGGGGTCAGGAGGTGTGGCCCATAGGCCACATGTGAGCCCTGAGAGCCCAAGGACCCAACCTCACTGAATATTACATGCGGTCTTCCTTCCACATTCACCAGAGTTATAGGCCTAGGACCCCTACAAAGCCTCAAATATCAAAATGTGTGTGTGTGGGGGGGAGGGAGCCAAGGCATGGTGGGGACAGTGAGCATCCAAGGTCCAAACCAGGGCCCTTTCTACACCTTACCTTCTTCCGGTGCTGGAGTGCGGGGATCGCGCGAGCAGTCTCCAGCGAGAGGCTCTTGCATCCAGGGTCCTTCAGCTCCGCACAAGCTGCCTGCTTGCGCAAGAGCCCCACCTTTTCCTTCTGCAGTGCAGCCTATAGACTCATATAATCATAGAACCATAGAATTGGAAGAGATCCCAGGGGCCATCCAGTCCAACCCCCTGCCATGCAGGAACACCTTCAAAGCATTCCCAACAGATGGCCATCCAGCCTCTGCTTAAAAACCTCCAAAGAAGGAGACTCCACTACATTCCGAGGTAGCATTTTCCACTGCCGTACAGCTCTGACCATCAGGAAATTCTTCCTGAGGTTCAAGTGGAATCTCCTTTCCTGCAGCTTGAATCCATTGCTCCTTGTCCTAGTCTCTGGAGCGGTAGAGAACAAGCCTGCTCCCTCCTGAACATGACATCCCTTCAGATATTTAAACATGGCTAACCCTAACCCTCTTAACCTTCCCAGGCTGCACTGGGGCAGGAAGCATGACTCGCACGGCTCCAGAGGCTCCGCATGCCAGCTAAGTGTGCGCAGGGCCTGGGAGCAATGCACGATCATGCACCATTTTCGACTTCTAGCCAAAAATGAAAAGGTGCACGATTGGCCCCTGCTTGCCCCTGGAGCATCGCGTGACTGGGAGTGCATTGTGCTGATCGCTTCTCACAATTGTGTGACACTCCAGGCACCCTTTCACATGGAAAATGCCATGCGGAAAGGGCTCAGGTCAGGGAAAGGAGAGGAAAAGGAGGTGGGTCAGCAAGGAGGCCCTATCTTCCCTTTGTCTTGCCCATCTCCTTCCTTGACTTGGGGGAGGGTATTGCGAGAGGGTTTGTGGTGCTGAGAAATTGGGGTGTGATCCATCCTTAGCTGGTCAGGCAGTGGTTGGTGGAGGAGGACCAGAGGTGGGTTTTTGAAGGGCTACATGGACTGATCAAAGAGGCCAAGAAGTAAGGTTCTCCCGGAAAAGAAGCACTTAGAAGAAGAAGAAAAGAAGTGTGTTAGAGGGCTAGGGGTTAGAGAAACTCATAAATAATCACATCCATGAAAGTTAAACTCGTGGAGGGCCAACTGTAATTAAAAAAGAAAGAAACACTGTCAGAAGAAAAAGGCTGAAATATACAAGACACAACAGTTGTCCCTCCCAGAACTGCAAACCCCAGGATTCCATAGGAGGTTGAAAGTGGAATCATCGCGCTATAAGAGTGTCGTGCGGAAATGTTCTAAATCAGGGGCAGGGGTAAAACAGCTACCATCACAGTGATGGGAAGAAGGACGACATAGGAAATAATCTCCATTAAGAAAGGAAGCTGTCTGCCAGATCTTGAACTGCCTTCGGTGGGGCAGCTTTCTCTGGCAACAGAGACAGTCTTTATTGTCTTCTGCCTCCAAAACTCTGTCAAAAACTGCCCCACACTGATGTAATGGAGTTTTACTCCAACATTAGTCACCAGGAGAATTCCAACTAGGGTTGCAAGGGCTCATGCCCTGGAGCCTCTTCTCCAGTCCTCAGGGTGAGATGGAGGAATCTTAGAGTGAGAACACTGTCTTGAAAATGCACATAGATCTTTTTTCTCACTCCATAGGCTTTTTTTGTTTGTTTGTTTTAATGGCATACTCTTCGATGCTTAATGTACCATGCTTAATGACATACCCCGGGGCCGTTCTTGCTATCATCACCCCTTCTAACATCAGCACGACCCACTTCCAGTAATGTCACTGTCACAAATGTGAGATTCATTGCCCAGCTGACTGTCCCAATTAGCAAAGCAACGTAAGCAAGGAGTTAAGGCAGAAAAAGGTCAACATCTTGTGGAGGACCAAAAGTGAGACAAAACGCATTTTCCAGTGCCCATCTTACATATGCTAAACAAGTGGGTTTCCTCATGTACACATTCAGAGAACAATTAACATTCGTTTCAAAGCACATCTTCTCTGTCTGGCATCTATCAACATTTCCAGACTGTTCCAATCTGCTTACCATTTTCAGATAGCATGTAAAATTCAAGTAACAGGAACTTAGGAGTTTGATTACTTCAGAGAGTCTGTTACTTTAAACAAGGAATGTAATGAACAGTTGCAAATTAAGGAGGAAAGTCTTCCTTTTCTCACCTTCATGTTAAAACACAGGATGGAGCCAAGACTCATAAGCTAGCCTATGTGATCCGCTCACCTCTAGGGAATAGATATCACAAGACTTTAGAGTTCAGATTGGAAAAGGGGAATTTCTAGTTTTGAGAGTGAGATAATGAGGAGGAGGAGGAGGAGGATTGGTCACAGTCCCATAGTATTTAGATCTGTTGTCCTGAAATTTCCGGACCTGGGGTAATAATAGTCCTGAACTGGCAACCCTAATTGCTACCAAGAAGCTAGATTAGATTAATGCTTGATTTAGCAAGACTGCTCTTACGTCTTTATCCAATGTACTTCAGCAGAGCATAGTAAAAGTAGAGGTATTGGAGGAATGCTGGGGAGACCACAGCTCCTAGAATCTGCTGACTAGCTGGAGGATTCTAGGAAATGAAATCCAAACGAGTCACTTTTTCAAGTTTTCCGTCTCTTACAAAGTGAAGGGTCTTTCCGCACTACACTGTTATAGTGCTATTATTCCATTCTCAACATCTTGTGGAATTCTGGGGTTTGTAGTTTACTGAGGCCAGGGAGCTCTCTGGCTGAGAATTCTAAAGGCCCCTCCCTAAACTGCAAACCCCAGAATTCCTTCCATGAGATGTTGAAGGTGGAATAAAGTATGGAAAGTCCCAGAATCACCAATACCCGCTGGCAAGTGGAAGTGCTTGCGTGATCAAAATGGCACCTACCCCTCTCATTCAGAAAGCAGAGCTGTCAGAATTCTTTCTCTCTTTTTCTCTTTTAGAAAGAGAAACTTGGCTGAGTGAGAAGGAGGAGAAGTATCATCCCCCAAGGCCTGAGGAAATGGATCGACCAGGGATATTGTTTGGGAGAGAGATCCAGGATAGTTTCAGGGGTCATAATGAGGAACACCAAAGACATCAATCCTTCCTTGCCATGGGTGTAAATGAGGACAAGACCTTCCCAAACAAACAATAAACACAGCGTCAAAGGAAAGAATTTATCAAAGAGCATATGTGGCAAAGAATCCACATACATATTCAGACTCTGGAAAAACTTTCACTGAGAGAGCGAGGCTTCTGGCACACTCTAGAACTCATAAACAAAACAAAATGTACAGGTGCACAGACAGTGGGAAGAGTTTTAATAAGATGTCACATCTTCATAGCCGTCAGAGAATCCGCACTGGAGGCAAGCCATGTACATGCTACAAATGTGGGAAGTCATTTCGGGTGAGCTCATTCCTTACCCTTCATCAGAGGATCTACACTGGAGAGAAGCCGTATGTATGCTTAGATTCTGGGAAAGCCATCCAGGTAAAATCAAGCCTCAGTACTCGTGAAAGAACACAGGGGAGAAGCCATACAAATGTTCCTATTGTGGAAGAAGCTTCAATGTGAGAGCAAGCCTTATTGTCCATGAGAGAATCCACACTGGAGAGAAGCCCTAAAGATATTTAGAATGTGGCAAAAGCTTTCATCGAAGTTCAGACCTTTTTATTCACCAGAGTAGACACGTAAGTGAGAAACCATACCAGTGTTCTATCTGTGAGACAAATTTTGATGAAACGTCAACGCTCATTACACATTACAGAATCCACACTGGAGAGAAATCATATAAGTGTTCAGAATGCGGGAAGAGCTTCAGTCAGAGCTCATATCTGAATACTCATCAGAGAATTCACACTGGTGGGAGGCCCTGTGAACGCTCTGAATGTGCCAAAACTTTCCGAGTGAGCTCACGCTTTAGGAAACACCAGAGAATCCGTACAGGAGAGAAACCTTTCCAGCATCTAATATGTGGGGAAAGTTTTAGTGTAAGCTCACGCCTCAATGCTCACATGAGAGTCCACAGCAGAGAGAAACCCTGCAAGTATCCAGTCTGTGGGAAAGGATTCGGTACTCACTCCAGCCTCAGCAGACATCAGAGAATCCATACCAGAGAGAAACTGCATGAATGTTCAATCTGCAGCAAAAGATTCTGCAGGAGCTCTGGCCTCTTAGCACATGAGAGAATCCACGCAGGAAAGAAGCTGTACAAATGCCTGGATTATGGGAAGAGCTTTTGTCAGAGCTCTGATCTTACTACTCATCAGAGTCCACACTGGAGAGAAGCCATATGAATGCTTTGTGTGTGGGAAAAGTTTCAGCCAGAGCTCCAATCTGACATGACACCAGAAAACCCATGTGAGAGGAAGTGTCTTGATCAGGAGCAAGAAACAGATTAGGGGGCCATATTGGCCTTCCAGGGAGAACTTGGAGGACCATACCCCCAACCTCATCCCCCTGCAAAAATAGAAAATCATTTTTTGCTTCCAAATACTCCCAACACTCTCTAGGTGGTGTGGGGTACCCTGCTCTATCTGTTCCATTTAGGCTGTACAGAGTTAAAAAAAACCCCCAAACAAACAGAGAGTGATTCAGATGTCATTTTTGGTTAACTTCCCATTTTTTAAAAAAGGGGCTTTGAATTTTAAATAGCCTCAGCCCTCCAAAACAGGACAAAAATGTCCCTACATCCCCCCGAGGAGTTCATTTTTCTAATTTTAAAAAATTGTCTTCTGGTTACTCTCTGGACCACAAAAATGGCCCCAAGGGCCCAGTTTTCCCCATCTCTGTGCTAGATGAATGAGTGGCCCTTGAGGCTTCTGAAACAGGGAGATATATAGGACAGCTTCCTGTTCCTTACAGCAGCAGCAACATGAGTCTTTGTACTGTATTCTTAGGACCTTTCTGCACTACACTGTTATAGCGCTATTAGTCCACTTTCAACACCCTGTGGAACTGTGGGGTTTTCAGGTGAGGGAGGGCATTGAGAATTCTCAGCCAGAGAGCTCTTTGGCCTCAGGAAACTACAAAGCCCAGAATTCCACATGAGGTTGAAAGTGGAATAACAGCACTATAACAGTGTAGGACGGAAAGGCCCTTAACTCTTCTGCCTCTTGATTCACTCTTTGACCCTGACTGCTCAATTGCTCCATGGCTATTGGTTCATCTTTGTCTGTTGCCAACATCCTACCTCAGACATGCTGATGCTGAAAGATGACCAAACAGATCTATCACGTTGGCCTGCGGTTTAATCTCTTCTGCTGTTTCCCAAGGAGATCTAAAGGAGGTGTACTCTGTGGATCCTTAATCTGAACAGAAACTTTAGTACAAAAACCAGTTCTTTTGCCAAAATGTATGGATGCAGCCCATTTTCAATTCCATATTTGCCTTCTGAACTAGTAGCAGGCTAGATAGTCATTCCAACCTCCACAGAGTTCATTAAAGTTCCCTAACTTTCATATTGGTGTTTGTGTTTTGAAAGGTAAATTTGTAGCCCTTCAGATTTGAAAAGATGCGAGGAACTGTCTGACAAATTCTCAGATTTGAAAACATATGACGAAGTGTCTGACAAAGTCTCACAAGCATCTCCCTGGCCATTTCCGCACGAGACTGTTATAGCGCGATGATTCCACTTTCAACATCCTGTGGAATCCTGGGGTTTGCAGTTTCGGGAGGGACAACTGTTGTGTCTTGCATATTTCAGCCTTTTCTTCTGACAATGTTTCTTTCTTTTTTAATTACAGTTGGCCCTCCATGAGTTTAACTTTCATAGATGTGATTATTTATGAGTTTCTCTGACCCCTACCCTCTAACACACCTTAAGTGCTTCTTTTCCAGGGGAACCTTCCTTCTTGGCCTCTTTGATCAGTCCATGTAGCCCTTCAAAAACCCACCTCTGGTCCTCCTCCACCAGCCACTGCCTGACCAGCTAAGGATGGATCATACCCCAATTTCTCAGCACCACAAACCCTCTCCCAATGCCCCCCCCCAAACCAAGGAAGGAGATGGGTAAGACAAAGGGAAGATAGGGCCTCCTTGCTGACCCACCTCTTTTCCTCTCCTTTCCCTGACCTGGGCCCTTTCCGCACGGCATTTTCCATGTGAAAGGGCGCCTGGAGCTTTGCGCGATCGTGAAGAGCGATCTGTACGACGCACTCTGTCTAATTGATGAACAGAGATACTCCATTTTGGGGGGGTTGACAGATTGTGGGACTTCTCTCATGATTGTTTCATTTCTCTTTATGTAGCAGAAGCAGTAGAAACAATATAGAAAAGCTGATCAACACATTCTCATGCGGATTTGCCTAATTCCCCCAAGTTGCTTTGTACAGCTTTCATGGCACAGAAATCTAGATTACTATGATTTTTGCCATTTTTTCCCTTCAATGTAGAGTATGTGCACATACAATCAGAGATTTGGAAAATGAATGTAAAATGTATTAGGGGGAAACCAACACATTAGTCTGCTGAAGTTAAAAAAAAAAAAAAAGAGCCCTATGGCATTGTAGAGACTGACAACTTTTATTTTACACCAGCTTTTGTTGGATCCACAACTCACAACTTCTGACACAGCAAAAGGAATGCAAAAGATTTAACAGTCGTTGAAGATAAGCAGATTAGCAAGTATATGGTACTAAATTGTTTTTGACAAGAGTTTTTTTTACCTGCCAGCTGGGACAGAGCAAATAGAAATGCAAAAATCGATAGAAAGGAAATTGCCTAAACAAAGATCATAAAGCAAACAAGAATTAGGTGATAATGCTTACAAACTTGCCTGGATGAGCTAGTTAATACATGCAGAAAGATGAGAAGCCTTTAGTCCTATTCCAGCCACAGGAGATAAAAAGAGTTGGATATCTTGAAGAGTTTTTGTTCAGCTATTTCCTGCTGCATTCTGTCTGATTTTTTTTGTAGGGGAGGATGTATCCACACTACGAAGTTATAGCACTTTGATAAGGTTGTTATTGCCCTGGCATCATCCTATGGAATCCTGGGAATTGTAGTTTGGTTGGTTCTAGTGAGCCCAATAATTCTATAGTTCAGAGGAGTGGATTAGTGCTTTCAAAAGCAGAAAAATCTAACTAACTACAAATCCTGGAATTCCATGGGACAGAGGCAGTATGATTAAAACAGAATCCAACTCCTATAATGGTTCAGTGTAGATCCACCCCTGTTCATGTCCTGGATAGCCTGCTGCCAAAACTTCACCCAGAGTTTCAAACAGAAGCATTTATTTTAAGAAAAACAAGCAACACAGTAACTTTCCCAAAAGTTACACATACTACAGCATCTAAGATGATGACAGGTTTTATACCTTGTTGTCCAAATTTAGGTACACATCAATGATTGGTTAGAGTCATACATGTAAAGTCACCCCGCCAGCAAGAGCATTTTCCCAAACCTACAGTTATTTACATATCTTTCATCCTGGGAGGAGATCGAGTTCCTGTCATTGATCTATGCATAGCTGATTCCCATAACATCTTCCTGCAGTTCCCCTCTTCTGAACTTCTTCCCTCTCGCCCAGATACAAAGTGACATTGAATATTACAATAATTAACCATTTGGAACCTTGGGATACTTTGTTACAACCATATAGATAGTTGCAGATAGCAATTAGCAATGGATGCATAATAACGCTTCACTTAGCAATGCCTTATTTGATCTAGCACAGCTATTCAAATACAGACGCTGATGAATACATGTGACAGGAACCATGTATCCGGACAATCCAACACAAAAACTCTTTTATACTTGGATCCAACAAAATCTATTCATCATCATACCTTCAAAAACAACAAAGATTGAGTCTTGTGGCATCTTAAAGACTCACATGTTTTATTTGGCGTAAGCTTTTGTGGGGACTCTAGCCCAAGCCATCAGATGCCCAAATCAGGCTGGAATCCACAAAGGCTTATGCCAAATAAAACATTTGCTGGCCAGTATTCTATACCAATTACTTAATCAAGCGTACTTAATTAATTAATTTCTCCTGGCTCAACCCCTCCTCAAGAACTGATGAAAATTATTGCTAGCAGAATGTTATCTCCTTTTCCACATGAGGCTGATGCCCTATAAAACTGGGGAGGGAGAGTTATGATTACAGGAGTTGTGTCACAATTGCAACTAAAGGCCGTTCCGCACTACATTGTTGTAGCGGTATTATTCCACTTTCAACATCTTATGGAATCCGGGAGTTTGCAGTTTAAGAGGCATTTAGAATTCTCAGCCAGAGGGCTCTTTGGCCTCAGTAAACTACAAACCCCAGAATTCCACAGGATTTTGAAAGCGGAATAACAGTGTAGTGAGGAAAAGCCTAAAGTGTCCTGTTTAGCAAGCCAGCCACGGTTCACAGTCCTTAAACAGAGCCTATAGTAGCAGCCATTGTACATCGATGTGTACAGAAGCCTATCAGTCAGTCGTGCAATCAGCAATCAAGGTTAGCAATAAATTCAGAGTGTCAGTTCAAGGGAGTATCCAGCAGCATAGCCAAAAAACAAAGCAAGGGTCAAGGTTTTTTAGGCACACGAACCAAGGATTCCAAAAGAAGACTGTCCATATGTTGGAAACCTCTTGAAGGTACACAACAATAAAGACTGCCAACCCCAGAATTCCAGAGAGTGGAACTGTAGTGCTATAGTCTGAAAGAGCCCTTCGTGTTTCAGATGGCATGCGGTACACCTCGAGGCTTTATGATCTCAGCAGGGTCAGTGACTGACTTGCGGCCCTTGGTTCAGTAACATAACAGATTCATCCAGAAGCCTTACATCTTTGAACAATGCTTCCATCTCTTTTTCTCTACTGGTCACAGGATAATCTGTCTCAAGCCCCACGTGCACGTTCATTTCTCCGAGGGGAACAGCGAACGGGTGGGCTTGTGGCAGGGTTGACGTCTGCTCAGCAGCCTATCCTTGCTGCATATAGGAGGAGCTTTCTAAAACTTCTCTTAAGAGCAGAAGGCAAGACTTTTCCCCAGAGAGCAGGGCGGATTTCTAAGAGGAGAAAAACAAATGTGTTAGGCAATGGGCTTGAGGAGGGCTTGATCCTTTCTTTTAAAGCTTTTGAAACTTCAGTAATGGGGAGTAAGGAGGATCTTATTCCCCACTTCCGAAGCTGCATATGGCAAACTCACAAATGTGGAGGGCCGATTCTACTTAAATTGTTAAAATGACTTTATTGAACTCTTTCCAGAAATTCTGGAATATAGCATGGGGTATAAAGTTGGCTCCCAGACTTCACTTGAAAGTATCTTGCAAGGACTTAAGACCAGCCGCATAGGGACGGTGGGGCGGGGCGGGGTGGGGGGCAGTTCACCCCAGGCGGCAATGTTTTTGGGGCATCCCAGCCCATAGCCACGCTCCTGTGTGCCCTGGCCATGCCCCTATGCACAGTGGCCACGCCCTTCATGCTGGGTAGTCTGGCTAGGGCTGCTAGGAGTTACAGTCCGGCTGTTACCCCAAAACACACGAGTGCCACAAGGGCTGCCCCGTGATGCCAATACCTTTATATAAAAGTGGGGAATGAATTAGCTCAAAGAGGAGGCTTGCAAGAGGGAGGTAACTTAACAAGATCTTTCCTACCAGTGTTTACAGGGAAAGAACTAGCCAAAGATTAAAAAGTAAGCTAAAAATGTGTTTTTATTGGGGGGAATTCACTCATGCGTGCACACAAGACACATACAATCACACATTCGCACAACAGCTAACTGTAAAAAAAGGAAGGAAACTGGATAGAGACTGTGAAGGGTGCGGGTGATATTTACCAGATCCGATGAGAAGCAGAGAAGTGGGACAAAGCGACTCAGGTACTGGACCCAAGGGCAGTTCTCAGTTCGGGAATCAAAGGGACAGAGTGATGCTCAGGAAGGCAAGAGACTGCACTGGGCATCCTGAAATCAGGGGTATTTGTACCCTGAAAATAGCCTGTGGCAGTGAAGATGAAGGGAACCTGTTGTGGACAATGGGTCTTTCATTTGTTGATGGGCTTAATGCTTGATTGACAAAGACATGATGGGTGTTGTAATAGCTGTCTATTGTGGGTACTGTCAGGAAAGAGGAAAGAATCCAGGTATACAAGGGACAGATATCTGTCAATCAGTGTCCAGGTGGGCTCCTCGCAGTTGGATTCCCTGGAAAATTCCAGCTTCTCCTTAAGCCTATTATCCACAGGAATGGTGTGTATTTGCCTGGCAAATGGCTCAGTCTCACCTAGAGGAAGTTTTGAGTTGACCTATCCTTCTCACATTTACAGTCAAATTCTTTTCCTCGCTCGGTTTGACCTCTCCGTCACCTGTCAGGCTTGAATTTGATATTAGTGCCAATTATTTTTGTATTTTTATTTTTAATTTTTTATTAAAGATTTAATAGAAAGAGAATACCCCCCCCCAGGGGAGAGGGAGATACACAGATGCACTGAGAAATTAATATCACACAAATGATAACTCTTGAGCAATAAGATGGCGGCGACCTGGCCCAGCCCGAGCCAGTTGGCACCGCGCTCCTTCCCGTTCCCCTTCCCGCTCTCCCTGGCGGCCGAGAGGGAGAGCCCGGCCCGGAGGCGGCCGCCGCCACAGCCGTCCCAGGAGGCGGCCCCGAGGCGCCCAAGAGGAAGAAGCCGGCCTGCCGCGCCTGCACGGATTTCAGGAGCTGGATGCGGGAGCAGAAGCAGCAGGTGGCCTCGGAAACAGGAGCCAAAGAGGGAGAGTACCCCGCTGATTGTCCCCTAGATCGAGAACAACTGGGGAGAAATTTGTGGTCTTTTCTTCACACAATGGCAGCGTACTACCCTGACCGGCCCAGTAAAGTCCAGCAGCAAGAAATGATACAGTTCATCCACTTCTTTTCCAAATTTTTCCCTTGTGAAGAATGTGCAGAAGATTTCAGAGACAGAGTACAATGAAACCACCTGATGCCTCCAACAGACGCAATTTGTCACAGTGGTTTTGCCAGCTTCACAACGAGGTGAATAAGAAGCTGGGGAAGCCTGAATTTGACTGTTCTCTTGTAGATGAGCGTTGGCAGGATGACTGGGAGAAATATGATTATTTGAACTTGATTAAAATATATATATTTATCAAAACCAACGAGATCAAGGCTGGTATGGACCATTGCCAAGAGACTCAACTGTGCTGTTTGTACTGGGGCTGGTGTGACAAAAGCTGGGGGCGGAAGTGAAGCATCCTGTCTTTGTTGGGAAACATAAGAAATAAGGCTGTGCAGATTTTGAACTGTTGTACAAAACTTCCATCTGCTGGTTGTGCTCTTTTCTTGACAGTCTAAGTCTTCCCCCCGCCCCTGTTACCAGCAAGAGTTGCCTTAAAAGATATGCGTAATCCTTGGGAAGAAGTATTTCTCCACAGACTGGGCTGAATAAACTGCCAACATCTTGAATAGCCTAGCTCCTTTTCCCTGTGGCTTCCTGAGAGCCCTGGTGTCTTTTTGTTACTTCTGTGTTTGTGTACATCCAAACATGCTTCCTCGGAACATTCTTAACCTTTCTCCATGGACTGCCCGTTTTCTTCTGTCATTTTCAAGAGAGTGCAACCCTAGTTTCAACCAGGGTAGAATTATTCCTGCTGAGATGTTCCTACACGGTTCTTTGCTTCCTCAGCATAAAATATTTACTGAGATACTTAAGCATTGTAGGATTCCATTAATATTCTTGTTTGCCAGCCTCTCAAAGCAGGGAGGATAAAATAGCTTGTGTATACATTCATGTCTCTCATTTCAGCTGCTTGTTAGAGATGTTATTCTTCCATCTCTTTTCCAGTCCATGCAAAAGGGGACAGACCTGTTCCCCTATTTCAGACAAGCATTATTTTTACTTGTCAGAAAGTTGCATGTTGTCTGAGAGTTTTTAAATAATAAGTAGCTGTGTTCTGTTCCTATCAGATGGACCATTCCATCATGCGACAATGCAGAAGTCGTTACATTGGCTGCCTATTAGTTTCCGGGCACAGTACAAGGTGTTGGTTCTTACCTTTAAAGCCCTTTACGGCCTGAGGCCAGCCTACCTGCGGGATCGCCTTCCGCCATATAATCCGCCCCGCACACTAAGGTCCTCTGGGAGGAATTTGCTGCAGCCGGTCAGAACTAGGTTGGCTGCGGTTACCCAGAGGACCTTCTCTTCTGTCGCTCCCAAGTTACGGAATGGCCTGCCGGAGGAGACCCGGCATATTACCAGTCCATCACCGCCCATCAATTGTCTTGCTGTTTTGTTAATAGTTAATTGATGGACTGTTAATTGTTGTGTGTTTAAGGGGCTGGTTTAGGTGGGTTGGTGGTTGGGGAGGATTGGGTATGTTTTTAATGTCTTTTAATGTCTTTTAATGTATCATGTATTTCATGTTGTTCACCGCCTTGATCCATGTGGAGAGGTGGGATACAAATAAATTATATTATTATTATTATTATTATTATTATTATTATTAATTACAGCACCAATATTAATATTACTAGTAACAAACATTAATCTTAAATTTTGTAACCAACAATCTCTATAATATGTATCTTATCCTTCTTTATCTCCTCTCCCCTTATTTCCCTCCCCCCCTTCCTCAAGAAGTGAGTGATTGATATTAGTGGCAATTAAAGTGTATTGCCAATTGCATATGATGCCAATTAGGTATGGTGCCCATCTAAACCATAATGATATCAGGGACCCCCAAAGTGGGGCCTTATACAACAACATCTGGATGATTGCCCAATTCCTACCACTCGTGAAGTGCATGTAGGCAGCTAATTTCCACAGTGTGCTTTAAGGCACTTGAAAGGCAACTTTCAGCTTTTAAATGGAAATGTAAACAATCCTGCCAAGATCTCTGACTATCTGAATGGTTGACAAGAAGGAGGAGGCCCACAGAAGAAAAGGCAGGTATTTAGTTGTTACCCTGTAAACTGGGGGTCCCGGGAGGGACGCCCAAATAACCAAACCAAACAAGCAAAATTGGGGAAATTAGCTGGAGCACACTCGTGGCTAACAAGAGGCAAAGCAACGCAGCGAGATCTTTTATCCTATGTATACCGGTTCAGGTCAGTGAGGAGGCAAGCAGTTCAAACAATAACAATATTTATTAGGCAGAAATAATAAAAACACAAGCACACTCCTAACTAAGAAAGGAGGAGAGAGAAAGAGGTTGGGGGGAAAATAAACCGTATGCCACCTGTCCGAAGTCCTGGGGCAGCCAAATTGAAGATGAAGAAACCCGGCGTGAAGACCGAGGGGAATCTGGAGGGCCGAGCGGCAGCAATGTGGTTCGGCAAGAGTTCCGGACGGGTTGAGTGATTTCAGCTCAGCGATCCAACGAAAGTTCTGTTGGCTCAAGTGATTTCAGCAGGGCCCAGCGAGAGTTCCGAAGAGCTCCCAAAAACAAGGCATTTTTACAGGGTGAAAGACGACCGCAGGCTAGTCTAGTTTTGAATGAGAACAACGAGTTTTGGACTGGGGACAGCCTCCGAAAGGTCGGAATTTACATGATTGAATTGTGAACCGAATTCACAATGGCATAGCCGGTATGTAGATGGGCTAGCCCAACCGTTAAGTGGCTAGCTCGCTAGGGTGTCCTCTCAGGCAGACAGTCCGTTTTGTTTTACTTTGCATTTTTGATTGAGGTGTTTGTATCACCGTTCTCCCTTAAAGCGGAACTGGCTATCTATGGAATTTTGAATGACCATGCCTGGCTCAGCACTTGTCCGGTGAGGCGTTTTCCAAACACATGGCTGAGAGTCAAGTAAGACCGAATTATGATATCAAACTGATATCTCTATCTCACTAAAACTAGGCCAGTTTGCAGTGGTAACATAGTCTCAGTTTGTTTTCCTGCTTCTTCGCGTCTTCTTTGCAAACCAGTCACAAATAATACTGATGCTTGAAAGCCTTGTTATCACCTCATTTTCCAGAGCTGCTAGGATCAGGTCATTCCCACCTTACACTGTTATAGTGCTATTATTCCACTTTCCACATCCTATGGAATCCTGGGGTTTGCAGTTTGAGGGAGGGGACCTTAGAATTCTCTGCAGAGAGCTCCTGGGCCTCTGGAAACTACAAACCCCCGAATTCCACAGGATATTGAAAGGGGAATAATAGCACTATAACAATGTAGTGCAGAAATGGCCCAAGAAAGGTCAAAAGAGGAGATATCCATGTGGGCTAATCTGTGAAACGATCTGAAAGACTAAATGATATCTAATAATGACTCAGGAGTTATCAGGATCAAGATGGGACAGATAACAATACAGAAGTTCATTGATAAAGGGTGCAAGAATAAATTATTTAGGAATCCAAAATGGGTACCAAGGAAGGATTGTAGAAACTTTTTTTCAAAAAAGACATGAGGTATAAAAGCATGATTTGTTGAAAAACCCGCCAGGGGCATTACCATCAATAGGAAAAACATCACAGCCAACACGAGGCAGCAGGCTAACAGTCTTTATTGCGGGCAATAGATCAAGTAGCAGACTATTAAGTTACAGCGCAGCGAGCCATCTCCTCGTCCAGAGCAGAAAGGAAAGGAAACAAGAAAAAGGCACAGCCTGTTCAAAAGCCGTGTTTTTAAGTATACATATTCAATAACAAGGCGTTCCCTTAACCATAACAATGTTGCGGCTACAGGCAGCAGAAGACCTTGAATACGTTTAGGTTTCACATGGGAAGCGTTCACAGAAAGCTAGACTAAACAACTACAAGCAGCTTTGCGTTCTCACCCTCTAGTGGTGGGAAAATATGAAGCCAGGAGTAACAACAGGTCCCATCATGCTTCTCAACCTGTGACATGATTTATTTGGAAGTTTTATTGTCATAGTTAAAATTCAAGTGGATTACAATGTTAGGATATACGTACAATATGGAGCACCATTACCTGATTGTAAATACTTGTATGTCATTACTTGAATTTGAAACCTTGCTTTTTCTTCTGTATTTTCTTTTTTATGTTCTATTTGTTATTCTCGTTTCTTTCGATTTTCAATAAAAATTATACACACACACACACGTAATAGTGTGCTTACCCTGTGTTGCCTGGAATTTTATTTTCTCATAGGTAATACTTGCTAGAAAGATTTGAGATCTTGTGTGTCTAATTCTCCAAACTGTCTTGTCCTGTCACTTTTCCCCATATTCCCCAATCCAATCTGTATTCAGGGTTATTAACATACAGAGGTTGGGTTCCTGAGAGAATACACTGCCCTCCTCCTTGCTGCTAGGCCTTGTCTCCATGGCAACTGGCCAGGCCCAAGAGCTGTCTGGCTGAGAATTCTAAAGGCCTCTCTCTAAGCTGCAAACCCCAGGGTTCCATAGAAGCTTCTCAGGCTTCCCAATCATATGAGGTCTTCACCTGACAGGGGCAAACAAACATTTTATATAGTAGATATATATAAAGAAGGAGATATTCAGACTCTCCTTCATTGCTTTTTTGCTCTCCTGTGGAGTTGAGGGGAAAGGGTGTATGTGTGTGTGTGTGTCCTGGAACGGAGTTCGGATACAAGTCCCATCATCCACGCGCCCGTGCTGTGGATAATGGGCTCTGTAGTCCAACGACGCCTGCGGGACGGGGAGAAGAGCCCCGCAGACCCCGCAATTCCGGGGTTAAAGTGATAGAGCCGCTTTGACTTCCTAGAGCGGCCAGACGGGCTCTAGGATGGCTGGTGGGCGGGGGGGGAATGTTGGAGGACCTCGCTGGGGGTGGCCGGACTTGCCTGCCGGGGAGGCAGATGAATGGGGAGGCGGGCAGAGGTAAGCGTGCAAAGGGAGAGGGGAGGAGGGAGGCTCCTTGGAGAGCAAAGGAAGGCGGGGGAGGCCGCAGCGGTGGGGATTCAGCCCCCATGGAAGGCAGGAGGGCTGGCTTCTCCCTGGAATGGGGAGGGGAGAAGAAGTGGGAGCATCCTCCCCACCTTTGCCCCACAGTGGAAAGCCCTGATTGAGTGGGAGGAGGTCAGAGGCAAGAGTCCTGCTGGTATTTAGAACATGGGCTGGTCACTCCCTTGGATTGCAAGTCCCAGAATCCCCCAACCAGCAGACCTCCTGGGGAGCCGGAGTCCAAAAATAAGAACTTTTCCAAGAGCAGTGTCTTCTGGTGAGGCAGGTCTTTTGAGGTTAAGGAAATAAAGTTTGGCCCCATGCCCCTCTTTTCTTGTGCTCAGAGCCACAGAGACCCTCTGTGCATTGGGGGGAAGGGAAGAGAAACCAAGAACCGGCCCCCTAGAAATCTATACACACATAGGCAGGAGAGTCAGCGAGTGAGCTTTTTCCCCTTTGCCTCCTAACCCTAAATTCTGGGGTCAGATTTCAAGGTGAATGGTGGTGGGAGATTTAGGACAAGTGAAAGGAAATACAGTTGTCACCTTGCGGTGCATAGCTGAGCAGCGGAACTCTTTGCCACAAGATAATGCAGACAACCACAACTTGGGCAGTTCGAAAGAGGGAGTACAGATATTAATCGTACCACTTTCATGGTAAAATACATTTGTAAGTGCTTTACTAGTTTGTACTGCTAAGCATTAGCCATTGTGCCACTGAGAGGCAGTGTGGTGTTGTGGTTTGAGCCTTAAACTATGATCTTGGAGACTGGGATTCAGTTACCTGCTCGGCGGTGAAAACCCACTGGGAGACCGTGGCCCTGTCGTAGACTCTCAGCCCCCAAATCCCTGCAATCCATTTGCCTTCAGGTTGCTATAGGTTGGAAACGAAGACAGCCAACAACAACAACAGTGCCTTTGCTGTTGTCTTTGACAGATCCTCTGCCAGGGTCGTTCCCCACACTACCCCTGGTTGGCATCTTCTAATAGAGACCATTTGGGAAGCTTGTTCCAAAATGATTTTTTCTTTCATCAGCCCCTCTGTTTCTTACGATTTCAGTTTTCTTGGCCAGACTTACCAATCAGTGCTTTCTTTTCCATACTGGGGAAGCTGGGGAAGCAGGCTTATTTGCTTTACCCTTTTTGCTTTGTTTTGCTGTTCCTGCATGTTCACTAAGGGATCCAGAAGGCATCTGCTGTTTACCTCACCTGTTGTAGGTAACCACACACAGCTACCGAAGGATCAGTTCAGATAGAATCCTGCTCTTCCCCAGCTCAACTTTTATTGCATTGTGAACATGGATACACTTATGCAATGTAACACCAAAAGTCTGTGTTACTGCAGCTTTCCTTCACCATCCTTCTAATGCCTATGCTGCTAGAAAAAAAACCCTTCCAGCTAGACAGAGGAAAAGGAAGAAAAGGCGGTGGCTGGGTAGGCATAAAATGGTTTTGCAAAAAATAACTTCTTTGTCAGACATGTCCCTGTATACCAGTGGTTCTCAACCTGTGGGTCCCCAGATGTTCGTGGACTTCAGCTCCCAGAAGCCCTGAGCATTGATCATAGTGGCTGGGGCTTCTGGGAGCTGAAGTCCACGAACATCTGGGGACCCACAGGTTGAGAACCACTGCTGTATACCCTACAGTGGGTTAAAACAGATAACAGCTAAAATACATGTCATACAAATGTTAAAATATAATTCCCAATATAATTAAAAACAATTGAAACCATGCTCATTAGAAAAAGAATACACAGTGGTCCCTTTGATATCTGCTGGATTTTAATTCCAGGAGCCTCAGTGGATATTAAACTTTGTGGTTGCTCAACTCTTATTGTATACAGTGGCGTAGTAATATGCCGTTCTGTAAAATGGTGAATAACTCAAAGGAGTGCTGGAGAAAGCCTGCTCGATAAAACAATCTAAGACAGTTTAAATGAATTTAAAAACAAAACTAGGTATAATTGGACTGTAGCTCCCACGCAGCATAGCCAGAGGGGAAGAGTATTGGGAGTTGCAGACAGTCAGCAAGGATCAAGCTGGTGAATGTTGGCAATAGGGAGAGAAAGGCAGGGTGAGTATCATCAGGCCTTTAACTGGGGCCCATTTAGACTGTTGGACTGCAGTTCCCATCATCCTTGTCCACTAGCATGCTGGCCAAAACCCACAGGAGTCCAAGTGAGACAGCAACTTGAGGTCCCTGCAAGCTACAAGCACAAAATTTCCATGCATTGTAAAGGGTAGCATATTCTTTAATTTTCCCTTTTGAAAAAAGAGCTCCCCAGAGTCCTTAATTCCCTTAAAGATTTTTTTGTGTGTCTGTGTGGGAGATTGCTTCAGCAAGCTTTAGGGTTTATCTTAGCCTGGGGGTGCACGTCCATCAGTGTAGATGGATGATGCTATTTTGGCTCTATGGGTTTCTAAAATCAGAAAGCTATCCATATTCCAATAGGATGTGAATCTCTCCAGCTTTCGTCATTCTCATGGAAGGATGGATAGTTTCTGTAGGTTTCTTCCTAGCGCAAGAAAGGTTGCACCAGGTTTCTGCATGGTTCTCAAGAGGTATTAACAGCTCAGATAAAATCAAAGCCAGGGTCTGATGCTAGAGGTCATATAATGAATTACTCTTGCTACAGAAAGTCTTTTTAAAAAAAAACCAAGAAAAAGAGAGTATTTTTTTAAAAAGCCCTTTAAAAATTAATTTGCTTTTAAATTTGGTGTTTGCATTCACCTGTGCATGTTTGGTTTTTTTGCTCTGTTTGTTTTATTAAATGACAGCTCGAATCCCACTTTAAGAGAGAAAGGCATGGTACATAAACCTGTAAATTGGGCAGTGGTTCCTGGATAAGTTTCAGGAGATCTGTGAATACAGATTATAAAGTTTTTTTCTTCTTCCTTCAGTTAGCTTCTTGTTAACCTTGAAAACTGAATTTGAGTGTATTTTTCAGGGGACGGGATCCATAGCTTTCCTCCGATTCTCCAAAAAATGTTCAGAACCACTTCAGTAAATAGGCAAATCAATATCTACTGCCTTTATCGGATAAGATGGGTCTCTACTTGACTATGTGCTTTAGTCAGAATCAGTTCCAGAGGTTTTCTTTTTTGGGGGGGGTGCTGGGGGTTAGTTGCAGTGTGGGGCCTTCTTAAACACTCCTTTTTGGGTCTCCTTCTTGTGCCTGTGAATCTCTCATGGGCTTCCCTGATGACAGAAGTATGAAACTATTATTCTTGGAACACAGTACAGTCTGGGTGCCTCCATTTTAGCGTGCCACAATATTGTCACAATGGAGCATTGTTCCACAGCATTGTGGGAGATTAAAATTGGCTTCCACCTCTTGTATAAGCTTAGTCCGTGGTCATCATCATTATGATGATCAGGTTTCTATTAGAAAGGGACATAGATTTTTTTTTTATAGAAGAAATATACAACACACAGGGATTCCAAATTATTTCCTCTAGTAAGCAGAATGTCGAGATGTACAGAAGCAGAATTTATATATTTTATTTATATATTCAGTTTATAGCCCCACCTTTCTCCTGCATGGAACCCCAAGCAGTTTACAAAGAAGATTGTAAAAAGTACAGTTAATTATAAAGAAAATTAAAAAGCACAAAAAATTCTAAAGCTTCCTTCATTCCCAGTTCATACTTGACAAGTGTCAATTTAAATAAGCTCAGCGCATTCCGTCTATAGAGATAGAGTTTCACGTTTGTTCCTGAGTTTAACAAGATGAGCTTAACCAATTTTGAAATTTTTTTTGCTGAATCAGAGTATTTAGTCACGATATCTTTTAAAAATCTCCAGTGCCTAGTAGAAAAATAAGAGTAGAAGTAAATGTAGAATTTTGTTGTACTTCAAGACATAGGGTTGAAAGTACTGTGATTTTTGGTTATAGATTTGATTAGTTTATGCCGACAATGACATGGGTCATTGTAAAACCGTACGAATAATGATGTAGTTTTTCATTTCTGTTTCCTTTTTCCATGTCTTTGTTTTTCACTGTATATCTTTTATATCTTTTCTTTTTTATTCTAATAAAAACTATTCAAAAAAATTAAAAAGCATCAAATAAACAGTCTTATTTTAAACACACAATGAGTTAAAACACATTTAAAATGTAGTAAAAATGATAAAAGTATTGCAGCTCCAAGAAAAAACCCACTTAATAGCAAAGGCCTGCCTTAAATAAAAAGGTCGTTCCCTGTTGGCAGAAAGAGAGCAGTGAAGGGGCCAAGCGAAGTCTTTCTTGGTTTCATGGTGAACAGTCTTTCTTAGGGAAGGAGAACAGTTAGGATTGAAAACAAATCAATGAATTGTTGTTATTGTTGTATTTGTATCCTGCTTTTTACCCAACATTGGGCCTTGGAGTGTTTACTCAGTTTAAAACACTACAATCTAAAAACATGCAAATAATTTCTTATTAAAATAGAATTAAGCTGTTAAAGAATTAAAACAGCTCAAAAGAGATAAAAAGATAACAGTTAAAATTAAAACAGCACAGCACTTCCCCTAGCCTGTTCTTTAAAAACTTTCCATATTAAAAGGCTGCCCAAATAAGAAAGTTTTCACCTGTCGCCAGAAGGACAACAAGGAGGGGGCCATTTTGGCCTCCTTGGGCTAGGTGTTTGAGGGTCTAGGGGCAGCCACTGAGAAGGCCCTCTCTCGTGTCCCCAACAACCGTGCTTCTGACAATGGCGGGACTGAGAGAAGGGCCTCTCATGATGATCACAGAGCCCAGGCTGCTTCAGACAGGAAAACACTCCTGTGAAAGGGATCTAGGAGTCTTGGTGGACCACAAGCTGAACATGAGTCAGCAGTGTGATGCAGCAGCCAAGAAAGCCAATGCAATTCTTGGTTACGTCAATAGGAGTATGGTGTCTAGATCAAGAGAGAGAATGGTACCACTCTATTCTGCTTTGGTTAGACCTCATCTGGAATACTGTGTCCAGTTCTGGGCACCCCATTTCAAGAAGGATATCAACAAGCTGGAACGTGTCCAGAGGAGGGCGACCAAAATGGTGAAGGGCTGGAAGCCATGCCCTGTGAAGAATGGCTTAGGGAGCTGGGGATGTTTAGTTTGCAGAAGAGAAGGTTAAGAGGGGACATGATAGCCATGTTTAAATATTTGAAGGGATGTCATGTCGAGGAGGGAGTGGGCTTGTTTTCTGTTGCTCCAGAGACCAGGACAAGGAGCAAGGGACTCAAGCTGAAGGAAAGGAGATTCCACCTGAACCTCAGGAAGAACTTCCTGACGGTCAGAGCTGTCTGGCAATGGAATACGCTGCCTGGGAGTGTGGTGGAGTCTCTTTCTTTCAAGTTTTTTAAGCAGAGGCTGGATGGCCATCTGTTGGGAATGCTTTGATGTGTCTTCCTGCATGGCAGGGGGTTGGACTTGATGGCCTCTGGGGTCTCTTCCAACTCTATGATTTTATACAGTCTGTCAGATAGCTTGGACCTGAGCTACTGTATTTGCTAGCATATAAGATTCACCTTTTTCCTTGAAAAATACTGTTTGAAAATGGGGTGCGTCTTATATGCCAGTGTGTCTTCTACGCTTGCAAATAATATTTGCCAGTGTGTAAGTGGGGTGCATCTTATACACAGGTGCGTCTTATATGCCATCAAATACAGGTATATAGAGCATTATAGGATATAGCCAGTACTTTGAATTATGCCCAGAAACAAACTAAAGACTGGAAAGTGGGTTGCTGTAGCGTGTTGACTGTTGAGGGGATGGTG
Source organism: Iguana delicatissima (assembly GCA_948472985.1). Classification (NCBI taxonomy): domain Eukaryota; kingdom Metazoa; phylum Chordata; class Lepidosauria; order Squamata; family Iguanidae; genus Iguana; species Iguana delicatissima. The sequence goes on from CAOKZL010001291.1 coordinate 240,640, forward strand.
GGAAAGGCTGGAAGGAATTAGACCACTCTGCAACTGCAACATTTTGTTGCAGTGGCTATGGCTAAAAAGTTAGGTTATGAAAGGCTGAATGTTTTCTTCTGTTGGTTACGCCTGCTCTCCTCTTTACATTTCTCTTCCCTAGGGAAAAGTCCGTGGGTCCAAATTTAGAAGGCTGTAGTCTCCTACGTATCCCGCTTTCATTCTAGAATTTCCTATCCAGAGCGTTGATTCTTGATTCTCAACTGAAAATGGATGAACCCGCCCCAGCAGGCCTTGTGCCAGGGCTAGTATCGCAGATGGAAGGGAAAGTCCTCTATGCCAACCAGACTGGGAATATCAGAGAATTTTTACAAAGGATCCCTCTAGGTCCGGTTAAACAAGAACCAAACGAGGGCCTCCTACAGCACTGGGAAAGCCAGTGGCAGGAATTCCTGAAGAATATGGAGTCTCCCCAGTGTGACTGGGGAAATCCTGCGCCGGCAGAGGAACCCACGCCCTGGGCGGACACCAAGGGGTTCTTGGCCGCCTTCGAGCAAGTGGCCAAAGCCTGCCGGTGGCCCCGGGAAGAATGGATGGCCCGGCTCCAGCCGGCCCTCACTGGAGAAGCCGAGCAGACTTTCAAAAGCATGGAAGCCAGAGACAGGGAAGATTATGGGAAAGTGAAGGCTGCCATTTTGCGAGGAGACGCTCTGAGTCGGGAGAAGCTGCGCCAGCGCTTCCGGCACTTCTGCTACCAGGAGGATGAGGGGCCGAGAGGGGCTTACAGCCGCCTCCAGGAACTTTGTCGCCGGTGGCTCAAAGTGGAGGAACACTCCAAGGAGCAGATCTTGGAGCAGCTGATCCTGGAGCAGCTCCTGGCAGTCCTGCCCCCGGAAATCCAGAACTGGGTGAGGGAGCGAGGGCCCGAAACGTGTCTCCAAGCCGTGGCCCTGGCGGAGGATTTCCTGCAAGCGCAACGAGAGGCTGAGGAGCAAGAAAAACAAGTGAGGCCATTTTGTCTTGGTATTTGTTGGTACAAACTATTAGGGTTACCCCCAAATCCTCAGAAAAAACACATGGGGCCAGACCGAAAATATTAGGTCCACACAGATTACCCAAGGTAGTCTACACGATTGTGGGCAAGCTCTGAATCAGCCTGGAATGGTCCCCAACTTTGGCCAAAGGGACCCTCAGAAAGAATGCAGTCAAAACCACGGCTTACATGAGCAAAGAGAAGGACCCTGTAAGGTCCTCCCTCCACGTTCGCTAGGGTTAGGGGATCCCCGTGAAAGTGGAAAAACCGTGAATAACTCTAGGCCCTCCCAAACCATATTTAACACACAAAAAAGTATGACCACCCTATTCAACCCACCGTGGATTCCTTTGAGGCATCAGGGTTCCTTCGCAAGGCAGAAGTGGGGGGCTGGTGGGGCTTATTGCCACCCCCACTGCCACCCCACACCATTGTTAATAGGGACTTACAAGCCTCCTTTGCAGTTTCTCAGTCTCATGAAGCTTGCAGTCCCTATTAAAAATGGCATAGGAAGGCAGCAAAGGTGACAACAAATAATCCATGAATAGTCAGATCCACAAAAGTGAAACCCACAAATGTGGAGGGCTGGCTGTATTGTTAAAAGGTGGGTTTTTATAGGTTAAGGTGATGATGATCTCAGAAAGCACACAGTGCATGTGCAAGAATCATTTCTCAGGACCAGAATTCTGATACATGGTTGATAATAAAGTGACCTCTGGTTAACAAACAATAATGAACCCTGACTCAGACATGTATTTGCTCAGCAGTGAAGTATAAGAAATATTGTTACAGCATTGACTTTGCCAATTATTGTCAGCATAATTTTAAGTAGGACAAGGGGATGACACAGGAACATCCTTTAAAGTTGACTAGAATTCAAAATGGAGGAACTTAAGTTAAGCAAACGTAGAGAGACAGAAAGTTTCTTTAGCTTGGACATTTAAGCAGGCATTACCTCCGTGAATTGAACTGTTCAGAGCACTGAATCTCTAGTAGCTCTGCAGAGTAGACCAGGGAAGAGTTGAGGAGGACTGTCTAGTTTGTCTGAACTCTTTTACTGCTTACAGAACCTGCCAGAGCCCTAAGATCTGCAGGGGAAGGCGTTCTCTCAATCCCGCTGCCGTCCCAGGCTCACCTAGGGAGGAGATGGGAGAGAGCCTTCTCAGTGGCTGCTCCCAACCTCTGGAACTCCCTTCCTCAGGAAGCTAGGTTGGCCCTCTTCTTGTCCTCCTTTCACTGGCAGGCAAAAACATTCTCATTTAAGCAAACTTTTGATATGTAAACAGGCAGGCTTTTAATTTATTGAGATGTTTTTAAAAATTTTGCAGGGTTTTATAATTTATAATATCTGGCTCGCTGGGAGCAGTGTTGGGGAGGATGGTTGATTCTGTCATATTGCTTTATTCTGACAGAGTACCTTTTCTGTCTGTTTTTCCTCCTTTCAGGAGAAGGCTGTGGATTACTCTGAAGCAAGCCAGGCTTCATCTGACTTTGAACAGAGGCAACTGTGTTTGGAGACCAAGCAGGAAGGAGACAGTGATGAACAGTCTGGTCTGTTGGGTAAGCAGCTGCTGTTTTGTACCTGAGTTAACAGGGTGCTCCAAAAGGCCATCTTAGGGTCTGATTAACCACTTCACCTGATATTTTTTCTTCCTCCACTCAGGGAGTTTAGGGGTGAAATTTGAGAGCAACTGGTTACCAGTAACTATTCAGTTAACTCCCCAATAACCAAGATGGTGATGAAAATTATGTTGCCCTCCAGATATTGTTGAACCGCAACTCCCAAGAGTCCTAGCCAGGCTAGCCAGTGGTGAGGAATGCTTGGAGTTGCAGTTCAAGGACATCTGGAGGGCCACACAATTCTGACCCCTGAGTTAGTTGGTGACTTGGTAGCTTTTGTGTCATTGGGCAGTGAATCCCACTCAACTTTACTCCAAACTTTCAATGAACTATCCAAGATGATTTACTCTGTTGGCACAGTACCTACATTCTGCACCTGGGACAGTCCTTTTAAAATTCTGATTAAAGACTGACTTATGCTCAACACTGGAAAGAAAGAAAATATATTGATATAAGAGAATGGAAATTCAAAGTCCTGGGTATGGTAGTGACAGAAAAGCTAATTTTTTCACTCAAAAATAAGCCAATCCAGGGCTTTGAAAGAGAATAGCGAGAGGTATTGAATTGGATAAAAGAATGAAATAGGGGGAAAGAAAGAAAGGCTGTGAGAAAGGTGGAAGAGAAAATGAAGCGGTAAAAGATAAAATGTAAATAGTTAAATATAAGCTAAAAGCAATAGTTTAAAAGTAATAGTTTACGATTGTTGTAAAATAGAGATAATGTATGGAATGGAATGTCTATACAGAATGGAATGTTAAACCCAGATTCAACTGGGAAAATTGATGTCTCGAAGCGGGGAGGGTTTTTTTTTTTATCGTTTTTCATTTAAAATTTTAATAAAAATTATTTAAAAGTAAAAAATAAAATTCTGATTGAACCTGAGAATGGATTCAATGTGCCATTTCACACTACAGAATTATACCACTATGATACTACTTTGACTCCCATGGTAACATTTTGTGCAGTCCTGGAGTTTGCAATTTGTTAAGGCACTGGAGATCTCTGGTAGCAAATACTAAATACGTCTTCCTAAACTGCAGATTCCAGGATTCTGTAAGTTGCAAGCATGGAACCATAGCGTTATAACCGCTTACTATGAAAGGCCCCTGGGACGGGCCCTTCCTTCTCCCAGGTTGGGGTGGCAGTTCCCAATCTGGTAAGGCGCCCTGTCTGTATCACACAGCTCTGCCTCCCCTCCCCATAACACCACCTTTGTGTAAAAAGGTGAAGATTTTCCATGTTTATTTAGAACCACTTAATAATTCTATGGTAGTGTGTTTTCTGTATTACCTTAAATACCGTATGCAACTGTGCGAGTCGGTGTTTATAAAGATAAACTGTAAAATTTGTTAAGATAACGATAAGAATTAAGTAATGTGTTAGACTTCAAATACAGGTCAAGGTTGATATATTTCTTCAGTGTGCTTTTTAGACAATATAACTGGTAACTCACTGCTCAGAAACAGTTCTATTATGTCTTTAGACTTTCATATACAACACAAGTTTCATATAACAGCACTTTGGCTAGATTCCCACCAAAGGTTCAACCCTCAGTCTAGGTGATACTCTCTGACCAAATTCTATTAAGGTTTATTTATTCTTCTGCCTCTCACTAGGTTGCCCCTGAAAATTCAACCTCCCCAAACAGTCACACTCTCTGACTGACCAGGGGACTGTACTCCCTAGCTCCTTACTAGGCTCTAAATGAAGAAAACCCAATACCCACAGATATATGGCTTTACATAACATTTCCTCTCAGCTCCCAGGCCCTCCCACACACACTACTGGGCTGGGTTTCTCGCTTAAAAATCTTTTTTTTTTTTGGTGGACTACAATTCCCAGAATCCCCCAGCCAACATGGCCAGTTTATGAAGAAGGGCATTCTTTACAAAATGTAGAGACCCAATCAGAGAATCCCACAATATGGTTTCTCACTGTATCTGAAATCAAATTATATTTTAGTTTTTCTGTTGGGCTACTTTGATACCTTCAATATTTTGTAATATTCCCTCCATCCGTACTTTGCCATACGTGCCATATTTTTTCCCTCCAGTACCAGAGACAGTATGTCACTGTCAATCTGTTGCTGGGGAGGTGAAGTGGAAATGTGCTCTTGCTGTCGTCACACCTTGCTTGTGGGCCTCACGTGGGTTTCTACTTGCCAGAGTTTACAGAGAATGCTACACTGGATTGGCCTCTTTGCTCTGACCCAATATGGCTCCTCTTATGTCCTTATGGTTAGTGGGGGTCCTTTTCAGTTCCTGCTTACATGTTCTGTTGCATTCAGTAGTCCAGGAATTAAATGAGGCTGATTTTTTTTTATTTTTTTTTGCCATTTCTCCAGAAGGCCAGGGCTGGTTGACTGGAGATGCAGGGCAAAAGGACATGCCAGAAGATTCACAGCAAGGACAAGACGTGGCCACAGCGGTGAGCATGGCAGGAGCCATCTTGCATGGCTGCGGGCTGCAAAATTTCTCAGAAAGTCAGCACAGCGTGGAGATCCAGCAGGAAGCTCATTCAGAGGAGAGAGAAGATGCGTCCTTTCCACATGGAAGAAGTTACACTGATCTTGGAGGGATTGCCACCCAGCAAAGGAGCCACACCGGTAAGAGACAAAACGCTTATGGGAAGAGTTTCGGCCATAGCCCGAGCTCCACGAAATACAAGCGGATGCTCAAGCGAGGCAAGCCGCACGAGTGTTTGGTGTGTGGAAAGTGCTTTCTTTACAGCTCGGGTCTGGCCACGCACCAGCGTATCCACACGGGGGAGAGGCCGTACGTGTGCCCCGAGTGCGGCAAGACCTTTGTCTGCAGCTCAGACCGGAACCGCCACCAGCGGACCCACACGGATGAGAAGCCCTATGAATGCCCAGAGTGCCAGAAAAGGTTCCGGCACCGGTTCAGTCTGAGCCAACACCGACGGACCCACGGGGTGGATGAGAATCCGTACGTCTGCCCTATACATGGCAAAAGCTCTCTTGTGACGTGATGCCTCCACAGGTGCCAGCAGGACACTTGTGGAAAATGATCCACCTCCCCTACCAAAGGCTGGCGTGGAACAACTGTGCTGAATAGTGGAAGAAAGAAGGGAAGATAGTTCCATTAGTCTGTTGTCCCCGAAAGAGGGCTGGGGCCTAGATGAAATTTTATCTTTCCAGGTGGCAACGGCTGATTGCTCCCATGTCATTTGGGCAGTGAAATAGTGTCACTATTCTCATCATCACCATCACCTCTTTATATGGTGTCATCAGTATAGATGGCGCTTTACAAGTAAAATGACAACAACAACAAAAAACAGCCAGCCCTGCCAAAGGCATACAGTTTAAAATCTATATACATGCACGCAGACAAACACCAGGGGAAGGGAATAATACAAATGAAAGTATGCAACACAGTTCTAAAAAGAAATTCATCAAACAGAAATGCAAAAACCAATACAATACAATAGAAAACAAACTGACAATACATGTAGTGAAAATAGACAAGATTAGAAAATGATGTTAAATTAAAATTTCATAAGCTTTTGGAATCTGCTCCAGGTTTAAGTCTGAACTTTGAAAGAAGTGGCCAAAGTGCTGGATCTCTTTGGAGGACAGGGCTTGGCTCTCTGGATAGTTCTTTCAGAGTCTGGATTTAGTAAACCTAGAGTGGATGTGCTGTTGGAAACCACTAACCACTGCTACCTCCTGGTGGTTTTGGTTTGCAACTCCTATCAGCGCCGGACAACTCAACCAGTGGTTGAAGGCTGATGGGAGTTACACTCCATGTCTGGAGGGCTAAAACTTCCTCTTCCTAGTTTTAGACAGCCTAGCACTCTTAAGATATTTCGGACTCCAATTCTGAGCAGCCTCAGCTAGTATGCCGTTGACTGGGGATGATGGAAGCTGGATTTCCAGAATCCCTGAAGGGTGTTGGATTGCCTTTCCACGTTCCCTGTGGATCACAACCTAATGATTTCAGAAGATGAGCCATCCTACATCACTAAAGTGATAAGAATAGCTACCTCAAGGCCAGTTTGGGGCCATGTTGCGTTGTAGGACTAATTGAACGCTTTGCAAAACGAAAATGCATTGCCTTTTTTTTCATTACAAAGTTTGTGCTAGTTTGTTCACACTCATGTTATGAGACTTGTCAGACAATAATGAGCTGAGCTTCTGCTCTGATCCAGATGGGCTCTTCCTGTATTCTTAGGTTATTTGTAAAATCCAGTAATTCCCAAATTGTACAGCACCTCTTGCTAGTATCCCATGAAAAATAAATTCATTACGTACCTGAAGTTTCAAGTTTTCTCATTTCACTCTCAACATTTAAGAATTCAAGGCCTCAAATCGTATTGGTAGTCCTGCTCAGAGTAAACCCATGGACTCAACGAGAATGACTTGCGTGTTGACATTCCATCAACAATTCAGTCAGCAGTGACCAAACAGTAGGATTCAGACCTTGATTTCTAGCTCAGTGAATTTTTTTTTTTTACAAAGAACAGTCACATTTAACAGCTGCGAAAGCTACATACGTGAATCCTCCATGTTCAAAGGCAATATATCTCTGAATCAAACCTTGGCATTGTCGCTTTTATAGACTGCAGCTGCTGAGATCTTGGCCAGGAGGATCACTGTGGGAAAAAATGACAAGCAGAAGGCTCCCTTTTTCCTCGTGTCCATGATGGACCTCTGGCTGGTCACTGCAGGAAGAGAATGTTGGATGAAATGAGTTTCTGGTCTTATCCAGATGCGATCCTCCTATATGTTTAGGTTCCTCTGTAAAATCCTAAATTTGATCAGTGCAAAACTGGAGTGCATGTAGTTTCAAAGCTTGGAAATGTTAGAGTTTGGATTAGCACTTGCAACCTTTCCCAGCCAGCTTACAATGAGGTTAAAAAAGACACAGACCCAATCGTACAAAAGTGGGGGGGGGAGGCAAACAGATGTCATATATAAACACCCTTAATTTAAAGCTGTGTAAAGCAGTGGTTCTTAACCTGGGATCCAGAGTCCCCGGGAGTTTGCTGAGCCCTTGCAGGGGGTCTGGGAAGCCATGCTGCCGGACACCAGCAGCAGTGGCTGCAACAGGAACGTGGCAGCTGGGAGTGTGTGGGTGCTGCAACTGCTCCCTCATTTGGAAGCTATGACTCGGGAGACTGGGGTTTGAATCCTCAGTTGGCCATTGAAACCTGCTGGGTGACCTCAGGCAAGTCACATTCTCTCAGCCTCAGAGAAAGGCAAAAGCAACAAACCGTGCCAAGAAAACTCTCGTGATAGGTTCACCTTAGGATCACCATAAGTCAGTTTTCAAAGGGGAGAGACGTGGTGGCTAGAAAAAAACTCCTCCTGTCAGTGGCACTATGTTATTGTGTGCCTTCAAGTCACTTCTGAGTTATGGCAATCTTAAGACGAACCTATCACAAGGTGTTTTTTTTTTGAGGGGCAAGATTTGTTCAGAGGGGGATTACATTTGCCTTCCTCTGAGGCTGAGAGAATGTGACCTGCCCAAAATCACCCAGTGTCTGAGCGAGGATTTGAATCGCAGTCTGTATTAAAGTCTTCTCAATAGTTAAAGAAATATTTGACTCTTTCAATATTTCAATCATTTAAATATCTGAATTAAGTCTTGGGAGTTCCTGGCAAAAAATTATATTTGCAGGGGCCCCCAGTAAAGAAAAGATTAAGAACCACTGGTATAAAATCATTTTAAAGGCATAACAATAGAGATAAAAATACAGCACATAGACCTGATTGAAAAACAACTTTTTGCATGATCTGTGAATCATCACGTGGCTGTTTGAATCAAACAACCTTTACTGGCTGACTTCATGGGAAGCAGTTCCACGGCCTGGGAGGTGCCACAAAAAGCCGTGTTGCACATCTTTAGCCGATAGGGCTGTGGCACTGGTGGGATTATGTGAAAGCCCCCCCTTGAGGAGTCTAAGTAACTTTTCCAAGCTCTTGGATGGATGGACAAACAGGAGGAGATTTCAGTTTGAACTGTAAGGCACCTGTGCAGGTACTCATCCTCTGTTCAGCACACTAGATAGTTTCTTTTAAAGTTCAGACTAAAACCCAGAGTGGATTTGGTGCCCCGCTGACCTCAGAGGTACACAGTCTGCCCAGGTAAGGAGTGCTTGTGTGTTGCAGAAATTAAACTTCTGGCTCTGAACACCCTGAGAAAAGGTGTTGTTATTCTGAAGAGACAAAAAGCCAACATTCTGTATACTCCATGCAAAAAGATCTCTGCTTTCAAAAAGTTCATATGAATCAGCAGTATGGTGCGGCAGTCAGAAAAGCCAACACAATTTTTGGTTGCATCAATAGGAGGATGGTGTCTAGATGGAGGAAAGTAATAGTACCACTCTATTCTGCTTTGGTCAGACCTCATCGGGAATACTGTGTCCAGGTCTCGGCACTTTATTCAGGAAGGATATGGACAAGCTGAAACATTTCCAGAGGAGGGCGACCAAAATGCTGAAGGGTCTGGAAGCCATGCCCTATGAGAAGCCTCTTAGGGAGCTGGATATGTTTAGTTTGAAGAAGAGAAGGTTAAACATGATAGCCATGTTTAAATATTTGAAGGGATGCCATGTAGAGGAGGGAGCAGGCTTGTTTTCCACTGCTCCAGAGACTAGGACAAGGAGCAATGGATTCAAGATACAGGAAGAGAGATTCCACTGGAACCTTAAGAAGATCTTTCTGACGGTTAGAGCTGTCCAGCAGTGGAATACGCTTCTTGGGAGTGTGGTGGAGTCTACTTTGGAGGTTTTTAAGCAAAGGTTGGATGGCCATCTGTTGGGAGTGCTTTGATGTGGGTTCCTGCATAGCAAGGGGTTGGACTGGATGGCCCCTGGGGTCTCTTCCAACTCTAGAATTCTATGACTTAAGAGGGAATGCCAGCAAGGTGCAGAAATGAAGCTTATGGAATGGATCTGAATAATCTTGTTTTGCATAGTTAAATTTAAATTTAATTTTAAACAAATCTGTTCTGCATCATTTTTGCTGGTTTTTGCCTTTCACCCTGCTGAAAGCCTACTGGCTTTTCTATTCCTTCCAGCCTCACAGTTGACAACCCTCACTTCCTTGTGCAGATATCCCTGGAGGCTAGGATTAACACATTTACACATCTGATTAAATGGGCTGCAGTAGTCCATAAAAGTTCATGCCACGTTAAAATTTATTAGCCTATAAAATGCCAAAGGACTTTTGTCATTTTTTTGCTGCAAGATCCTAATGTGGCTACACTCTCAAAATTATTAAACTTTGGTTTATTTTCCTTTCCCTCTTTTTAATTCGGTTACGAGATATGAAAAGCTGTCTTTCATATGTTTTTTCTCCACAGGGCAGCTGATGCCTTTTGGTTTACAAGATCAGTGAAAGATTTTAGAAGTGTGGTAAAGACGGGCAGAGCTGAAAATGCAGTGTCAAAACCAAAAATAAATAAAATCAGTTTAAAAAGTTTAAACAAACAGAATTTAAGAAATGTAAAAGAAAATTAAGACAAGAGATAGAAAAGAAGACTGAAATTATAGTCATTCCTCCACACGAGCTAGGGTTGGGGCTCAGGACCCCCGCAAAAGTGGAAAAAATTGCAGATATCAAAATGTGTGTGTGTCTGTGGGAAGGAGAGAGGCATCGTGGCAAGAGCAGGCACCCAGGGTCCAAACAAGGTCAGGGAATGGCAGGGAGTGTTGGCATACGCCATTTCCACACTAGACTGTTATAGCGCTATTATTCCACTTGCAACATCCTATGGAATCCTGGAGTTTGCAGTTTCGGGAGGGGCCGGCTGGTTAATGGTGCTGAGAAATTGGGCTGTAATCCATCCTTAGTTGGCCAAGCGGTGGCTGCTGGAGGAGGAGGAGGAGGATTAGAGGTGGGTATTTAAAGTTCTTTGTCGCCTAATTGGAGCTGCTTGAGAGGGAAGGTCTCCCTGGAAAAGAAGTCCTTGAGGTGGTGGGGGAGCAGGGGTTGAAGAAACTTGCAAATAATCAAATCTGTGAAAGTCAAACCCGCAAACGTGGAGGGTTGACTGTAATTTTAACAAACAGCCACACACCTATACTCTGCAGCGAGGAGAAACTGACTACAGGTAGACCTCACTTAGCCAAGCCTCTGACAAAGAAGCTCTTTTTAACAAAGTTATTTTTAAAAATTATTTTTATTAAAGTAAAGCAGAAAATGAAAAAGTAGAGAACAGCAAAACAGAATCCATAAGGAAAAATACAAAGCATTTCACGAGATAAATGACAGATATCCACTGCATACAAATTGACTTCTGAAGAACCTTCCACTTACATAAAACAGTTATATTACACTACGGCCTTTTCCGCACTACACTCTTATAGCGCTATGATTCTGAGAGAAATAATATACATTTTAGTTTCTGCAGTATTACTAACATATATGTATTAGCCTATAGGTGTGACACATTTTAGATCGGCTTACACATATATTTTGGTATACTTTATATTTAAGCTCCAGTAACACAATAAGAAGGAAGATTTTAGATGGCAGTGTCAGTAAAGCCCTCATTGAGGTGAACAGCCTCTGTTAAAGGGTTAACATACTTTTTAAATAAACAGATTTTTAGAACTAGCAGCTGAGCAGAGGGAGAGCCTCCCATGGCCTTGACTTTCTAGGTGCAGGGAAAGAAATAGATAAAGATGAGGTTCTCCTATCTTGGGAGGCAAGTCTGAAGGTCAGCATAACTATAAGGAGCGAAAGGTTGATAAAGAAAGGCAAGACAGGAATTTGGCACTATTTAGCAAAATGGGAGGTTAAGATCTGTTTGATGGGCATTTTGGAATTACTAATGAGAATTAAGAGACCACAAGGGAAAAACATGGTTATGAACGTGACCATATATTGTAAATATGGGGAGGGGTGCATGTAACTTCTTAGGCGATTCTGATAGGTTGTGACCTCTAGGGATCCTGGCCAATTAGGTCCCAAGGGGGGGAGCTTGCGTCGGGGATAAAATGTGGGTGATTTCATGATGGGGGTGTCCTTCTCTCTTGAGATGCACCGGGCTCTGCAGAGACGAAATAATAAACATCTGATGCTTCAGCCGATCTTGTGTTAAATTGTTTTATGAGTCTTATCAGCTATTTCTGACAATTCCACTTTCAACATCCTATGGAATCCTGGGGTTTGCAGTTTCGGGAGGGGCCGAATTATATGCGTTATATTACACTTTACATAAAACAGTCACAGTCACTCACATTCCCTAGACAACATATAAACCTAACTAATCTACACATACAACAAACAGATAACATTAAGAGGACCCCCCCCCCCGTTAATAAACCAGCTCAATATTACCATTCTTATCAAGCCACCCTACAAACAAGAATGGGACAAATATAATTCTTTAGAGTTCTCAATGTAATAAATAAAAAAAATTAGGAAGGAATTTCCCTCTAAATTGGAGCTAGCAGGGCACATTCAATAATATTGCATATTATTTTTGTAAAAACAACCATATATAACACTGAATCACTCTCTCTTTTTTTCCTCATTATATGATCGCTCAATACTCACTAATTAATATTTAGTTTACAGTCACTATATATGTGGTTAGTAACATATATATATAAAAAAATATATATCTTTCATTCCATGATTACAACAAAGAACCTGCAATCGTGGATAGCTAAATGTAGCTACCCTTACCAACTCCCGAGCTCTGGAATTCTAGCTTGTAGACTCTAGTAGTTTAATCTAATTATTGATAATCAATTCAGTCAGTTTTCCCTTTTAAGTCTTGAGTATTTTCTTGTCTCTTTTCTTTTTCTCTTTCCTCTCAGTAATTAACAAAGTTATTTGACAAATCTCCAGGCCCTTTTTTGCCTCCTTGTCCTCTGTCTAGCTGGAGTTTTTTTAAGCAGGCATCAGCATTGGGGGGAAGGTAAAGGAGGGCTGGAGAGACACAGATTTCTGGTGACAGATTAGAGTAGCATGACTGCAGTTAACATTGAATGGGATTCCATTGTGGCCAAGCCCACTGTAGCTGTGTGTGCCTTCCCACAACCGGCAAAGTAAACAGCATCCTTTACTGAGCTCATCCAAACAGAAAAACAAAAACAGTAAAAAGCAGATAAGTCTGCCTCACCAACTATACTTATCATGTTAAAGAAGCACAGAGCTATAAGTCTGGCCACCTAAATGCAAATCGTAAGAAAAATAGAGGCTAACGAAAGACACACACACACAAACATATACATCCCTTTGGAAGAAACTTTCAAGCGATGTACAGAAGGTTTTAAAAGCTTTTGTTTAGATCTGTAAGGCTTATCCTGGCCTGGTTGTTTTCTTTCACATGAACATTGTTGGTTTGGGATTTTTTTTAAAAAAATTGTTGAACTGTTCTCTTTTTTGTGTGTTGAAGACACCTAACAATAGTCCATGTTATTCCTACCTCTGCTGCCAGATTTTCTGCTAAAGAACTAATACCCAGGAACACTTGGGCCATTTCCGCACTACACACTTATATTGTGATCATTCTACTTGCAACATCTTGTGGGATTCTGGGGTTCACTGAGACCAAAGAGCTCTCTCGCTGAGAATTGTAAATGCCCTTCCCTAAATGGCAAACCCCAGGATTCCACAAGAGGCTGAAAGTGGAATAATAGCACTTTAACAGTGTAGTGCGGAAATGCCCTCAGACTTCATTAACCAAAGTATGCCTGTAGTGATGGTCAGTTCCTCATTCTTTGTCTAACCAGAGTGAACAAAGGGTGGTAAACATTGAGACAGGGAGCTTTGGAATAACAGTGTAAATAACAGGACTGCCTAGTAACTGCACATTAAGAAAGATCTTAGGTATAAGAAGAATGGAAAGTACCATAGTTTGGAAGCAATGAGTTAAAATAATGCAATAGCAACAGCAGTTACACTTCTATACCACTTATCAGTGCGAAGCACTCCCTAAGGGTTTACAATGTGTTTTAGCTAATTGCCCCCAACAAGCTGGGTACTCATTTTACCAACCTATGGAAGGATGGAAGGGTGAGTCAACCCGGAGCCCTGCAGGATCGAACTCACAATGTTGTGGCTGCAGTACCGGCATTTAACCACTGCGCCACCACGGCTCCGATGTGGCTCCCGGAAAGAAGTTGCTCTTGTGTATGTGTAAGAAAGGCAAGGTGAGGTTTTAAATGTACGGTCCTACCTTCGTATTCATGGGTCTGACCTTTGCAAATTCACAAGGTGCACTTGTGTGCCCCCTCCTTTCTCCTCCTCCCCATTCCCTTGCATTTTGCTGGGCATGGAGAAGGAAAACAATTGTGCCAGGGCAAAAGGCACGGGAATAATGAAGAAGGCATGTGCAGAAAAGGAAGGTTTGCACACCAGGGCAAAAGGCAAGGGAATGGAGTGGGGAGCTCTGGAAGGAAATGAGAAGGGGAGCATGGGGGGATTTATTTGTGGTTATTTCATGAGGGTTCTGCACCCCAAACTCTCACAAGTAACAAAATACTTTTAAAAAATAACTTTCCACATTCTGAAACATATGTTGCTCTTTAGTATGGTGCCATACTGACCACTGTGTAGGACCTTCATTTTAATTCAGCCCCAATCAATGACAGAAAAATAATTCTTCAATGTTGCTAGTACGGAATGCCATTTAAATTCTGCCAAACCTATAGCAATTCTTCCCTATACAGATGAGAGTGACAAGCAACAGCTATGAGTGCATGTGTACGCGCATGTGTGTGTATGTGCATTAGGAATACAAGACATTGTCTCCAGTAAGAAATTTTATTAATCTCATCCAGGATTACTGACTCTGGCAACAGTAGTCCAGAATCTCTAGAAGAAAAAAGACACTCCCCTAAGTAGGTCCTAGATTTTTCTAATTCAAGAAGTTGGGGACTGAATGAGGAAATCCTTGATCTGCTTCTCTTGATCTGCCACTACTCGGCTATTTCAGCCCTTCCAAAGCCAAGCACAGGGCTTAGAAAAACTTACCTCTAGGCCAGGGCTTTCCAAATGGTGTGCCGCGACACATTAGCCTGAAGTATGTAGGTGTGTCACCTACAATCTTGGAAATCTATGTTATTATTTATAAATCATATATTTTAAAAAATATATGAAAGGTTTTCATTAGATATGTTGGCTCCCCATACATTTTGTTATTACTATTTGTGTATGTGTCTGTATCTCTTATAAGGGGGTAGTTTAACCTCTGGTTTGCTATTAAAACTGAATTATTGTGTTGTGAAATGATGCACGTCTAAAAGTGTGTGTCACCAACATGAAAAATTTGGAAAGCTCTGTTCTAGGCACTCACAACCCCAATCTCCCAGTCAGGATGGGGATTCTGTGAATTGCAGTCCCAAAGATAACATTTGCCAAGCTCTTGTCAGGAACCAAACAGAACAGAGCATTCATTACATCAAACATCCCCACTCTGGTGTTCTCCAGATTTATTGGACAGGATCATGGAAGTTATAATAAGACATATCTGGAGAGCACATGGATTGGGGAAGGCTCACTTCCACTCTCCAGCAACACTTTGGCTTAGTCGCTGGATTGATCCTGTGGAATTCATTGCACCAGGGTGGAGTGACATCTGCCAACATGGATGGCTTTGATGGGGATAAGGTAAATTCATGGTTGTGTGACTATACATCCCTTACAGTACCAAAGGCAGGGTGCCTAGTATATCCTTTACTAGGGATGCCACAATCAATACATATTCTGCTGTTCAGCTTCCTCATCAGCTTGGCTGGCCCCTGCGAGCAGAATGCTGGACTAGACAGGCTTTCAGTCTGATCCGGTGTGACTTTTCTTATGTTCTTAATCCATCACTGACCTCAGAATTGGTCTTCTTTTCCATTAAAAAAATAATAAATTCCAGTTTATTTTTGTTTCTGCGAAACATGATCGATGTTCAGATCTCTGAAATCTTCAAGACATGTCTTTGTGACAGAAACAGTGTAACTTGTGATTTGGGGAGTTAACATACACAGTGAACATGCCTAAGAGACAAATTGGTCATTTATTGCATGTAGTTGTGAAAATACTGTTTGAGGCCTATTTACATTTGGCATTTCCCTTTCACTGATGGCAGTGTGAACTGCACAGAGCAGACTCAGTGGATATGCAAGCTTGTTCTTTGGCACTCACATTTCATTTAGATAAGGTATAGTATCAGAATTTTTCCAAAAGTAAAAAATAAAACTAAATCAAATGAGGACAACTCGCTTGGTGAGCCTTTAGTACTGAAACTCACTTAGAAATGCTTTCAGAGCCTCTGCAAGTATTAGGATACAGCTTCTATTATAGCATATATGGTTTATTTGCTTCATATGAATAGCTGACAGAACAGAAAGCACCTTTATTTTGGTTATTTAGAGAAGATTAATACCACTTGGCAGAAAAGAGAAACTCCAGGTATAAGTGAGATTCTTTCCTGCCAAAAAGCCAAGGTTGTTGTTATTAATTTATTTATTATCTTTATTTCTATCTCGCTTTTCTCCCCGAGGGGACTCCAAGCGGCTTACAAACATTAAAAGACATAAGAATAGTATACACTAGATAATGGAAAAATAATGCCACTCTTGAAATAGACAAATGGTTGATTAAACTAATGGAATTCATAACATTAGATGACTTAACTTTTGCAATGAGAGGTGAGATGCAGGGGAAGAATGAAAGAGAAATGGCGCCAATTAAAAATTATATGAAGCAAAGCTGGGCATTACAAAACTAAACAGTGATAGAATAGGAGGAAGCAAATAGCGAGACAACTGACCATGTTGGAATCTTTCATGAGTTGTGGGCAAGTCATCAGGGGCTGTACAAATATAGAGGAAACTTATAGGAATACAATTGTCAACCAAACAAGAGAATGTGGGACGTGGATCATATGTACCTAGAATGCAGATAAGGATTAATTAAAGATATAGATTGAATCTTTGTAAAGACAAATAGAAATTGTATTAACACATGTAAATTAAACTGTATTTTTAAGAAATTGAAAATCAAATATTGCTATTAAGATTGAGTACTTATAAATACTGAATCATAGAATCAGAATCATAGAAATGTAGAGTTGGAAGAGACCACACGGGCCATCCAGTCCAACCCCCTGCCGTGTAGGAACACCCTCAAAGCACTCCCGACAGATGGCCATCCAGCCTCTGCTTAAAAACCTCCAAGGAAGGAGACACCACCACACTCCGAGGCAGCAGATTCCACTACCGGACAGCTCTGACGGTCAGGAAGTTCTTCCTGAGGTTCGGGTGGAATCTCCTTTCCCGCAGCTTGAATCCATTGCTCCTTGTCCTGGTCTCTGGAGCAGCAGAAAACAAGCCCTCTCCTTCC
Source organism: Iguana delicatissima (assembly GCA_948472985.1). Lineage (NCBI taxonomy): Eukaryota > Metazoa > Chordata > Lepidosauria > Squamata > Iguanidae > Iguana > Iguana delicatissima. The sequence continues at coordinate 257,586 of CAOKZL010001291.1, forward strand.
TCTACATGGCATCCCTTCAAATATTTAAACATAGCTATCATGTCCCCTCTTAACCTTCTCTTCTGCAGACTAAACATCCCCAGCTCTCTAAGTCTATCCTCATAGGGCATGGCTTCCAGGCCCCTCACCATTTTGGTCGCCCTCCTCTGGCCTTGCTCCAGCTTGACCATGTCCTTCTTGAATTGGGGTGCCCAGAACTGGACACAGGATTCAAGATGAGGTCTAACCAAAGCAGAGTAGAGTGGTACCAGTACCTCCCTCGATCTAGACACCACACTCCTATTGATGCAGCCGAGAATCGCATTGGCTTTCTTGGCTGCCGCATCACATTGCTGACTCATGTTCAGCTTGTGGTCTATGAAGACTCCTAGATCCCTTTCACATGTCCAGCCACTTGTCCCCCATCCTATATTTCTGTATTCCATTTTTTCTACCTAAGTGTAGGACCTTACACTTATCTATGTTGAATTTCATTTTGTTAGCCTTGGCCCAGCTCTCCAATCTATCCAGGTCATTTTGAATTTTGATCCTGTCCTCTGGCGTATTAGCAACCCCTCCCAGTTTGGTGTCATCTGCAAATTTGATGAGCATGCCCTCTATTCCTTCATCCAAGTCGTTGATAAAAATATTGAACAGCACTGGGCCCAGGACAGAACCCTGTGGCACCCCGCTAGTCACTTCTCTCCAGGGTGAAAAGCAGACATTCGTGATCATGCTTTGGGTTCGGTTGGTCAACCAATTACAAATCCAACTAACAGTAGCCCTGTCCAGCCCGCATTTTACTAGTTTCTTTAAATGATTTTAATAAAAATAATTTTAAAGAAACATAATTAAAAACTGTGATATACAAAAGTTAAAACACAGATTAAAATCAGTAATAATTAAAACAATGTTAAAATACGTATTAAAAGCAACATCCAAAAAGCAATTAAATAGCAATTAAAATAACCAGCACCCTTCCATATACAGATTACATATTAAATGCCTGCTGGAATAGGGATGTCTTTGACTTTTTCCTGAAGGTAGGCAGGGAGGGTGCAAGTCTAAACTCTTTGGGCAGGGAGTTCCAGAGCCTGGGAGCAGCCCCTGAGAAGGCCCTTTCCCACGTTCCCACCAAATGTACCTGTGAGGATGCTGGGACACAGAGAAGGGCCTCTCCAGCAGATCTTAACGCTTGGGCTGGTTCGTAGGGGACAACACAGTCCTTCAGATAACCTGGTCGTGAGCCGTGTAGAGCTTTCAAGGTCATCGCCAGCACTTTGAATTGTGCTTTTTAAAGCCCATTAATATTTTTTAAAAGTCCATTAATAAGAACTGGGCTTCTTTTCCATTCTTGACAGATGACAGGCAAGCAAGCAAATGTGAAAACAAAGATAGATTCCTGGGAAGCCAGCCATGAGTGGAACAACATAGCAGGTCTTGGTGAAGTGCCCCAGAGAGTGATTTCCATCATCATGAGCAGAGAATCAACTTCGGTGATCCTGGAGGTCCCAAGAAACAGCCGAAAAACGGGACTTCTAAATACTTTTCCAACGGGAGAAACAAGACTTGTGATGCAACCATACTGTGTCACAACCAGAAGTCGTCTGCATTATGGAGGGAAAGAACAGGCCTTCCAAAACTTGAAAATGTGACATCTCAGTGCCCTGCATCTGGGAAACACCTCAGTTGCAATTACAGCCGTTTGAGACTCCAGAGATCCCCCATGCAAAATAAACAATACAAGTGTTCCGTCTGTGATTAGAGATTGTAACTGTGATTTAGGCATCTAACTTTGAGCACTAGATATCCCTTTGTGATATCAAATAATTTGACCTTTCTGTGGCACCTTGGCTCATATGTTTGCCAGGATCCTGAGAAAAACAGTCACAAGGAAGCAGCTGTTAATGATGGGAATTCCAAACTTCCTCTCTTAGGCGGGCATATCAAAGCTTGGATTGTTATCTGGGATCTGGATGCTATTCCTTTCATCTCACAAGATACCTGATTCGCACCCATAAATAACAGACCATACCTTTGGGCTGCGTGATTGATATGTTTTGTTCCACTTCTAAGCCTTTTGGTGCATTTCAAAGTTAACTTTGCTCTCAAAGTTTATGACATGAGTCACAGGCATAAAAACCCCTGACTGAGATAGTTGAGTGTGCCTCTTTCCAATTTCATCCCGTCTTGCTGCCAGTTTGTACAGCGAGCTCCAAGGAAATTCCATTTTCTCTCCATCTGCTCAGGACTTCTGAACAGGTCGTATTGCTTATTCCTGACTTCATTTCTATTTCCTATTTCTTATTTAGTTAGTGGTGTGATTGTTGTCTCATTTGTTTAAGTTTCAATAAAACATTACCTGGTTTACTCTGAATTTGTTTTTGTTCACTGATCTGACTCCGTAGACATAGAGCTTAAAGGTCCTAATAAGTTGCCCTCCCTCTCGTAGCTAAACAGTGCTCTAAGCTAATTTTCCCCACAATTTTTACAGCTTTTGGGAATCCCCTTAAGGGAGCCCCGGCTTGTTACCCTCCATCGAAATTCACACCTGGTTGGGCACAAAAGGACCCACACGGGAGAGAAACCTCATAGTTGCTCTTACTGTGGGAAGAGCTTCAGTGACAGTGCAAACCTGATCAGACACAAAAGAATCCACACAGGGGAAAAACCAAATAAATGCTCCGACTGTGGGAAGACATTCACGCAGAGTTCCCACCTCGTCTTGCATAAGAGAATCCACAGAGGGGAAAAACCCTATCATTGCACTATGTGTCAAAAGAGCTTTTCGCGGAATTCATTTCTTATTAGACATAAAAGAACCCACCTGGGAGCAAAGCTGTAAAATGCACAGCTTTTTGGGAGGAGCCTTGCGCTGAAGTCCTGTGTTGGCTGTTGTTTTGTAGGGTGCTCTCAAGTCAGCTTCAACCTAGGGGTAACCTATGATTGAGATACCTAAGAAAGACACCTTGTCATTAATATCCGTCTGTGACAGGCCCTTCTCTCAGATTAGTGGGGTGATTCCCAGTCTGATAAGGTGCCCTGTCTTTACCATATGGCTCTGCCTCCCCCTGCCCCCTTATGTAATAAATAACTCAGAGAAAAAGAAAACTCATAAAGAAATTCAGCATAGGATCAAATGAATCACATTTATTGTAAATTCTTCTGCAGAAGAGGGTGCTCATAAAAGAGGATCCCCCCAATATTGAATACCTCACATTTTATTACCTATCCCGACGCAAGTTTTTCCCTCCTCTAGGACCCAATTGGCCAAGATCCATAGAGGTTACAGCCTATCAGAATCGCCTAAGAAGTTACATGCCCCTTCCCCATATTTACAAAATACATGATTATGCATATTCCCTCGTGGTCCTTTAATTTTCATTAGTAGTTCCAAAATGCCCATCAAACAGATCTTAACCTCCCATTTTGCTAATTAGTACCAAATTCCTGCCTTGTGTTTCTTATCAATCTTTGACTCATAGTTAGGCTGACCTCCAGAAATTCAAAAGCTCAGATACTCCCTTCTGAGTATCTTCAAACACCCTACTATTGAGTTTTTATCTCCTTTTCGTCTGGTTCTTTTTTGCACCAAGGTCTCTGTCAGCTGCCAATTTCTAAAAATATGCCTCTTTGACCTCATTGTATTAGTAAAGCTCAAATACAAAATATACCAAAGCATATGTGTGTAAATATATTTAAAATGTGTTTATACCTATAAGCTAATACATCTATGTTAGTACTACTATTAATAATATTTGTAAAAATTAAAATGTATTTCATTTCTCTCACCTTATAACACCACCTTTGTGTAAAAGGATGAGGTCTATCAATGTTTATTTAGAACCATTTAATAATTTTATGGTAGTATGTTTTCTGTGGTACTTTATATACTGTACACATCTCAAGTCAGTGTTTGCAAAAATAAACCGTAACATTTATTAAGGCCATTTCCGCACTACAGTGTTATAGTGATATTATTCCACTTTTAACATCCTGTGGAATCCTGGGGTTCGCAGTTCAGGGAGGGACCAAAGAGATCGTTGGTCTCAGTAAACCGCAAACCCCAGAATTTCACAGGATGTTGAAAGTGGAATAATAGCACTATAACAGTGCAGTGTGGAAATGGCCCAAGATAATAAGAGTAAAGTACAGTCGGCTCTCCACGTTTGCGGGTTTCACTTTTGCAGATTTGATTATTCACGGATTATTTGCTGTCACCTCTGCTGCCTCCCTGTGTCATTTTTAATAGGGACCGCAAGCCTCGTGAGACTGAGAAACTGCGGACGAGGCTTGCAAATCCCTCTTAAACATGGTGTGGGGCAGCAGTGGAGGTGGCAGTAAGCCCTACCGGCCCCCCACTTCTGCCTTGGGAAGGAACCCGGGTGCCGCAAAGGAATCCATGATGGGTTGAATACAGTGATCATACTTTTTTGTGTGTTAAATATGGTTTGGGAAGGCTTAGAGTTATTTACAATTGTTCAACTTTCGTAGGAGTCCTGTGCCCCTAACCCTGGCCAGGTCAAATTTGATTGTTGGAATTCAAATGCAGGTCAAGATTGGCTGAGGATACATCTTGCACTAGCAAATTTTACAACTTAACTATGGCCATTTCCGCATGACACTCTTATAGCGCGATGATTCCACTTTCAACCTCCTATGGAATCCTGGGGTTTGCAGTTCTGGGAGGGGCCGGCCGGCCGGCCTGAGCTTCCCAATGCTGCGAACGCTGGTATTGTCCAGTAGGCAAATTAACATCAACGCTCCCCTTACAACCCTCTGAAGTACTGTGGTATCTCAGCCTCTGAGAAAGGAGTTTCTTTTCACAGAGTATTTTTACAGCTACCTAGCCACCACCTTTTTCCTCCTCATCCTCTGCCTAGGTAAAAGTCTTTTTAGCAGCATCAGCATTCAGACAATGGTAAAGGAAAACTAGTACATTACACACCAAAATGAGGTCCAGAATGGAGAAAGAGAAAAATCTGTGTGAAGGAAAAAAAGGTAGGGGATAGGCAAAAGAGGAGAAAGAGCCCTGTGGTGCAGGGCAAGGCATTTTAAAGTAATGGTTATGTATCCAAATGGAGGATGCCCCAGTCTTGGTTTTTTGATACTCAGCAGAGACAAACAGACACATCAACTTTAATCCGTGAACTATGTGTTTTATGCCCGTTTCATTGTTTTCTGGAAACTACAGCAAACCAAAAATAAAAACAATCCTCCGATCTTTTGAAATCCCAGAGCTGTCATTTTTCAATGAAAGTTTTTAAGCCTTGATAAGGTCAGGCATTTCCTTCTTTTTCATTCAGGCATTAATAAAAATGGCTAGGATATTGATGGATGTAAATATACTACTACTGTTACTACAGCTGCTACTTCTAATAATAATAATAATAATAATAATAATAATAATAATAATAATAGGGCTTACAGCTCTGTATTGACTGCCTCCATTTTGAAAAAAATCCTTTTTTATAAAATACTCCTTATTAGTAAAGAATACAAAAACACATCAAACACATTAAGACTCGTAATAGAAAGGAGAAAAAGAGTATTCCGACCCGAATTGTTTCTCTTAAACATGATAGATAGGAATGATAATATGGAAAGGCAGCATAGAAATTTGATAATTGGTACAAAGATTACATATGCAAAATATTGGAAGAATAGTAAAATACCCCCATTAGGTGATTGGCTCTATAAACTCCTGGATCTAGCAGAGATGGATAAACTTACAATTTTGTCGAAAGAAAATTCAATTGAATCTTATTTAAAAACATGGAAACCTTTCATGGACCACATAAGAAATAGAAATGGAGGCTTAGTGATTATAAGTTTTATTTATTATTTATTCATCATATTTGTAGGCCACCTTTCTCCCAGAGCCGGACTGAAGGCGGCTTCCAACAATAAATAAGCACACTAAAAAAAAAAACACATTTAAACCAGTTAAAAACATTGAAAGGATATCATAAAACACCTAAAACAATATTCAATTCAATTGATATGTTTTGATATGCAATGATATGATAGGTTTATTTTTTTTATTTTTTTAAAGGCAACAGATCTAAAGATATAATTGAATTTAGAAAGAGCTGGAGAGATAGAAAACTGGAATCTACGTCTGAAGAAACTCTGGAAGGAACTTCAGGATTAAGTGTTTGCCTTTTTTTGTAAGTATCTTTGTATATCAATTTTTGTGCAATCGTGGGGAGATTTGTCTGAGTTGTGTTCTTTTTCTTTTTCTCCTCCTTTCTCTCTCGCACACACACAAAAATATTTCAATACAAGCTGAATGTCAGGATTTTATGCAGTGGAGAAGCTTCCCTTCATGAATTTTTCCAAGGGGGGATGGATGCCCAACAACAATTTCTTTTGAAAAACCTTAGGTGGGGATAATGGGTTTTTCAACCAGGAAAACTCCAACTATTTTCAGGAGTAAATAATCTACTATATACAAGTGAATGTTTGTCTGAGCGTTTGTTTGTCCGCGTCAGCATACGATTGGCTGTGTGAGGCGAGAAGACCTCACATGATTGGCTGGCTGTGAAGATTCCATGGAATCCTGGGGTTGGCAGTTCAGGGAGGGGCCTTTAGCATTCTCAGCCAGAGAGCTCTTGGGCCTCAGGCCGGTTGCGATGGAGATGAGGCCTAGCAGCAAGGAGGAGGCCAGAAAACTTCTGGGAAGCATATGTGAGAAAAATTAAAGTGACATACACGATATAGTTACAAGGTCTTCTCGCCTCACAGAGTAGATTGTACAGGTTCCATAGGTGAGGAATTTTAAAGTTGAAATTCAAAACAAAAAATGCTTCCAGAAAAATGTAAAGCCATTGCACAAATTCAACAGAAAGCAAAAAAAAAAAAAAAAGTCAGTACATCAGTGTCGCCAGAGAACACAGATTGGATTGAGGACTATGGGGAGAAGTTCCAAGTACTGGAATAGGCTGGTGGTATGGAGATGATGCCTAGCAGCAAGGGGGAGGACAGTGTAATCCCGCAGGAACCCAACTTCTATATGTTAACAACTATGAATACAGATTGGATTGGGAAATATGGGGATAAGTGACAGGTACTGGAATAGGCCTGTTGCTATGGAGACAAGGCCTAGCATCAAGGAAGAGGGCAGTGTACTCCCTCAGGAACCCAAACTGTGTATGTAAATAACTCTGACTACAGATTGCATTGGGAAATATGGGGGAAAGTTACAGGTACTAGAGAAGACAGTTTGGTGAGTTCTTAAGAGGAGAATAAAATCCTGAGCAACATAGTGTAAATATGCTAGTAAATATATAATCTTGAAAGGCTTTTCCATCACTGCACAGCTCCTTTAGGTATCTAGGTTTCTGGAACAGAAATTCCTAGTCTGAAGGCAAAGCTTAAAAGGTTGTGTGTGTGCGTGTGTGTGTGTGACAAGTTAAGGAGTATAAGGAGAATTCTCAGCCAGAGAGCCCTTTGGTCTCAGTAAACTACAAACTCCAGAATTCCATGCAATGTTGAAAGTGGAATAATAGCACTATAACAATGTAGTGCGGAAATGGCCTAAATCACTCACTTGATTATATACTTAATAAACAATCTATCATCAAAAGATAATAAGAATCATCAAAATTAGTAATAATCTATATAGAAAATCACCTTATAAAGCAATAAACAGAGCACATCATTGAGTCCCAGTTTTACACTTTGCATGTAATAATACTGATTTTAAATGTAAAATGCTAAGGTTAAAAAACCTTGAAGAGGACCCCAGCTATGAGGATTCGCAGGAACAAGATTCCTCGAGAACTGGATTGCAGGGTCCATGGCAGGGGGCAGAAAAAAAGGCCGCAGTTCTCTTTTTCTTCTAACAAAAGCAGCCTGAACCCCTCTAAATCCAACCCTGGCATTTTTGAGGCGGGCTATGTCCAAGAAGGGGTTAAGACCACAGAGGGCTGCTTGGCTAGAGTGGCTCGAGCAGATGGTGGGGATGGTGTGGGTGGCGGATACAACTAGGAAGGCTGTTTTCCTGGTAGGGGAGGAGTTTGGTTTTTGAATTTCCCTGCAGCAAAAAAGGGGTGGTGGAGGAGGGAGCAGAAGAGGAAGAGGGGATCATCTGGACGGTGAGTGGCAAGAGGGGAGCTGCGTCGCCTAAAAGAACTGCTGGGGTGAAAAGGGTGGGAAGTGGGAAGCAGTGGCAGCTTCAGGGTGACACCGCACGCCTGGTGTGCCCACTTGGAGAGCCTGCGATGCCTTCTTCCCACAGCCTTTTAAGGCAACCTGCAGACCAATCGAGTGACTATCCAGATCATTTCCTGTATCACTCCACTTTATTCCTTGCCATCCCCTTTTCGGCAACCTCTTTGCTTGACGAAGAGACCTGGTGGTCTTGGAAGCTTACATACTTTCTTGTGCCTCTTTGTTTTGGGCTGAAGATCGTTTCCTCTCTCTCTCCACCCGATTCCTTCCCCCATCCCCTTTTTGGCAACATCTTTGTTTGGCGGAGAGACCTGTTGGTCTTGGAAGCTTGCATACTTTCTTGTGCCCCTTTTTTTTCTGGGTAGGATATGATTTCCTCTCTTTCTCCAACTGATTCCCTGCCATCCCTGTTTTGGCATCATCTTTGCTTGATAAAGAGACCTGATGGTCCTGGAAGCTTGCATACTTTCTTTTGCCCTTTTGTTTTGGGCTGGAGATCATTTCCTCTGTCTCTCCACCTGATTCCTTCCCATCCCCTTTTTGACAGCCTCTTTGTTTGACGAAGAGACCTGTTGGTCTTGGAAGCTTGCATACTTTCTTTGCCTCTTTATTTTTGGTTGGGATTCAGGAGATCCAAATTCTCCTCTCCTGTCCCTTTTCTGTAATATATTTGCCCGACGAAGAGACTTCATGGTACTGAAAACTTGCACAATTGCCCACAGAAGGGCTTTGTTTTTCCTTGTAGATACAGATTTTGGCATTTCCCCGGATCCTTGGCATTGAATGTTTGAGTTTTTAATTGTGCATTTTAATATTGTGTTAATTGTTTTCAACTGTTTAATTATTTTTTAACTTTTGTATTCTATAGGTTTTAACTATGTCTTTTTAATTGTTGTAAGCCGCTTTGAGTCCCAGTGTGGGAAAAAATGAGGTAAAAATTAAGATGATGATGATGATGACTGAAGAAGAGATGCCTGATCCTAGTAAGGCTCTCCTATTCAGCCTCTTTCCTCCATGAAAGAAGAAAGCTTATTTCTTTCCTCTCCATAGTTTCCACAGTAGCTTCTTATAAGGCGGGGGGGCCCGTGTCAAGCAGGAGAAAGGGGGAAAATGGGTGTCCCCATAGAGAGATGCAAGAATCTGACATACAGTATTTTGTTTCTTGATCACACTTATATTCCGTTTTTCCTCCACTCAGCTCCTTTGGTGCCTCGCTTGATGTTCACCACAACCCTGTGAGGTTGGGTAGGTTGAGAGAGAGTGACCAGCCCAAGGACACCTGATGAGTTTCATGGCTCCTGGGCCTCCCAAATCTCAATCCAACAGAGCCGCAGTGCAGACAGCTTCTGTTTAGCATTTTATAGTCATCCACCCATAATAATGACTTCTTGAATATTTCTTCCCTCTCCTTTATTTATCGGAAGCATTTATAAAAACCACTAAGCCTGCTAGATGGATATAATAAAGAAAAATAGTTAAAGCCAGGCTAAAACAATTTCTTAAAAATTAGCCCCCTTCTCTCTTTCATGTCTCCAACGTAGATTTCTCTACCTCTGAGCATGTTAAGATTTCTTTTAGCTTTTTGGGAACTCCCTCTGCCTCGCAGAGGTTTTTTTTTCCTTTAAAAATGGCATGCGCACATATTTCTGCAAATCCTTGGCTTCTCTCCAATCTTGCTGCCTGCTTCCCTTGTCTTGAGAATGAATAGCACTATTTTGGCTTCTTGAAGAGCAGCGTTCAAAGCCTGAACAGGAGAAACAGTAAAGCAGTGCTGATGACTTAAGGCCATTTCCACACTGCACTGTTATAGTGCTATTATTCCACTTTCAACCTCCTGTGGAATCCTGGAGTTTGCAGTTTAGGGAGAGGCTTTTAGAATTCTCAGCCAGAGAGCTCTTTGGCCTCAGGAAACTACAAACCCCAGAATTCCACAGGAGGTTGAAAGTGGAATAATAGCACTATAATAGTGTAGTGCAGAAATGACCTGAGTAACTGTTTCTTAATTTGTAGATTGTAGTATTGGTACTTGGATCCTGTGTATCCCATTCTGCATACACAGGGTAGTTTCTTAAAGCTGAATGGATCAAATATTTATTGTTTTCTTAAAAGTATTTATTACCTCTCAGCCTGCCAGTTAATGAAAACAGGAATGACATTTTAAAGCAAGGATGTGATGATGATTTTATCAGATGTAGGGAATCACTGGGATCATGTAGCTTGTTTGTCCTCTGGCTGTCCAGAATCTTATTTTGGAGCTGGTGTTTTGACCTTTCAGAACTTCATTTCCCAGAAACCTCAGTCGCCATGGCCAGTGAGGGTAAGGAATTGTGGGAATTAGAGTGCACAGCTGGGAAGACCACAGGTTACCCACCCTTATGACAGATAAGAGCATTCTAGCTAGTACAGTGAACTGAAGAAAAGGGATGCCGAAGCTGTACTCAGACTTTGAAGAGTTAATTTTTTGAACTACAGCTCCCCTCTCCTCCCAAAAATCTCAGTGGCTATACTGGCTGAAAGATTCAAAAAGGAATTCAAAAAGTCCCTTTCCCAAGTGTCGTCGTTGTTCTTGTTGTGTGCCTTCAAGTCAGTTCTGACTTACGGTGACCCTAAGGCTTTTCTTTGTTCAGAGGGGGTTTGCCATTGCTTTCCTGTCAGTATAGCCATTTCCGCACTAGGCTGTTATAGCGCTATGATTCCACTTTCAACATCCTATGGAATCCTGGGGTCCGTCCGGCCCCTCCCGAAACTGCAAACCCCAGGATTCCATAGGATGTTGAAAGTGGAATCATAGCGCTATAACAGCCTAGTGCGGAAATGGCCTATGAGCGAATGTGACTTGCCTGACATTACCCAGTAGGGTTCCACAGCTGAGCAGGGATTTGAATTCTTGTCTCCCAAGTGTCCTAGTCCATGCTGGCTCTCCCAAGTGTTACCCTTGGTGTGTTCCAGTGGCTCCTATCAGACATGATAAGCCAGTGCCATTTCCGCACTAGACTGTTATAGCACTTTCAACATCCATATTTTTGACACTGTATGCCCTGACTTAGAGAGGCAGCATGTTGTAGTTCTTGAGCATTGGACTGCAACCCTGGAGACCAGAGTTCGATTCCCCACTCGGCCATGGAAACCTACTGGGTGAACTTGGACACGTCACACACTCTCAGCCCCAGAAATTCCTGTGATTGGGTTGCCTTAGGGTCACTGTAAGTTGGAAATGACTCGAAGGCACACAACAACCACAATGCCCTGACTTAGCCTGGTATCAGTGGTACCATCAGGAAAGAACTTTGGGACAGTTTGTTTATTATTTAATGTGTCACCCACCTTTTCCCCCAGCAAGGGTCTCAATGTAGCTCGTTGCTCAAAACCCCACTCTAAAGTGGACAACTTGTGGCCCTCTGGACATCTTATTTGGCCTACAAGTCCCATCAGCCCCAGGCAGCATAACCAAGATAAGAGATTATGGGCACTGCAGTACGAAATAGTCTGAAGGCCTCCCGTCCTGTGCCACCAGAACGTTCTTCTGAATTATGACATTCCTTTTTCTTGTACTGATGTATCCCTTCTCCTCCGTCAGAGAGAAAATCTTGGTAGAGGTGCAGAATATTTATTAAGTTCTTGCGTGTTCCCTTTTTTATTCCAGCGATTTCCACCTAAGAGAGTCCTGATTGAGTTTGGTCGGTGAGGTCGAGATCAGGCTGGGCTGAAAATGGAGGACCAAGGCTCAGAGGAAGGACCGCGGCCTGTCAGAACAGCTCCTTGTGTCCTCCAGGCTGTGATTGTTGGGGAAGACCTGCCGAGGATACCTGTCACACAGATTAAACAGGAGCCAGTGGAAGGGCAACTTCACCAGTGGGAAACACAGTGGCAGATGTTCCTAAACACAGTGGAGGCTCCGCAGTCAGGCTGGACAGCCACACAGCTGCCTGAGCAGCCCCCGCCGTGGGATGATGCTCAGGCCTTCCTGGCCTCCTTCGAGGAAGTGGCCGAAGCTTGCCGGTGGCCCAAGGAGGTGTGGGTGACCCGACTCCTGCCGGCTCTCCGAGGAGAGGCCGAGTGGTCCTTCAGGAGGCTGGACGGAGGAGACAGAGAGGATTATGGGAAAGTGAAGGCAGCCATCTTGCAAGGAGATGCCCGGAGGAAGGAGAAGAACCGGCAGCATTTCCGGCGCTTCTGCTACCAGGAGGCCGAGGGTCCGAGAGGGGCGTATAGCCAGCTCCAGGAGCTTTGCCACCGGTGGCTGAAAGTGGAGAAGCACACGAAGGAGCAGATCCTGGAAGACTTGGTCCTCGAGCAGCTCCTCGCCATCCTGCCACCAGAGATCCAGAGTTGGGTGAGAGAACGTGGGCCAGCAAGCTGTCCCGAGGCGGTCGCCCTAGCGGAGGATTTCCTTCTGCGGCAGCAAGAGGCCAATAGGTGGGAGGAGCAGGTGAGGGGGTTTGTCCCTTCCTCAAGAGAGGTCCAAAGTCAGTCATGGGAACTGGGGTGAAGGGGAACGGCAGATCGATCGCTTTTGTATGCAGTCGCGTAGAGATGGGAGGCAGTGGGAGAGGCTCACCCCAGGTGGAAATGTTTTGGGGGCGTCCTGGCTTGTAGCCACGCCCCTGTGTGCCATGGCCACACCCTCATGCACTGCCAAACACCGTGACCACGCCCCCACACACTGTGGCCACGCCCCCTCCCGCCCACCCCCACGCACTCCAAGTTCCGCCGCTGTTTGTAGAATATTACAAAAATACAGATTTTTAAAAAAAAACCAAGAATAGTAAAACAAGCGAAAGAAGCACTGAAAAAATTATTTTAAAGAAAATATAAAAGGAGACATGAAGATGAAGATGGTCTGGGATGCATCGAAGGCAGTGATGAGAGGTTTTTTTATACAACAATGACAAATCCAGAACAAAAATTATCAAGCGTTATTGATTAAACTTCAAGAAAAAGAACTAAAGGAAAATCCATCTCAGAGGTTACTAATATTAGAGATGGAGCAAATACAAAAAGATTTGGCATTGATTGCAACAGAGGAAATAGAAAAGAAGATGAAACGGATTAAAATAATTCAATTTGAACAAGCTAATAAAATTGGGAAATGGCTTGCATACAAACTTAAGAAGAAGAAAGAGAAGAACATAACTGCTGAATTAAGAGATGGGAAGAAGTCGATAACTCAGCATGAAAAGATAAAACAAAAATTTCAAGAATATTTTGGGAAATTATTTTATGAAATAAAAAAACTTAGTTACTCCATGATTTTGAAATCATGATTTTGAGGTTCTGAACTTGATGTTGCTATTTTGTTCTGTTTCATTTAGAGAAGGGGAATTGTGTAGGAGAATATTATAGATGACTTTATTTTGTTGCTATATATTACTATCTACTTTTTATATGCATATATAACATATGAAGTAGGATGGAATTTTTTTTTAATTTTAGATTAAAAATTGTTAGTTAAGTATTGGTATAAGTAAGACTGTATATTCATATTAGAAACATTTTATATTATATAGAATTATTTTCTTTTTTGTTATAGAATTAAGACTCTGCAACAAATGGTATTTTAGTGTTTGATTTACTGTTTTAAACTAGTATGTATAGAGAATACTGTGAGTAGCAGATAGTTGGGATGGGAACTATCTTTTAATTATATGTTTGTATTTGTTTTTTTCTTTTCTCTCCTTTTTACTTAGTTAATCCATTAGTTTAGTTTAGATAAAAATATAGGTTGGTTTATTATGTTCGTGTATTCTTTTGCTTGATTATTGCTGTTGGGTTTTTTATTTCTTGTTAGTAGATATATTATTTTGTTTGGTGTTATGTTGCTTTTATATATTCAGTAAAAAAAAACCTTAGTTACTTGCACAGGGTTGAGCCTCCCTTATCTGGAAATCCAAAAGCTGAAACTTTTTTTCACAAGCTGCCAACTGCTGCACTCTTCCTCATTTGTCTCTCTTTCCGCACTACACTCTCATAGCCGATTATTCCACTTTCAACTAGGAATCCTGGGGTTTGCAGTTTCGGGAGGGGCCGCTTGGCCCCTCCCGAAACTGCAAACCCAGGATTCCATAGGATGTTGAAAGTGGAATAATCGCGCTATGAGAGTGTAGTGTGGAAATGTGGTCAGATCTGAGGAGTGCCGCCACCACCTCCACCACTGTGAAGGCAGAAGCGGGTGGCTGGTGGCAAACAAAGAGAGAGACTGAGGATCTGTGCAATGGCGAGAGGAGTGCATTTGTGCCCAGCTTGGATTCCCACCGTTGCACAGATTCTCAGTTTCTCTCCAGCCTCGTGTCTCACGCACAACACGAACAGGGAACAAATGAGACATGAGGCTATTCCAAAAAGGTGGTGTCTTCCAAAATCCAGAAAGAAAAATGCAGAACACTTCTGGTCTCAAGCATTTCAGATAAGGGAGGCTCAACCTGTAATTGATTTGTTTCTCATTACGTTATGGCTGGCATCTTGCTGGTGAGTCCCACTAGAAAAGATTCGGCCGATCAATTGCTGAATGGCTAACACATGCTGCTGCTTCATGCTCTGTTGTGGGTGTTGAGATAAGTGATGAGATGGAGTGTATGTTTCCTACCGCAGGCTGTGGTAGGAGCCACATTTTTTTGGAAAGTAACTGAAATGCAACTAGTTTAGTTATTTTTTCAGAAATGGGGATGTCAGGAGTTCTTTTATGTATACTAGAGCTTAATGACAGTTAAGTACATGTAGGAACACCAGAGCTATAATTGTAATAAATCACAATCACAGAATCCTAGAGCTGGAGGAGACCAGAATTGCTGTCCTGTCCAGCTCCCTATTATGCAGAAATACGCCATCAAAGCATTCCCAACAGATGGCCATCTAGCCTCTGCTTAAAAACCTCCAAATAACTCCCAGGTGCTGGTACTGGGTGCATTGATTTAATCTCCCAGCTCTCCATCGGCTTAGGGTAATGGGGATTCAATTCAGAGCTTGGTAATGTTACTTATTTCTACTGCAGCTCTCACAATCCCCTAACTCGCAAACATAGAATTCTGGAAGCTGTAGGTCAGGAAAGAAACATTTCAAAGCTGTGTTGTGTCCTCACCAGAATATCTAGAAATATTTTGACTTTTGGTTACAAAGATCAAGGTGTAGAGTTTCGGAAATTGACCTTTGGAGACTACAGCTCCCAGAATCCACTCCAACAACCAGCATGGCCAGACAGCATGGGGAATTCTGGGAGTTCTGATTTATTTTTTTTTAAAAAATCACTTAATATTTTTCATTTGAATAATAGTAGTATTATATTAATTGATGTCCTCTCTTATCCCCAGTTTGGGACCTCAAGACAGCTTAGAGCAGTTTAAACGTAGTTAAAATTCACAGCATAAGAAAATTAAAAAGTAATTAAATTATGAGAAGAATTAAAGAATTAAAGCCAGTTAAAATGAAAATGGTTAGAAGCAACATAGAAAAATCCAGCACATTATACAGGGTCTGTTTTCCAAAACAAAACAAAAAACAAAACAGTTCTCAAAAGATCTGCCAAACTGAAAATATCTTCATGTGGGTGCAGAATGACAGTAAGCAAGGCGCCAGAGTTTCAGAACCTGAGCAGCCACCAAGAAGGTCCCCTCCCATATTTCCACCAGATGTATGTATGTGTGAAGCTGGAGAGACAAAGCCCATTTCCGCACTAGACTGTTACAGTGCTATTATTCCACTTTCAACATCCTATGGAATCCTGGGGTTTGCAGTTTAGGAAAGGGGCGCTTAGTATTCTTAGCTGGAGAGCTCTTTGGCCTCAGTAAACTACAAACACCAGAATTCCACAGGAGGTTGAAAGTGGAATAAAAGCACTATAACAGTGTAGTGCAGAAATGGCCAGAGAAGGGGTTCCACAGATCTCAAAACACAGCATTGCTCCACTTAGTCTGAAACTAGACTGCCCGGTATTCATGCTCCTTTGTTCTAAAAATGGTCTTGACTGCTTTTTCAGAGGTTGACAAAGTTTGTGGAGGCAACTGGGAATTCCATCAAGGCCGAACCAGCTCCATCTGACGTTGAGGAGATGCGGCTGCAGAAGGAGGCTGAGGCCCAACATAGCCTGGATACCAGCCTGCAGGGTAAGCTGAAGTCCTTGGGTGCTCCTTGGGTGGTTTATAGGTTGTCTTAAGTTCCAAATAATGAAACACCGGCGTGGTCTGCAACAAAATGTTGCGGTGTGGAGTGCTTCTGTTCAGATAACTAGTCGTACCATTTCATTTTCCTTTTCTTCTTTCTGCCCCACCTTCCATTAATAATCAGTCTGCTTTCCATGAGTGGGTGGCTGGGTGGGCTTCCAAGGCCCTAAAAGTGGAATCTGGGAGTCTCTGGAGGCCTGCTGGCTGCATTTTCTCCACTTCTAGTGTAGGAGGGTAATGAATCTGCTCTGGTTTTGATTCCAGACTTCAAAGGTCTCCAAGGTACTAAAGCCTATCCCCAAAACAGATGGACCAGCTTAGGTACCTCCTTTTTAACTCTAGAAACTTTTTATCCTTCTCTCAAGGGATGTACAGAGAAGTAGCTATGGGAGTGGGGCAAAAGGAGGACATTTCCCCCCATAATAATTCTGGCCCCCAGTGAAATTTTCCTTTACTCCCCATATTTCTAGCATTACATAGTGAGACACTGAGGGCCTTTCTGCACTACACTGTTATAGTGCTATGATTCCACTTTCAACATCCTGTGGAATTCTGGGGTTTGTAAGTTTCCTGAGGCCAAAGAGCTCTCTGGCTGAGAATTCTAAAGGCCCCTCCCTAAACTGCAGACCTCAGGATTCCATAGGATGCTGAAAGTGGAATAATAGTACTTTAACAGTGTAGTGTGGAAAGGTTCTGAAATTGGTCAACACCTAGAGATCTTTTATTTGCTGTGTTAACATTCCTTTGATCCCTTTGCTTTGGAAGCCTAAACCGTACTTCTAAAGGCTCAGTTGAAGTTTGAAATTACTGCTGTGCTAGCGATCTGAAGGAACATTTCATCCAGGGAGGCAGACTTCTTATGGGTGGCATATTCTCCTTTTGCCTCCCCACTTGTTCTGTAGCTACATTTCTGGAGTTTTCCCAAGGAACTCTCCTGTATCTGTTCTGACTACAGAAGCACTTAGAAACAAAGGAAGTGATACACTGCTGAATATAGACAAACATGGAAAATATACACCATGTCCTGAGGTCTGACCATGACAAATGCAACTGTGGGAGGCTCAGCTTTTTCTGAAATCTGGGTTCCTTTGAATACAAGGGCACCAGATTTCAGTACTTGAGTCTGTTTGCGGACTGCAGCCTTCTGGCATCTCCCCTGGATTGGGCTTTGGTCCAATTGTGACTGATGGCCTCTCTATCAGGAGTGTGGTAAATCAGATCAGGGTTGTAGTCCGAACTATAAAACAGATGCCCAAGCTAGTGAGCTTATCTGGGGGATAGGGTTTAGCTCCTTGGCGCACTCTTTTAGAGACTGAACTGAGAATCAGAGTGAGTCGTTGTCACCATCATCATCATTTATTTATTTATATAGCGATCACTGTACATGACGCTTTATAAGTAAGAGAACAACTGCGTAGGTCCCTGCCCTCAGGTTTACAATCTAATTAAGATATGACACAAAAGGAAAAAAGGATGGCAGTGTGGGAACGGATTAAGTCCAGCAGATGCTGTCTCTTCTTCTCTCCCTCTGAGGCCAGGGCAGTGGCAGTTGGGGTGGATTGAGATCCTTTCATTTGCTTCTGGGCCTAGACGTGATGGAGCTGTGCCTGCCTCTTCTTCTCTCCCTCCGAGGCCAGGGCAGTGGCAGTTGGGATGGAGGGATGACTTTGTATCTGCTTCTGGGCCTAGACATGATGGAGCTGTGCCTGCCTCTTCTTCTGTCCTTCCAGGGCCAGGGCAGTGGCAGTTGGAATAGAGGGAGGACTTTGCATCTGCTTCTGGGCCTAGACGTGATGGAGCTGTGCCTGCCTCTTCTTCTCTCCCTCCGAGGCCAGGGCAGTGGCAGTTGGGATGGAGGGAGGACATTGCATCTGCTTCTGGGCCTAGACTTGATGGAGCTGTGCCTGCCTCTTCTTCTCTCCTTCCGGGGCCAGGGCAGTGGCAGTTGGGATGGAGGGAGGACATTGCATCTGCTTCTGGTCCTAGGCATGATGGAGCTGTGCCTGCCTCTTCTTCTCTCCCTCCGAGGCCAGGGCAGTGGCAGTTGGGATGGAGGGATGACTTTGTATCTGCTTCTGGGCCTAGGCATGATGGAGCTGTGCCTGCCTCTTCTTCTGTCCTTCCAGGGCCAGGGCAGTGGCAGTTGGAATAGAGGGAGGACTTTGCATCCGCTTCTGGGCCTAGACGTGATGGAGCTGTGCCTGCCTCTTCTTCTCTCCCTCCGAGGCCAGGGCAGTGGCAGTTGGGATGGAGGGAGGACATTGCATCTGCTTCTGGGCCTAGACTTGATGGAGCTGTGCCTGCCTCTTCTTCTCTCCTTCCGGGGCCAGGGCAGTGGCAGTTGGGATGGAGGGAGGACATTGCATCTGCTTCTGGTCCTAGGCATGATGGAGCTGTGCCTGCCTCTTCTTCTCTCCCTCCGAGGCCAGGGCAGTGGCAGTTGGGATGGAGGGATGACTTTGCATCTGCTTCTGGGCCTAGACATGATGGAGCTGTGCCTGCCTCTTCTTCTCTCCTTCTGGGGCCAGGGCAGTGGCAGTTGGGATGGAGGGATGACTTTGCATCTGCTTCTGGACCTAGACATGATGGAGCTGTGCCTGCCTCTTCTTCTGTCCTTCCAGGGCCAGGGCAGTGGCAGTTGGGATGGAGGGAGGACTTTGCATCTGCTTCTCGGCCTAGACTTGATGGAGCTGTGCCTGCCTCTTCTTCTCTCCTTCCGGGGCCAGGGCAGTGGCAGTTGGGATGGAGGGAGGACATTGCATCTGCTTCTGGTCCTAGGCATGATGGAGCTGTGCCTGCCTCTTCTTCTCTCCCTCGGAGGCCAGGGCAGTGGCAGTTGGGATGGAGGGATGACTTTGCATCTGCTTCTGGGCCTAGACATGATGGAG
The DNA here is from genome assembly GCA_948472985.1 of Iguana delicatissima. Taxonomy (NCBI): domain Eukaryota; kingdom Metazoa; phylum Chordata; class Lepidosauria; order Squamata; family Iguanidae; genus Iguana; species Iguana delicatissima. The sequence continues at coordinate 276,781 of CAOKZL010001291.1, forward strand.
CTGTCCCTGCCTCTTCTTCTCTCCTTCTGGGGCCAGGGCAGTGGCAGTTGGGATGGAGGGATGACTTTGCATCTGCTTCTGGGCCTAGACATGACGGAGCTGTGCCTGCCTCTTCTTCTCTCCTTCTGGGGCCAGGGCAGTGGCAGTTGGGATGGAGGGAGGACATTGCATCTGCTTCTGGGCCTAGGCATGATGGAGCTGTGCCTGCCTCTTCTTCTCTCCTTCTGGGGCCAGGGCAGTGGCAGTTGGGATGGAGGGAGGACTTTGCATCTGCTTCTGGGCCTAGACTTGATGAAGCTGTGCCTGCCTCTTCTTCTCTCCTTCCGGGGCCAGGGCAGTGGCAGTTGGGATGGAGGGAGGACATTGCATCTGCTTCTGGGCCTAGGCATGATGGAGCTGTGCCTGCCTCTTCTTCTCTCCCTCCGAGGCCAGGGCAGTGGCAGTTGGGATGGAGGGATGACTTTGCATCTGCTTCTGGGCCTAGACATGATGGAGCTGTGCCTGCCTCTTCTTCTCTCCTTCTGGGGACAGGGCAGTGGCAGTTGGGATGGAGGGAGGACATTGCATCTGCTTCTGGGCCTAGACTTGATGGAGCTGTGCCTGCCTCTTCTTCTCTCCTTCTGGGGCCAGGGCAGTGGCAGTTGGGATGGAGGGAGGACATTGCATCTGCTTCTGGGCCTAGACATGATGGAGCTGTGCCTGCCTCTTCTTCTCTCCTTCTGGGGCCAGGGCAGTGGCAGTTGGGATGGACAGAGGTCCTTTCCTCTGCTTCTGGGCCTAGACATGATGGAGCTGTGCCTGCCTCTTCTTCTCTCCTTCCGGGGCCAGGGCAGTGGCAGTTGGGATGGAGGGGAGACTTTGCATCTGCTTTTGGGCCTAGACATGATGGAGCTGTGCCTGCCTCTTCTTCTCTCCTTCCAGGGCCAGGGCAGTGGCAGTTGGGATGGAGGTGGGACTTTGCATCTGCTTTTGGACCTAGACATGATGGAGCTGTGCCTGCCTCTTCTTCTCTCCTTCCAGGGCCAGGGCAGTGGCAGTTGGGATGGACGGAGGTCCTTTCCTCTGCTTCTGGGCCTAGGCATGATGGAGCTGTGCCTGTTTCTTCTTCTTTCCTTCCCAGGCCAGGGCAGTGGCAGTTGGGATGGACGGAAGCCCATTCATCTGCTATTTATGACTCCATTGTCATGGAAGCCTCCAGCTGCCATTGTGTTACATCAGGAGTGGGGGGAGCTGCCTCCTGCAACTTTTGTGGCCTCTGAAGCACCTCTTCCTGTCCCCCAATGCCCTGTCACTTCCCCAAGATTTGAAAAGGTGTGATTTTTCAGACAGTTTTTACCCTCACACCATGCTACAACCACCTAAAAGGCACAAAAAAGCTTCACTCTCCAACAACATTACACTGGGTTGCTATTTTTGGCTGGGATACAGTCACAAGAAGAGGTAAATTCCACATGTCATTGTGGGTGAGGTGTGGCCTGATGGGAGGTCAATTGGCCTCTGAGCTCTGTGCAGTTGTCTACCCCTGCACTACACCATTCTCAGTATGTTATGTTTAAACTAGAACTTTGTTCCTGCCTCATCACAAAAAAATACTTAATTTGATTCAGGTAACTCATTACTTCCATGTAGTGGTGTGTCCATGCCCCTGGTTCTGTCAGACTTTGGTCAAAGTGGTGGGTATAATTTTTCTTGTGTAGGAAGAGAGAGAAGCAACATAGAACTTTTCCTAGCAGGTGTAAACTCTGATTAACAGGAAAATCAGAGTGGAGTCCACACTATTGCTGATCAGTGATCAGAAATGACACTCTGTGATTTTCTCCATGACTGGGGAACAGTTTTGCCTGGAAACCTCCACAGGCCACGTGGAGAACTGTTGAGGGGCAGATTATACCCAGTATCTGAGGTTCTCCTTGGCAATTGTTAAACCAATATGAAAGTTTTTCATCTGCATGCTTTCATAGAATCATCAAATCGTAGCGTTGGAAGACACCCCAGGGGCCATCCAGTCCAACCTCCTGTTATGCAGGAACCCACATCAAAGCATTTCCAGTAGGTGGCCATCCAGCCTCTGCTTAAAAGCCTCCAAGGAAGGAGACTCCACTATACTCAAAGGCACCATGTTCCACTGCCGGACAGCTCTGACCGTCAGGAAGTTCATCCTGGGGTTCAGATGGAATCTCCTTTCCTGTAGCTTGAATCCATTGCTCCTTGTCCTGGTCTCTGGAGCAGCAGAAAACAAGCCCACTTCCTCCTCGATGTGACATCTCTTCAAATAGTTAAACATGGCTATCATGTCCCCTCTTAACCTTCCCTTCTGCGGACTAAACATACCCAGCTCTCTAAGCCGTTCCTCATAGGACATGGCTTCCAGACCCTTCACCATTTTGGCTGCCCTCCTCTGGACACTCTCCAGCTTGTCGATATCCTTCTTGAACTGAGGTGCCCAGAACTGGACACAGTATTCCAAATGAGGTCTAACCAATGCAGAATAGAGTGGTACCGTTACCTCCCTCTACCTAGACACCATACTCCTATTGATGCAACCAAGAATCATGTTGGCTTTCTTGGCTGCTGCATCACACCACTGACTCATGTTCAGCTTGTGATATACCGAAACTCCTAGATCCCTTTCTCTTTATTCTCTGTCTCTGTCATTCTCTGTTTACATTCATCTCTGACTAATTCTCTTTGTTTTTTTGTATGTGACTGTTATGACTGGTATATGCTGGTATGTATGACTATGTGCTGGTTATTACTTATAAAGCCCTGTGCAACTCAGGTCCAGGCAGTCTGAAGGACCCTGTCTTCCCGTAAGAGCCTATGTGAGCTGTAACACCCTCGAGGGAGGACATTCCTATCTCTTTGTCCGACTGCCTTCCCAGGCACATGTTGTGGTGACACAGGAGAAAGCGTTCTTGGTGGCTGCTCCCAGGCTTTGGGACTTTCCCATTGGGAGGTTAGGATGTCTCCCTTCTTACTGTTTTTCTCTCAACATATGAAAACTTTTCTGTTTGGTCAGGCTTTAAGGAATTCACTGCAAGGGTGTTTAATGGTGTGCTGTTTTGCTGATTTTTATTTTTTTATGTTTCAGTGGATTTGTTTCAAATAGTTTCAATCCTATGGAGAGTTTATTTGCATTTAACAATAACTTTTTATATGTTTTCACTTATGTCTTTGAAAGTACTTTTCACTGTATTTGTTTTAATTTTTGTAAGCCAGCTTGACTCCCAGTATTGAGGAAAAGGTGGAATATAAATGAGTTCTTATGATTGTTTTACAATTTGCTGTGCTTCAGTTGTGTGCTGAAGGTATAGATGTATACATATAATTAATATGTCTAACAAACAAAAACAAAAGTGGTGTTATATAGACCATTTCTGCACTAGACTGTTATAGTGCTGTTATTCCACTTGCAACATCCTATGGAATCCTGGGGTTTGCAGTTCAGGGAGGGGCCTTTGAGGACTATAACAGTCTAGTGCAGAAATGGGCATAGTTATGATCTTTTACTCAAAAACAGATGACAATTTTTTTTAACTTTTACATTCCTAAAGGCTGTATCTGGGCGAGCGAATGCAGAGAGAAGATTCTAGATCATCCCGAGCTGAATGAGAGCAGAGAGGAGCTTCTGGGATATGCTGAGCTGAATAAAGGTCGAGAAAAAAGTTTGGCTTATCTGAAGCTGATGAAGCCCGATGGGGTACCTCAAATGAGAACTAAAGAAAATATTTCTCAGGTTGATGAAGGAGGGAAAACCCCTTGGGTTCATCACAGTTCAAAAAGGCAGCAAAGGAATCATCCAAGGAACAGAACAAGAGATTCCAAACCTAGTGTGGCAAATGAGACCTTAACTGAATATTTCTTAGAAAACACCAGACTTCCAGAAAGCTTCAGAGAGGACTCAGGACTTTTTGAATGTGAAGCAGCCCATAATCGAGAGGAACCATTTCAACAAGCCAAGTGTAGCAAAAACGTCAGTCTCCAGAGAGATCTGCCTGTCAAGTCTCAGCGAATGCATGCTTTGGAAAAACCACGCAAATGTTCTTACTGTGGGAAAGCCGCCTGTCAGATTTTCCACGAGGGAGCCCATGCCGAGAAGAAACCTTTCCAGTGCTCTGCCTGCGGGAAGTGCTTCAGTCGGAACTCACTCCTCTTAAAACACGAAAGGACCCACAAGGGAGAAAAACCTTATACTTGCTCGACCTGCGGGAAGAGTTTCGTTTATAGCTGGAACCTGATTAAGCATAAAAAGAAGCACACGGGTGAAAAGCCGCACCAGTGTTTGGCCTGTGGGAAAACCTTCTTTGAGCGTTCGGACCTTCTCAGGCATGAGAGAACTCACACGGGGGAGAAACCCTATCGATGTGCTCACTGTTGGAGACGTTTTAGTCAGAAGTGGCTCCTCATTAAACACGAGAGAACCCACACAGGGTAGAGGCTGGACAAGCGTTGTTTCCTGTGTGGAAAGTTGGGCCTAAGCTTTGTTTGTTTGTTTTTTCAAAGAAAGATTAAAAAGTCATACATTTCCACTTGGGGTAGAAGTGGGAAACCTCTCTTTCTCTGGTGGGGGTCACATTGCCTGAAGGGTAATTTGGTTGGGACCACTCCCTGGCAGTGGTCAGGAATGAAGCCAAAGGAAACATGGCCACCCATTTTCTCTCTGTATATTTCTCTTCCACTTTCTTTTCTCACTTGCTTTTTGTTCTCTGTGTCTATCTGCCACTCCCTTCTCTCTTTCCCGCCCTCTCTTTTCTTCTAACCCCATCCTCTCTTGCACCTTCTTTTACCTCTTTTTCAGCCACCTAATCTTGTTCTCTTTTCTCTGACACCCTTTCTTTCTCTCATCAATGTTTAGATCTTCGATCTAAACATTAGGAGGAACTTTCTGATGGTAAGAACAGTTTGACAGTGGAATATGCTGCCTGGGAGCATGGCGGAGTTTCTTTCTTTGGAGGTTTTTGAAGAGAAGCTGGATGGCCATCTGTCAGGAATGCTTTGATGATGTCTTCCTGCATTGGCAGAATAGGATTGGACTGGATGGCCCTTGGGGTATTTTCCAAATCTATGATTCTATCATTCCATGATTGCCCTTCTGCCAACCCTTTTCATTCTGCTTCTGCCATCTCTAATTCTTTTTCAATATCCTTTCCTCACTTTTTTTCTGCCACTCCTTTCTCTGGTTATTTTTTTCCTGCCAGCCCGTTTTTGTCCCACTTGCTTTTCCTGTTACTATTCTTCTGCAATTGATCACATTCCTGCCCTTTCTCTCTCTTTTTGTCACCCCATCTTTCTCTCTTCCCGCCATATCCTTTGCTGTCCTTTTTCCCCACTGCTCTTTTCATCTTCGCTTCTCTTTCTCTTCGCCACCCCCTTCTCTCTCTCTATTTTTTTTGCTAACACCCCATCTTTTTTTCATGCCTTCTGCCATACTGTCTTCTTTTTCTCTTTTCCTGCCATCTCACTCTCTTTCTTTTTCTGCCTTCACCTTCTCTCTCATTCCAGATCTCCTCTCTCTCCCTTTTCTCTCTCTTTTTTGCCACCCCGTCCCTCTCTATTGCCTTCTTCCTCTTGCTCTTTCTGCCACCTCTTTTTCTCCCCTCTCTCTTTTTGCTATCCTTTTTCACACACCCCTCTCTTTCTTTGTGCCTCCCCATTTTTTCTCTCTTTTCTGCCAACCTTCCCTTCCCTCACTTCTGCCATCTGTCTTGTCCTGGATAACTTGCTCTCCAAAACTTTGCTCAGTGTTTCAAACAGAAGCGTTTATTGAGAAAAGCAAGCAACAAAGCAACACTTCCAAACATTGCTGAGAATAAGGCATCTAGGTTGGTTACAGGCTTTATGCCTTATCATGCAAATTTTGGTGTGCGTCTCAAATGATTGGTTAAAGTGGTACATATCAAGTCTCTTCATCGGCATAGGCATTTTTGCAGACTTACAGTTACACTAATCTCTCCACAGTCACTAGGGTTAGGATCCCTGTGAAAGCAGAAAAACCATGAATAACTCTATGCCCTCCCAAACCATATTCAACACACACAAAAAATGTGATCACCATATTCAACTGCCTGTGGATTCCTTTGAGGAATCAGTGTTCCTTCATAAGGCAGAAGTGGGGTGGGGTGGGGTGAGGGCTTACTGCCACCTCCATTGCTACCCCACACCATTTTTAAGAGGGACTTACAAGCCTCGTTCACAGTTTCTCAGTCTCACGAGGCTTGCGGCGCCTATTAAAAATGGCATGAGGCAGCAGCAAATAATCCATGAATAGTCAAATCTGCAAAAGTTAAACCCACAAATGTGGCAAGCTGACTGTATTTACATACCTTTCATCATGGGAGCAAGGCCAAGCTCTTGTACCCTTATCTATGCATAGCCATTTCTCATAACACCTACTCGCCACTTCACTGTTTTCCAGCTTTTGATTTCTTTTCTCTTGCCCAATACAAAGTGACATTGAATATAACGCAATTAACCATGTGGAGCCTTGGGACTCTTTGAGAGTGTCAACCAGCTATATAGTTGCAGCTAGCAATTATCAATGGATACCGAACATCACTTCAGCCAGCAATGCCCCATTTAGTCTATGCAGCTATACCACTACATCTATTAATGGCTACCTATGAGTCACACATCTCTACCTCTTTTTTGCTACCTCTTTTTCTTCCCTCTGCCATTCCCTTCCCTTTTTCTCTCTGTAATCCACTCCCCTTTTCTCTTTGTCTCCTCCTTCCTGCTTGCCATGGGTTGCCAGGAAAGGAAGAGGTCAGCCTCGCCAGAAGTTTAAACTAGTCATTTGCACACAGTTTTGGAAACCAATATGCCAAGTTCCCCTTCACAAGTCCCTTCTTATTATGTTATCCACAGATCTTCAGCCAAGAGAAGCCACAGGCGACTCATACTGTCACGCAGAGAAAAACCTTTTTCTTCTGTCTGAAAAACTGACTTGCAAAAGTATTTCCACTGGCAAATGTGAAGAGGGAATGGTTGGGTTTGGGAATGTGGTGACCCAATCAGAAATGGTCACTTCCTGGTCTGTCCACAAAAGTTAGTTGGCTCAGCTGGAATCTCTTTCATCAGGGTTAGGAGTAAACACTACCTTCCTTTCTGAGCCTGGGAAATAGCAAGGGAATGAGAGCAAGGGAAAAGGGAATGCGAAGGAGAAGCACTGTGCATGCCTTCCCCTCATTCCCTTGCCTTTTGCTTAGGCATGGAGAGCCATGTGCTGGGACAAATAGCAAGGGAATGGGGGGAGGAGCACATGTCTTCCCTTTGCCTTTTGCCTAGGCATCTATGCCTTATCTGTACCTGGGAAAAGGCAGGGGAATGGGGGTGGGACTGCATGCCATCCCCCTCCCTTCCCTTGCCTTTTGCCTAGGCATGGAGTTACCCCAAAACCATGGAACTCCATGAGGTCCTATATCAGAACCTGAAATTAAAATGTAAAAGTGGAGAATTAATTAACTCAAAATACTGCAAGGGGAGGGGTAAACTTCAGGACCTTTTCACCTTTGTTTACCAGGAAAAGAGACCAGTCAGAAAACTTACAGTGCAATTTTAAATGTGTTTTATTGGGGGAAATATACACGCACACACACACACAAATAATCACACACAGAAGCAATCACACAAGGCTAACTGAAAAGGAAGGCAGGAAAACTGATAGAGGGAATAGGAAAGGGATTGAGTTATAATTACCATCCACGGAGAGAAAGAAGCGGGGAAATTGTGATGAGGCTTGGACTGATGCCCAAGGACAGCAAAGGCCTGAGGGACAGAGTGGATCCCCGAAATCCAAAATGCTCTAAGGAGGACCCAAAATCAGAGTCCCTTTATACCCAAAAATATGCCCTTGAGGCATGACTTTCTGCTTGGACAAAAGGTGACAGGGTGGATTAATGGTTCTAATGGGTTAAGGAAACATATTGATAGGCTTAGCATGTATGCGACAAAGGCTTCAGATGGCCTCCTTCTGCCATTTTTGATAGGGACTGCAAGCCTCATGAGACTGAGAAGCTGCAAACGAGGCTTGTAAGTCCCTCTTAAAAATGGTGTGGGGCAGCAGTGGAGATGGTGGTAAGCCCCACCAGCCACCTCCTTCTGCCTTGTGAAGGAACCCTGATGCTTCAAAGGAATCCATGGTGGGTTGAATATGGTGATCAGACTTTTTTGTATGTTAAATATAGGCCATTTCCGCACTAGCCTGTTATAGTGCGATGATTCCACTTGCAACATCCTCTGGAATCCTGGGGTTTGAAGTTTCGGGAGGCGCCCCTTCCGAAACTACAAACTCCAGGATTCCAGAGGATGTTGAAAGTGGAATCATCGCGCTATAACAGGCTAGTGCGGAAATGGCCATAGTTTGGGATGGCCTAGAGTTATTCATGTTTTGTTCACTTTCACTGGGATCCTGTGCTCCTAATCTTAGTGAATGTGAACGGATGACTGTAGAAAATATTGGCAGCTGGGAGACAGGACGCACATGCTCTGCTTCGAGTCCTGACATCCGCAACTTGCCTGCCTGCCTGCCTACCCACCCCCCTTGTTCCCTGCCAACCCCATCACAGGAAATGGCTCTGGTGTTGCTGGGAGTTACCACAAATAGCTCTTTTCCCTATATACTATAGGGTTCAGTATTATCCATGGCTTCAGGTATCCATAGGGGGTCTTGGAATGTCTCCCCCACAAACAAAGGGAGATTACTGTAATTAGAAAAGCAAAAATATTCCTAGAAATATTACTGGAAAGGGAATGCTTGTAACAAGGGAGCCCACAATTTTTCTGCTGAAAATCAAGGCTGTTTGTGCATTCCTCATCCCTTTGTTATTATCTAAGGGAGGTTGATTCATATTGAAGATCCAACCAGTTGTGTTAGTGTTGAGTGGAGAATTCAATCCAGGTTGAAGCCATCCAAGGTGCTTGTTCTTATCCCCATATCACTGAACAACTCATTTAAAGTTCATACTAAAACCCGGAGCAAATTGAGTGCCCCACTGAACTGTCTAAGAGTCTCCTTCTCTGGAGTTTTTTAAACAGAGGCTGGACAGCCATGTGTCAGGAATGCTTTGATGGTGCTTTCCTGCATGGCAGGGGGTTAGGTTGGACGGCCCTTGGGGTCTCGTCCAACTCTATGATTCTTTGGAGTCCTGGGATTTGTAGTATAGTGGGAATTCTGTGAATTCTGTCCTCACCAAACTACAAATCCCAGGACTCTATAGGATGGACCCATGACAGAGATATAAACCTATTACAGTGGTGTGGTGTGGATGCATATGAGCAATTTTTCATAGGATTCTCATCTTGCAAACAGATTATTCCATTCAGCAGAGGTAGCCATGCAGGTGGGGGATGCACCCCACAAATAAGAATCCTACCTTCCCAAATTAAATTTTCCAACATTTCCCAAATTTGTAACTTCGTAGTAAGAAGATACAAAGAGCCCTGGTTGGGTCAAGCCCAAGGTGCATGTAATCCAATGTCCTGTTTCCCACAGCGGCCACATAGGCCATTTCTGCATTAGACTGTTATAGTGCTGTTATTCCACTTTCAACATCCCAGTGATGTATTCAAGTCTTTTACTCGGAGTCTCAAGTCAAGTCTCAAGTCCTTGAAGATACTTTCAAGTCTCGAGTCTGGAAGCCAACTTTATACCCCAACCAAAATTCCAGAATTATTGGTCAGAGCCAAATAAAGTCAGTTTTAACAATTTAAGCAGAGTTGGGCATCCGCATTTGAGATTTTGCCATATACAGCTTCAAAAGTGGGGAATAGGATCCTTCTTACTCGCCATTACTGAAGCTTCAAAAGCTTTAGAAGGAAGAATCCTTCCTTCTCAGGCCTGTTGCCTAACACATTTGCTGTTCCCCTCTGAGAAATGCACCCTGCAGTCTGGAGGAGAGTCGTGCCTTCTGCTCTTAGGAAAAGTTTTAGAAGGCTCTTCCAATATGCAGCAGCCTAAGCCTGTTGCCTAACCCATTTGCTGTTCCCCTGTGAGAAATTCACTCACACTTTGGGCTTGAGACAGATTGCCATGAGACCAGTAGGCAAAAAGAGATGGAGGCGTTGTTCAAAGTCATAAGGTTTCTGGATGAAGGTGTTATGTTACTGAACCAAGGGCAGCAAGTCAGTCATTAAAAATATACAAATCTCGAGTCAAGTCAAGTCAGTGCATCATTTATTGTCGAGTTGAGTCCGAGTTGAGTCACTGAAGCAACTTATGTCCGAGTTGAGTCCGAATCTATTGACTTGAGTCTACATCACTGCAACATCCTATGGAATCCTGGGGGATTTGCAGCCATAGATACTTGGCAAGAGGCTGCGTAGTGTAGGAGTTTGAGCATCGGACCATGACCTGGAGACCACTGTGGGGGAACCTTGGGCACATCACACACTCTCAGCCCCCAGAAAACCCCTGATAGTTTCACCTTAGGGTTGCCATAAGTCAGGAAGGATTTGAAGGCACACATCAACCTCAACAAGGTCCTTGCTGCCCTGATCCCCACCAGCAGGGTGGAAAAGCTCTTCTGTTCATGCAATAAGCAAGACTTGCTGAGATTCCCTCTTCTTTGCCACCATGAAAGGCAGAAGAGCCCTCTCCAGTTTTCATTCTGGCAACCCGACCTCCCAGTTCTGCGCATTCCTCGCTCAGCCTGGACTTCCCAGGGGTTTCAAAGGGGTTAAACCAAGAGAGCCCGGCTTCCTAGAAAAGACGGAGGAGAGATGGAGAAGCAGGGAGGGGAAAGGGTCTTTTCCTGTCTGGAGGAGGAGGAGGGGGTCCCTTGGTTTTAAATGCCATTTTCTTATAGTTACAGAAGGGGAAAATAAGAAGGAAGTGGGGAAAATGTAGCTGGGACTATGGCAAGAGGTAAGCAGGGGATAGAAGAGCAACTATCTTCGAAGGCAGCAAGGGCAGGAAAATAAGAAGTGGGGAGAGAGAGCCCCCATTAATCTCCTTTAGGACTTTTCCACACTACACTGTTATAGCGCTGTTATTCCACTTTCAACATCTTATGGAATCCTGGGGTTTGCAGTTAAGGGAGAGTCCTTTAGAATTCTCAGCCAGGGAGCTCTTTGGCCTCAGTAAACTACAAATCCCAGAATTCCACAAGATGTTGAAAATATAGCACTATAACAGTGTAGTGTGAAAATGGCCTAAATTTCTCTACTTCTTTGAAAGAGGTCTGGGTGACATAGGTAGTTCTCCTAATCCCACTCCTACGTTTTGGTCCTCACAAATCCCCTAACCCTGTTATTCCACCCTGAGAGGGCATTTGGCCTCAGTAAACTACAAACCCCAGAATTCCACAGGATGCTGCAAGTGGAATAATAGCACTACAACAGTGTAATGTGGGAAGGCCCTTCCTCTAGCTTCCACGTTGTTTGTGTCCAGGAGCTGTAGCTACTGAGGGGCAAAATGAGATCATTGTTGTTAACAGGCTTCACGTCCACTTTGACTTATGGGGACCCTATGGATAAGTTACCCTATTTTCAGCTGCCTTGCTCAGGTCTTGTAGATTCAGGGACTTGCCTTCCGTGATTGAGTCTATCTGCCTGTCATGTCATCTTCCTCTTTTTCTCCTACCTTTCCCCTTTCCAAGGCTTACTGTCTCTTCTAGGGGGTCATGTCTTCTTATGATACAGCAAAGTACAACAGCCTCAGTTAAGCCATCTTGGCTTCTAGGGAGAGTTCAGGCTTGATTTGCTCTGGGCCCATTCATTGGTCTTTTTGAGCCACAGTCCAATGCTCAAATCACTACACCACGCTGGTGCAAAAGCGTATACTTCTTAATCACTTTGGCCATTTCCGCACTACCTTCTTATAGCGCGATTATTCCACTTTCCACATCCTATGGAGTCCTGGGGTTTGCAGTTTCGGGAGGGGCTGGCAGGCCCCTCCCGAAACTGCAAACCCCAGGACTCCATAGGATGTGGAAAGTGGAATAATCACGCTATAAGAATGTAGTGCAGAAATTCTGTTTGTTGTGCACCTTCAGGTTCTCCATAAACATTAAAGGTAAAGGCACCCTCTCCAGTTTTAAATCTGGCAACTCTATGCACTATGTTCTTTGTAGAGGTTTAATGTTTTTTTTTAAGTTATTCCTAGATGCCTGATTACTTAAGCGTGGAGTATGTATACTTTCGGTCTGCTTACCTTGCCATTGTGAAGTGCGCCAAGGTACATTGGCTGGGTACAACATTTACTGCCTGTTCTTGCTATATGTGTTAAGTAACATGATTAAGCCCTTTGGGTTGATTTCTATTGCACGTATTCAAAATAACACCATCTGCTCCTATATTAGCAAATATAGTGTGCTCAAACCTAGAGTAGAACTATGTATCATATGCATGTGTATATATGTTTATATTTGCATTTTATATTTTTATAATGTGTTGTTCTTAGGTCAGTACCAACAGATGTCACCAAGCAAGGCAGAAACTAAAATATTTGATAATTTTCTGTTTCCAGTCCTTTTATTAAATCCACCTCAATTTTGTATTGTCTCTCGGGATTTACTTGAAAACAGTCCTGTTCAGTGGCTTTTTTCAACTGTTATATATAGTTCTTATATGCCTTCAGGTTGATGTCAACTGACAGCAACCCTCACCTTGGGTCAGATTTATTCAGAGAGGTTTACTATTGCCTTCCTGTTAGGATGAGAGAGTGTGAATTGCTCGAAGGCTGAGCGGGGATTCGAACTCTGACCTCCTACTATCTTAGTCCCAATTCAAACCACCATATCATGCTGGTTCATTATACACACACAGACACACTGTGGTTCTGTTACTCACTTAAAATCTATGTATTTATTACAGTGATTGATCAGGAATCACTCATATATACATGGCTGTTGTTAATTGCTACCAAGTCCACTTTGACTTATAAACGACCCTATGAATAAGAGATCTCCAAGATCCTCAAATATTAACAGCCTACCCTAGTTTTTGCAAACTCAGAATTGTAGCTTCTTTGATTGAGTCTACCCACCTATAATACAGTCTTCCTCTTGTCCCACTGCCTTTAATGTTGTTATTTTTGTGCCTCCAAGTTGTTTCTGCCTTATGGTGACCCTAAGGCAAATGTATCACAGGGTTTTCTGGGGCTGAGAGTGTACGATGTGCCCAAGATCACAGAATCATAGAATCGTCAAGTTGGAAGAGACCACAACAGCCATCAAGTCCAATCCCTTGCCATGCAGGAAACCACACTCAAAGCACCTGCAGCAAATGGCCATCCAGCCTCAGTTTAAAAACCTCCAAAGAAGGTGACTCCACCACACTCCAAGGCAGCATATTCCACTGTCAAATGGCTCCTACCATCAGGAAGTTCTTCCTGATGTTTGGGTGAAATCTCTTTTCCTGTAGTTTGAATCCATCGCTCTGTGTCCTAGTCTCTGGAGCGGCAGAAAACAAGCTTGCTCCATCTTCAATATGATGTCCCTTCAAGTATTTAAACATAGCTATCATGTCACCTCTTAACCTTTTTTTTGCCAGGCTAAACATACCCTGCTCCTTAGGCACTCCTCATAGAGCACGGCTTCTAGACCCTTCACCATTTTGGTCACCCTCCTCTGGACACATTCCAGGTTCTTGAATTGTGATGCCCAGAACTGGACACAGTATTCCAGGTGAAGTCTAACCAAATAAGAATAAAGTGGCATTATTACTTTCTTTGATCTTGACGCTATACTCTTATTTGATGCAGCCTAGAATTGCATTGGCTTTTTTAGCTGCTGCATCACGCTGTTGACTCACGTTCTCCACTTGGAACCCAACCTCTGCATGTTAATAACTCTGAATACAGATTAGTTTGGGGAATATGGGGATAAGTTACAGGTACTGGAATGGACCAGTTGCTATGGAGATGAGACCTAGCAGCAAGGAGGAGGACAGTGCATTCCCTCAGGAACCCAATCTCTGTATGTTTAATAACTCTGAATGCAGATTGCACTGGGAAATATGGGGAAAGTTAGAGAAGACAGTTTGGTGAGTTCTTAAGAGGCATATAAAACCCTGGGCAATGCCGGGTAAATATGTTAGTAACAATCATAAGAGCAAGCAGTGTGTATGAATGGGCGAATATAAGCTGCTGAACCGGAGATTCACTGTATCATTTGTGCTCACCCTCTGTTTTATTCCCCTTCTTTTCTATTCTAATTCTTCCCTCTGTCCTCAGGATGTGTGTTTAAATGACTGATTTAGATGTATTCAGTCTTTGCCTATAATGGAGCATTATCCCTGTAAAGTCACCCAAGGACGAAAATGGGAAATCAAGATCCCACTGGCCTCACCTTATTGTAGGCATCTAAAGGAAAGAGGAGAACCGTTGATGTTCTCTGAGCTAAGCAAGAGTTGGGTGAGGCCGTGCTCCATTTCCAGGCAGCCCAACAGAAGGACTTCCTAAGGAAAATGGAGTACCCTCAACATGATTGGAAGAACCCCCCACAGTCACTGGAGGAGCCTGCGCTGTGGGAGGCTGCTCAGGCCTTCCTAGTCTCCTTTGAACAAGTGGCCAAGGCCTGTCAGTGGCCCAAAAAAGAGTGGGTGGCCCGGCTCCTGCCAGCCCTCCAAGAGAGGCCGAGCAGGCCTTTGGCAGCCTGCCGGCCAGAGACAGGGAGGACAACTGGAAGGTCAAAGCAGCCATCGTGCAGAGGGATGCAGTCAAAAGGGAGAAGCATCGCCAGTACTTTAGGCGTTTCTGCTACCAGGAGGCAGATGGGCCATGAGGGCCTGGTGGCCAACTTTGGGAACTTTGCCGACCGTGGCTGGAGCCTGAGAGGCACTCCAAGGAACAGATCCTGGACCTGGTGATCCTGGAGCAGTTCCTGGCCATCCTGCCCTCGGAGATCCAGAACCGGGTCAGGGAACGAGGCCCAAGGACCTGCTCCCAGGCAGTAGCCCTGGCTGAGGATTTCCTGCTAAGGTCACAAGAGGCCAAGGGGGAGGAAAACAAAGTGAGGTCCATTTATTGTCTTGTTTCTGTGTGTGTCACAATAGCGCTTGTTCAGTACAGCCTAGGCCAACGGTTCTTAAGCTGGGGTCTGCAAAGCCCTCACCGGGGCATAATAATTAAGAAATAATGAATCAATAGCATAATAGCAGGCACACTGAATTAGGAAAAAGAGCAACGTGGCCAGGGAAAGCAGGAAAAATGCTCATGCTTGCAGCTGGATGTAGATAACAGGAAAATCAGCTTGCAGAACTTAGAATGACAGGAAGCCAAGTAGAGCAATGGTAGATAGAAAAAAGAGATAACTAACTGAGTGGGTTCGACAGGTGTAAAAGAGAGGTAGACTTTGTGGGTTGCAGCGTCCGGAGTTGGCCAAACTAGGCCAAGGGGAGGGGGAGCGACCACAAGAGATGAACTTTGGTGACCGAGAGCTTCATAAAGCTTCATTTTAATATTAAAGATCACACCCCTAGGGTAGAATTTTGTACTATAATTTGTGACCACCCATATGTACATGCGTAGTGCTTGTATGCTGACATAATAATGTATTCATGACATAGTTCCTATACGCATGTATTTGGATTAGTCAATAATTAGCATTTCTTGTTTCTGTAATGGATGCTTAGCCGGGTATAAAGCTACCCATGTGTACCCATTTTCTTTGGAGTAGTATATTTTTAGTGCCTGATGCACAACTGCTCCCCTCTTGTATAAGAGAAAGTCATTTAATAAATTCCTTACGTTTTTTTTTTGCTGCTAAAAAATCCTGATGTGATTTTGAATTAATGCGGTAACACTACAGCCGGGTACCACCAACAGTGGCAGCAACAGGGATGGGAGTGGCTTGTGGATGCTGAAACTGCTCCCTCGTTTGCAAACTACGGCTCTGGAGACCAGGGTTTGAATTCCCACTCAGCCACAGAAACCCACTGGGTGACCTCAGGCAAGTCACATTCTCTCAGTCTCAGAAAAAGACAAACGTATGGGGGAAGGAAGCCAAGGCATAGAGGGGAGAATAGGCATCTGGGGTCCAAACCAGGTCGGGGGGGGAAAGAGAGTAGTCAGCGTGTGGCCCTATAGTGCCTCTCTCACACCCATCTCCTTCCTTGGGTGTGTGTGTGAGACATCAATAGAGGGCTTGTGGTGCTGTGAAATTCTGCCGCAATCCATCCTTAGCTGGCCAGGGAGTGTCTGGTGGAGGAGGAGGAAGAGACCTGTGGTGGATTTTTAAAGGGCTGCCCAGCCTGATCAGAGCTCCTGAGAGGGCAGTTCCCCCAGAAAAGAAGCACCTGAAGTGTAGCCGGGGCAGGGGTTGAAGAAACTTTCAAATAATCAAATCTGTGAAAGTAAAACCCACAAATGTGGAGGGCTGACTGCATTGCTATTGTTATTTATTATCTTGACTTGATTTTACGGCACACTGGCCTTTGATCCTCGAATATTGGGCCAGGATATAAAGATTTCAGTAAATAAACAAACAAAAAGTTAATTTTGAGCCCTAAGTGACTTCTGTCCCCTGTCTTTTTTCACTTATGCTGTTGTGGCCGGAAAAGAGACAAAGACCAGGTTTCCAGGGAAAAATCAAAAAAGCCTTTTATTTACCAATCACTTGCGCAAGGACGACAGCTATTTCCAGGACTGTCGCGCCGATTAATTAAGGCAGCATCACTATATACCTTTGGTCTACCATGTCAGCAATCAATCATTCATCTTAGCCAGCCCATCACAGAAGAACAAAGAACTTTGGTTAACTTTCCATTACATCATTAACTTAGCACACACGTGTACAGAAGAGAACAAAGAGTTAGTTAGAAGATGATACAAGTTATAATTCACGGTCAATTCATACATCCCACTGATCCTCCCAAAATTCTCTCAGCTATCCTTTAGATAAAAGTACAAAGCAAGCCTTTTACAGAGCAGCCTTCAAGGTCGCACCTTGCTGGTTGCAGAGGTCTAATACACGCGTAAGCAATTAGCACTTTACTTACTGTCAATCCCAGCATCCTAATTTATTGCTTCATTCATCCCCTTCAATGCCATGCCCTAGGACTTAAAGTATCTCTTTTCAAACAGCAGGAATTCCTGGAAATGAAGCGGCCCCCTCACTTGGGCTGTACAACGCCACAATGGCTAGACGAGGCCACACCTCAGAAGGATGCTCAGGCCTTCCTGGCCTTCTTTGAGCAAGTGGCCAAAGCCTGCTGGTGGCCCAAGGTGTCATACTGGAGTTCATGCCAGCCTCCCAAGGTTGACTCTCATCCTTGAAAAGGCTGGTAATTCCTTCAGCGTTATTAATTCTTGCTGCCACCACCCACTGAATTCTGAACTAACTGAACAGTACAGTGGGATGCTGTTCAGTGAATTGCCAATCCCTGTGTTTAAGGACCCTTCCTTCCCTCTCACCTCCCCCCTTCTGAGTGAGAGAAGTCCTATCTAAGCGTGTGCCGAAGGATGGCGTGGGAATGGAGAGGAAACAGAGGTTTTACAGAAAAGCATTTATTCAAGGCATGCAAATAAACAAGACAATAATACACATGAGAGGCTCCCCCCTCCCAGGTACGCTTGAGTTACAAGTAGTTACAAAAACAGATACATTCTTTAGATCAGCCAACTCCAAAATAATAAACAGCCCTAATGCGACTAACCTTATTCCTAGTTACTCACAATTAGGTTCACAGGCTTAGATGGTCTAAGAGAGGAATTTGGCCAGGAGGCGCGGCATGGAGACCTGCAGCCTACTACTGGCCCAGATCCCATCTCTAGGATGTCCCTTTGTTCTCTCGGTTGTCTCTTTGTTCTCTCTCTTGGCCACATGGCCTCCCAGAAGCTTTATAACTTCTCCCTCGAAGCATCCTGAAGATGCTCACCTCTTTCCTTTTTGATTGGTCAATTCTCACCCTGTGACCTGTGATGTTCACCCACACTAAAATGTAATCTAATCCCAACACCTCATTAACCCTTGGTTTACCTGAAGAGAGAAGTATCCCCCTTTAGCTAAGTCTAGATAATGGAAAGCCCCATTATCACACAAGGAAGACTGGGCGGCCCAGATTTTGAAAGCCCTTAGAGGAGAAGAAGCTGAGTGGGCCTTTAGTGACCTGGATGCCAGAGACAGAGGGCATTATGAGAAAGTGAAGGCACCCATTTTGCGCAAGGAGGGTGTCAGCAGGGAGAGGACCGCCAATGCTTCCGGCGTTTCTGCTACCGGGATGCCAATGGGTCAGAGGCGCCCACAGCAGACTCCAGAGCCTTTGCCACCAGTGGCTGAAGGTCAAGAAATGCAGCAAAGAACAGATCCTAGACCTGCTGATCCTGGAGGAATTGCTGGCGGTCCTGCCCCCAAAGATGCAGAACTGGGTTAGAAAAGGCATCCCAGATACCTGTTGCCAGGCAGTCACCCTAGCTGAGGATTTGCTACAAAAAGGAAGAGAGGCTGAGAGAGGAAAAACAGGTGAAACTGTTTCACAGAGGTATTCACCTCTGACTAGAATTGCCAGATTGAAAACTAGCGAGGGCTCCTATACCTTTAGTTGGTTATGTTGAAGCAAGAAGGTTGCTTGCAAGCAGGTAACAATCAACAGCAACTGAAATTCCCTCCTGTACGCAACCATTAAAGGTGTAGGAACCCTCTCCAGTTTTTACTCTGGCAAGCCTGAGGACACAGAGGTGGCTGTTCGAGCCATGATGAGCCAGGCATTGGTCATGCAGTTCCACTTTCATTAGGAGCCTTTCCGCACTACATGACTTTTGCACAATGATTCCACTTTAACTGCCATGGTTCTGTTCTATGGAATCATGGGATTTGCAGTTTAGGGAATTCTCAGCCAGAAAGCTCCAGTACCTAAGGCCATTTTCACACTAGCCTGTTATAGCGCGATGATTCCACTTTCTGCAAACTGCAAACCCCAGGATTCCATAGGATGTTGAAAGTGGAATCAAAGCGCTATAACAGTCTCATGCGGAAATGGCCCCTGAGAGGGTCCCTCTGTCCTGTTGCAGGTCACAACTGAGGACGAGGCTGCTGTTGGTTTGGACTCAAGCCCGACTCTGCCTGATGCTGAACAGGAGGTGCTGCATGTTGTGGTCAAGCAGGAAGAGGATGAGGAAGAGACCGATCTGCTGGGTAAGAAGCAAGCAGCCTGAATTTGTTTCTGGCTTTTTGACTGCTCTGAATCCCCCTCCTCGCTTGAGCTGCAGTGGCTCCATCCAGCCTTTCACAGAGCATTAGAACTTCCACGGTTTAGAGCAGCATAACTAGTGCTAGGCCCATGTCAATACTTTTTTTTTGGCTTTACAGAAAGAGGCACGAAGCCCACAGTGCAATGCCTTTGAATGTGCAAGTGTTACTGTGATAGATAACCCTATCCCAGGGTCTACAATTTAATATTAAAAATATCTCCATGTGCTTGAGGGACCCCTGAACGAGCACGCAGGCAGGCACGGTTAAATGGCCGAAAACAGGAAAAACCCAGCCAGGCCAGTAACTCTATAGTCGCTTAGTCCCAGGAGACCTCCAGCCAGGTAAAATATAAAATACACAAAGGGTCCTCAGCCCTGAGAAGCCAGTTTGAAGGGATTTACGCATCTGAGTAACTGCCCATCAAGCGATTTGCATACAGCCGAGGCTTTGACAACCCCGGTAAATTCAATCATGCAAAGAACGCTGACATTTTTGAGCTTTGTTCTAGCTCCTCTACCTATTGTTCTCCCCGGGAAAGGATTAGCCGTCCAGCTACCTTTTCTCCCATAAATAGACCCGGTTTTTGAGCGGCTCTTTGGACCGCTCCCGGATCGCTCCCAGCTTCCAGCAGACCATCACTCCTTCCGTTGAGCTATCCCTTCAGCCCTCCACACTCTGAGTCTCATCTCTCTCTCCGCTGCTGTCTCGGACCTCCGGACTTCAGGACCAGGTGCAGTATTCCCCAGCTGTAGCCCTCCAAAAGCCCCCTATCCAATTTCCTCTCTTTTTGTTTCTCACTAGGTCTTGTATGAGTGAGTGCGTAAGTGCAAACGTGTGCAAGTCTTTATTTTTAAAAAAATCATTTTATTAGACAATTTTGCTCGGTTTTTGGCTCGGCCTGGCCCCGTAAAAATTGGGTTAAAAGATCTCGCTAGGTTGCCCTGCCTTTCGCATTGCTAGTGCTTGTGCTCTGGCTAGTTTCCATTCCCCATTTTGTGGAGCACATTGAGGTGTCCCCCCAAGGGACCCCAGAAATCAGGGTAACACAAGGCAATTGGAGGCTTGTGGTGCTATCCTGCTCCATTGCTGGCCAGTACTTGGCAATGCAAGTGCACTCAAGTGTGCTCTTGCATACCTAGGAGAGAAAAAGCAGCTTTTGTCTTTATCTGAGGGAGGGGACAAGGCTGCCCTGTCTTCCTTGGGCACTCAGGGACAGCTGGGTGAGGCCAAAGCACGCCTTGGGCCTCACCCAGGAAAGAAGGGGCAATCTCCACCCTTCACCCTGATGTACCTATACTTACATAGATCTACACTCTGCGCACAGTCCTACTGGATATTGGCCTCGGTTACAGTGAGAGAATGGTTAATGTTACCTTAAGAGGTGGGGGACTTTGAGATCCACTCACAATGCCAGCATCTCCTTAGGATCTGAGGGAATTATAGCACAAAGAAGGCTTGCGAGAAGAAGGTAACGGCAGAGTCTTTTCACCTATGTATACCAGTACTAACTATAGAGAGGACTCCAATTAAAAGTTAATAAAGTGTTTTATTGGGATTGACAAAAGCACCAGAAATCAGACACTCGTAAGAACCATAAGGCTATCAGAAAGTGAGGCAAGAAAGGTTGGATAGAGAGAGATAGGGTGGAAAGGGTGATAGTTACCAGTCCTGAAGAAGAAGATTTTCGAAGTGGAGGAACTCAGACAATGTTTGCTGTTCTACCATGCTACATTCAAGCTGGGCATTACGTTCACTGCATTACAATTTGCTGGGGCTGAGTCTAGGGTTTATATACCCTTTTCCTACCCTGAAGGGGGGCGCATAGACAAATAGCAATGGCTTTCTGATGGAGTCCAGAATGGGCTGATTGCCTTACGTCTAGGTGGCAGAACATTGATGGGAGCCATGACAATCTCTTAATGTCTTGGTAGGGCAGGGGGTATAGAAAGATTTCCGCAGGGTGAGATCAAGAGATGATCCCTGATTGCTTTGCCTGGGCAGTTTTACTTCCACAGCTTTCGAGTGTGCTTTCAAGCCTGAGCTGTTGTAAAGATTAGCATAAACCCATTAGCATCTGGATCTCCTGCCAAATCCTTTCTGAACTTATGACCTGACCATGTCTCAAGTCAGCCTGACCTGGCAATCCACTTTCCAGTCAGTATGCCTTCGATCATGTTTTTTCAGCCATAAATATGTTCAGTGATGAAAATAGCACATCCCGCAGCGTGGGGAGTGTAGGGTATGGTAACACTAGCATAGTTCTCATAGCAATTCTTCCCCTGCTTTTGGGATAGTGGCAGGGAGGTAGGTCCTTCCAGCACTCTTATCCCAATCTGCTGCCCGCTTGATCAGGGCAATTCATTAAGTCTGGCTTGCCAACTCCAGGTGGCAACTCAGGCTCTGCTTGAAAACTTCTAATGTCAATGCATCCATCATTTTCCAAGGCGAGTAAGTTTTGTCTCTTTATTCCAGCAGGTGAGGCCTGCAAGGCTGAGAATGAAGAGAAACCCAATGAATTATCCTTGGAAAGAGCCGAGCGCCTCCTTGAGGAAAGAGCAGCTTGGAATCAGTGTCCCCTGTGTGGCAAAAGCTTCAGCTGTAAATTGGATCTTAACAGACACCAAAGAACTCACACAGGGGAGAAGCCGTTCCGATGCTTTGAGTGTGGAAAAAGCTTTAGTCGGGGTGAGTATCTTACGTTGCATCAAAAACTTCACCGAGAGGAGAAGCAATATAAATGCTCAGAATGTGGAAAAGGCTTCTATCGAAGTACTCGTCTTATTTCACACACCAGAATTCACATGGCAGAGAAATTGTATAAATGGTCAAGCTGCAGTAAGAGCTTTGGTGACCAAGCAAAGCTTATGCAACACAAGAGGATCAAGCACACAAGCGAGAGATCGCATAAATGTTCAGAATGTGGAAAGAGCTTCACTCAAAGCACACACCTTTCCAGGCACCAAAGAATCCACACAGGCAAAGTACTTTATAAATGTTTGGACTGTGACAAGAGGTTCAGTCATAGCAAGCATCTTATTTCTCACCAGCGAACTCACACAGGAGAGAAACCTTATAAATGCCTGGCACGTGGGAAGAGTTTTAATTTCAGCGGAAACCTCACTTCACATCTGAGGATGCACATGGGAGAGAAACCGTCTGAATGTTCACAGTGTGGAAAGAATTTCAGTCGAAGTGCCCATCTTACTTTGCATCAAAGAACGCACACGGGAGAGAAACCATATCGCTGCTCAGAGTGTGGTAAGAGCTTTAGTCAGAGAAGCAACCTTGCTTCCCATCAAAGAATCCACACAGGGGAGAAACCATATAAATGCTCAGTGTGTGGAAGATGCTTTTCGCGGAGTGACTCCCTGATTTCCCATCAAAGGACCCACACAGGAGAAACCATATAAGTGCTCAGAGTGTGGACAAAATGCAGAGTTCACATTACAGGGAAGCAGCTACATAAATATATTTTGCATGATCAGCACTTGGCATTCGGAAAGGTTTCAGTTTTTCAAAAGTTGTTTTCTGCACATTAAACAATGTTAATTTGACTAGCCCTTACAAGTTCTCTATTGCTTTGTACTTTATATCTGATACACACACTTTCACACTCACACACTCACACACACACATATATACACATACATACATACATACATACATACATACATACATACAAGGGCACTTCCGCACTACACTGTTATAGTGCTATTATTCCACTTTCAACATCCTGTGAAATTCTGGGGTTTGTAGTTTGCTAAGGCCAAAGAGCTCTCTGGCTGAGAATTCTAAATGCCCCTCCCTAAACTATAAACCCCAGGATTCCTCAGCATATTGAAAGTGGAAGAATAACACTATAACAGTGTAGTAGAGAAATGGCCAAACTCAAAGTTTGTCTGTGTCAGGCGAAGAGCTCATATGATTGGCTGTGTCAGACAAAGCCCTCATATGACTGGCTGCCTAGGAAGATTCGATGGAATCCTGGGTTTGCAGTTTAGGGAGGGGCCTTTAGAATTCTCAGCCAGAGAGCTGTTGGGCCTGGCGGGTTGCTGTGGAGATGAGGCCTAGCAGCAAGGAGGAGGGCAGTGTATTCCCTCAGGAACCTAACCTCTGCATGTTAATAACTCTGGGATTGGGAATATGGGGAAACGTTACAAGTACTGGACAAGACAGTTTCGGGTATTAGAGACACAGGATCTCAAATCTTTCTAACAAGTATTACCTATAAGAAAATAAAATCACGGGCAATGCTGGGTAGATACGCTAGTTGTAAATAAAGTTAGAAAATATGTCAAAGTCTATATATTTTATTATTGTAGAGGAGTAGGACTTTCTTCCCAAGGTCCCTTGGAACCCAAAGGCACTCCATAGTGTGTTCCAATATTATTTTTTGTGGGGTTATTTAAAATCCTTTTGTTCTCTGCTTACATGTATAAATGTTAGGTCTCATATTCCTGGGGCCAGACAGCACTGACTCATCTTCAAGCTACCTGAGCCATGGAGTGCGAAACAATGTTATGAAGTCCTGAGATGCTATGGAAAGAACTTCTGGAGTAATACACGTTCAACACTTAACAACCAAGGAAGAGTCGCGTTGTTTTTATTAGTGGATATTTGGTTGGTGGTTGGAAGAAGGTTGTATTTTCATCGCTAATAAGAATGGCAGCAGCTATCTTCAGTGGCAACAGGTGATTTCCATGTCAGTGGAGTGTTGAATCTGATCCAGGGGCCTTTCTGCATTACACTATTGCAGTCCTATTATTTCACTTTCAACATCTTATTGAATTCTGGGGTTTGTAGTTTAGGGAGGAGCATCTAAGAATCCTCAGCCAGGGAGCTCTTTGGCCTCAGTAAACTACAGACCCCAGAATTCCACAGGATGTTGAAAGTGGAATAAGAGCACTGTAATAGCATTGGGTGGAAATGACCCAGGTTTCGGTCCATAATTTATAGCAGAGGTGGAGCAACTCCCATGGGGGTGGGGACCAATTTTGTCCTCCCTCTATTTCCCCCAGAGGCCGCTTCCCCAACAATGACTCCAATGACGGTGGTGTGCTCACAGAAAGACAGCATTCACCTTTTGCTTCCTCGAACCCAGACTAGCTGGACAGTCTAAATTGCCTCTGGCCATTTCCGCACTACACTCTTATAGCGCGATTATTCCACTTTCAACATCCTATGGAATCCTGGGGTTTGCAGTTTTGGGAGGGGCCAGCCAGCTCCTCCTGAAACTGCAAACCCCAGGATTCCATAGGATGTTGAAAGTGGAATAATCGCGCTATAGGAGTGTAGTGCAGAAATGGCCTTTCTCCTTCCTCCCAGTAAGCAACAGTAGAAGGGACACCTCCTCAGGTTAGACCACCACCATGGATAGGTTTGGGGACAGTGCAAGGACAAGAAAATAGCTCTGTTTTGTGTACCTAATTTATGGCATCCCCATCATAGGGTTGTCTTGGCAAGACTTGTTCAGAGGTGGTTTGCCATTCCCAAGAGCATACCAGTTGCCCAAGCTCACCTAGTGAGTTTACACGGCTGGGCAGGAATCTGAGCCCTGTTTTCCCAGACTCCTTGTCTAACACTCAAACCTCAACATCATGTTGGTTGTTTACCTATGCCTTGTTCAAAAAGGGACATACATGCCTGCATGTCACTAACAGGATGCCACCCTGTGATAGGGTTGCCAGAATGTAAAACTGAAGAGGGCTCCTATACCTTTTAATGGTTGTGTGGAAGCAGGCATTTCAGCAACTGTTGCTTGTAACCTACTCGGATTCCTTCTAAAAAAAATCTTATATGCCCTCCGGCAGACTGATAAACCCATGTACAAACCTGTGGCGGGGAACTTTAGCTGAGACAAGGCCACTGCACAAGGAGGCCCTGGAAAGTCTTTGCATAATGCATTAAATACACACAAACAAAAACAAATACACACGTACACATTAAGCTCATCAGACGTGGACTTACACCAGTCTAAGCCCCCAAGAGGATACTGGCCATTGTGTTCAATTGTGTGCAAAAGGGAATGGGTCTCCCTGATCTAGCAGAGTAGGTTCTTCCACTCCTCTTTTCTACCTTTCGGAAGCAGGGGTTGCAGCTTGGTATCACAGAGGATGGGGCTGTGTGTGCCATCTAGTCCACAGCTGGGCAAATTCTAGGACTCCAGGCAGCATCTGCCTGCCCCTAGAACCTTTCGGGGCTCATCCAGACTCCTTTCATCCCATCCCACCCTATCCCACAAAAGATTATATCAGAAATGGTCAGCAATCTACTTCTGGTTTTAATAAGATTTTTTAAAATCTAAAATGGTGTAAATGGTGGACCCTGTGACCGCTTTTAAAGTGGATGCACCATTCCTGGAGGCATCCTATTGTGGCTCTTCACCTCCACGGATCTTTTTTCTCTAGTTTGTGGGATGTGGGGAGCTAACAGCCCACAAAACGGTCCACTGGCCACACCCCAGCCCCTGCCCAGTCATTGGCTCTATTATCTAAATGTTCCTATACCTCTACAGGCGATAGCGGTGCTTTTTTTTAAAAAAAAACTGTGGACCCCCTGTAAATATAATTTGTTGCCAGGAACCCCCCAAGTCTTAACTCGAGATTTAAATATTTAAATTTAGATTTAAATTTTCAAATATTTATTTATTTATTTACTAAAGGTTTCTAGAGAGTAGGATTCAAATTCCTACTCAGACACTGGTTGACTTTGGGCAAATCCCTGTTTCTGCCACAACTTTGGTCTCCAGTAGCAGGGCTTTGCAGACTCCCAGGGGTTCCCGTACCCCAGGTTAAGAACTATAGAGCTATAGCCTTCTCTGCAGCCAAAGAGAACAAGGTTTTGCCACTTTCTTTGCTGTGAAAAGGACTTGGAATACTGCACATACACATTTGCAGGTTTCACTTTTACGGATTATTCACGGATTGTTTGCTGTCACCTCTGCTGCCTCCCTCTGCGATTTTTAATAGGGACTGCAAGCCTCATGAAACTGAGAAACTGCAAACCAGGCTTTAAGTACCTATTAAAAATGGTGTGGGGCAGCAGTGGAGATGGCAGTAATCCCCACCAGTCCCCCACTTCTGCCTTATGAAGGAACCCTGATGCCTCAAAGGAATCCACAGAGGGTTGAATAGGGTGATCATACTTTTCTGTGTTTTCTATGGTTTGGGAGGACCTAAAGTTATTCACATTTTTTCCACTTTCACAGGGGTCATGTGCCCCTAACCTTAGAGAATGTGGAGGGATGACTGTAAATGAATATTGTGGAGGTGGAAAAAATTAAGAGAAGGGAAAGCCAAATGACTGGAGGCTTGAGCAACTCCCCTCTGTGGATGGTCGCACTCTCTGGAGCAATTCAGTTCAGGGGAGGGAAAAAAAGACAAATAAGGAAAGACATAACAGAGATGTATTAAAATATGCATGGTGTAGAATAGGTGGACAGAGAAAAGTTTTTCGTCCTCGTTCATGGCAGCAGAAAGCGAGGTCATCCAACGAAGCTGGCTGGTGGGAGCTTCAGCATTTCTGACAGCTAATTACAAATCTGAACCACGACCACTACCTCGACTACAACGAGTTCAGTGACTGCTCTGGTCATTTCTTCTTCCAATCTTCTAACACAGTGTCTTGTACAGAAACATTTCAGTCGCTCCTTCTTGCCTGGGTAATTTTTCTACACACATGCACTTTTGAAAGGAATCCTTTCCAAAGGTCAGGAGTGAATTGCCCCTTCAACTCTCTAATTCAGGGAAAAAAATAAAAAGAGCTGACCTCAGCTATTAGCAGCATAAGCGGCACGGAGTTTTTCTTTCTCTTTTGCATGTTTCCTTGAAATGTGCTTGACAACATGGCTGCTCTGACTGAAGTTCTTCTGACAGATGGAGCACTTGTAAGGCTTCTCCCCAGTGTGCATTCTCTGATGCACCAGAAGGCCGGTCGAATGCCGGAAGCTCTTCCCACACTCGGAGCAGTGGTAGGGCTTCTGTTCAGTGTGGATAAATGAGTGGGTGAGAAGGCTTGTCTTCTGGTTAAAGCTCTTCCCACAAATAGAGCATTTGTATGGCTTCTCCCCTGTGTGGATTCTCTGGTGTCTATTAAGGCTTGACCGAGTGGCGAAGACCTTCCCGCACACAGGGCAAGGGCTCCTCTTCTTCCCTTTGTAATTCCCGGGTGATTTCAGGGTGGTTTTGACTTTGCACAAGACGCCACCTGGGACTTTAAGGGATCTACACATCCACTCCTCCACTTCGGTTTCTACCTGCTTCTCTGAATGCCCTTCTTGCTGACTGGAGCAGCCTTCCTCCTTCACTCGCTGGGGTTTTCCCTCGACTCCCTCAACTGGCTTATCTATGGGCCTCGGTGTCACCATGTCGCCCTTCCCCTGGTTGCAGTTCTTCTTACAGGCTGAGCATTTGTACCACATCTCACTCACACGGTGTGGTGTAAGGCCCCATTTCAGCTTGAAGCTTTTCCCGCAATCTGAGCATATTCCTTCCCGGTGGATCACCTCGTGGGCAGCGAGGTTGGTCTTCTGAGTAAAACCCTTCCCACAAGCCGAGCATTTATAGGGCCTCTCTCCAGTGTGGATCACCAGATGTCTTTTCAAGTGCGACAGCCGAGTAAAGCTCTTCCCACAGGCAGGGCATACATTCCTCTGGGTCCCTTCATGAATATCATCAGGAACTGTAATTTTGTAAATATCATCTTGCAGTTCTGGGATGGAATTCATCTTCCACTCCTCCATTTGGTCTCCCAACTGCCCCTCCAGTCTTTGTTTGCCATAGCTTTCTTCATCTTCCCCGTATTCTGTCGAAGGCGTTCTCTGTGATTCCTCCAAGTCTTCATGCATCTCTCGGTCACCACCTGGAGCAGAGAGAATCAGAGAATCACAAAGTTAGAGGCGACCTTGTACAGCATTCCACTGCTGTGTGCAAGAACCTTAGAACTGGACCATCATTGACAAGAGGCCTGCCCCACACTCTGCTCAAAGACCTCCAGTCAGGGACAGCCCAACTTCCCTCTAAATCTAGTTCAGGGGCAAATTTTCAACAGCCAGGACTCACTGTGAACCAGATGTTCACTTCCAGTTGTGCAAAGGCCATCTGCTGCCCCATTTATTTATTTATTGAATTTATATCCCATTGTGACAAAGTTGCTTTGTGGGGGGGGGGTCAGCTATTTGGAATGCAAGTGCAACTTGATGATGGGTTGCTAGGCAACAGGTGTAGGACTTTAAGAGTGAAACCCAACACAGTGGGGAGTATGGGAGGGGATAATGGATGATGGGCATTACATATAAGGCAGGAATTCCATTTGTAAAGAGAGCCTTCAGTGAGATCTGGGCCAGGTAGGGTGGCTGAGTTGTGTTTAAGCAGCTGAGGAAAAGACATAGAGAACTGGTGTCCAAGGCTGTGAGATACTGACACAGATTGTCAGAAGACTGAATTAGTTAATGTAACGACACTGTGTTTTATGTGAACTTTATTTTATGCTTTAAGAAACTTTATTTCTAATGTTACCACAATAAAGGATATAGTACTACTGAGTCAGTCTGCATTATCTGAAGTCACTGGTAACAAAAAACCCACACTACCTTAAATAAACTAATTGGTTCTGTGGGAACACCTAAGACTTTTACATAATGGTTGTGTTTAAAGTTAGGACTAATTGTTAGTGTCAGGGTGCCTTCTTACGTTGGACCTGCGAAACCAGTCTAGTGAAAAATAAGGTTCTGTCACACCTGGCTTTCTCCCAAATGTGATCCTAGGTGGCTACACCTTGTTTTAAAGGAGAACCATCACCCCTGGAGGCTTCCAGCAATGGCAATTCTCTTTTTCAGCTCGGGAGAGAAGATCTAAACACAGTCTTGGGGGCCACATACTTCGACCTGGGACTAGAAAAAGAAGCTGGAATTCTCTTGGGAATTTACACTGCTGGAGCAATGTATTATAAGGACCCATTTAGACACAGTGCAAGGAGGTATACAACACCTCCTTGCAACACATTTTCCTCCTGCTGTGCAGTGACAGCCAAAAAATGCCCAGGAGCAGCATTGCCTCCTCCAGTCTCTACTCTGGCTGCAGGGGTATGTCCAGCAACATCCAGCCTCAGTTATATGACTGGAGGGGGGAGAAGAAGCAATCTTCACTATCCTAAGCTTCTTGCACTACGTATGATGGTGGAGCTTTATGTTCTGCTGCCTTAAAAAAGGATCCCAGCAAGAAGAATGTCCTAGGTTAGAAGGTGAGCTAAGCATGGCCCCAGAGTCACATTCTGGCCTTAACAAAATTATTTTTGTGGCTCTCAGTTCCTTGAGAGATTCCAAGAGCCCCAATTTGCCTTTTAATTTCTTTGCAGGGAAGCCTCCCCTCCATTGTTTAAGGTTCAAAACACACACACACACAATTTTTAAAATCAGAAGTTAAATCCTTGCCATTTCTGAACGTGCTTTTCGTTTGCTTGACTGTTTTGGCGTTTTTGGCAGCCTGTGCAACACTCAGGGGAATCCTATGGGCAGAAAATTGACTCTGAGCCCCTCAACTGTCTCTCCCAGCCCTAAATTAAAGATGGAGACCAGGAAGCCATCCACAAATACAGCAGTTTAGGTCTCTGCTTCCTCAAATTCCTCAAAACTCCATTAAAAAAAAAAGGCTTAAAATGATCCAAAATGGCAACCAGAAACGAATACAGTGTTACTTCTGGTGTATCCAAATGTTATGATGGAGCTTGGAGAAGGGGTGGGGAATTGGTCTTCATTCCACAATTGACTGCCTATGGTATATGTGAAAAAGTGAAGAGGGCCTGGAAAACAGGAGGATCCTATCTACTTTGAAATGTGTCTCCACCCACCCAGGAGTGTGGCTTCACTTAGTGCTGACGTGAAGCCCCTGATGTGCTTGACCATCTGCCTCCGGGGCCAAAATAGTGGCTGGGGTGGTAAGATGAAACCCTGGCCTAGATTGTCCTACTGGTTTCAGGAGAGTTTAACAGAGTTTTCTGTGAACAAAAATACACAGAACCCATCTGAGCTGGCTGGAGCATTCTCTGAGATGTAGCCCCACAGCTTTGCTGGGGCATCAGAAAGGGGATTTGACTAAGAGGGAGATGAGAAATCCCTTACCCAGAAAGTTGCAAGCTCTGTCATTCTCCTGCTTGATTGCTCTGCCAGGATCCTTCTCTCCAGTGCCCAGCAGAGTCTGACTGGCTTTGGAGAAACTTGAACCCAACTCCTCAACCCTTCCCATTTCCTAGAAACAGGAAAAGAAGAACCTATTAGACAGAGAACTTAAAGTTTACATCATGTTCACTATAATACCAGCCTTCAAAAAGTCATTAATCTGTATTTGACATGGAACCCCAAGGTTTATATTGTGCCAGAACAATATATAGTTTACAAAAGCCACTTATTCCACCATTCATTCCCAAAACTTCTCAGCCAGCAAGGAAGCAACCATGCTGTCTGGGGGATCCTGGGAGCTGCCATTCAAAAACCTGAACTTTCCAAATCCCTGATGTGTAACAAGTCACTGTTCTCAAGCAGGAATCTTGTTTGCCTTGTTTAACTGAGATCCTCTGAGCAGCTTTGGATCTCATTTAGGAGAAAGGCAGGATATTAATTCAATAGACAGACAGGCAGGCAGGCAGGAAGACCTGAGATATCAAGAGCTAAACCAAGGAAAATACAACCTGTAAAGTTCATGCTCACACACTGGGCTAGGGACAAAGGAAAGCACAAGTTGGAACTGGCGGGTTAAGGCCACCTTTTGTCCCTCCTCGTCGGCAAACCTAGATCCCTCAAAATCTGATAAGACAAAAGGGCCCCTCACCTGTTCTTCCCATTCTTCTGCCTCTCGCTGCCACTGCAGGAAATCCTCTGCCAATTCCACTGCCCAGTCGCAGGTCTCTGGGCCACGCTCCCTAACCCAGCTCTCCATCTCCGGTGGCAGGACAGCCAAGAACTGCTCCAAGATCAGCAGCTCCAGGATCTCCTCCTTGCTGCGCCTATCTGGCTCCAGCCACCCATAACAGAGTTCCTCCAGTTGGAGATAAGCTGCCCGGGGCCCCTCGGCCTCCTTGTAGAGGAAGTTCCGGAAGCGTTGACGCTGGAGTTCGACATCCATGTTCCCGTCGCTCATTGTCTCTTCCTTCCCTTCTGGGCAGCCCTCTTGCTCTTCGGCTTTCAGGCTCAGGGAGTGGATCTCTTCTCCCTCTTCACACTGGGCCTCTGAGACAACCAGAGAGGCCTTAGCTCCCAATGGCGGGATGTTGCCCCAGCCAGAGCAAGAGGGCTCTCCTGCCTTCAGGAACTCCTGCCACTGGCCCTCCCAGAGCTGCAAGTCCCCCTCCTCGGGCTCTGACTTAATCTGGGGCACGGTCCCCTCACACAGACTGTCTCTGCTGCTCTCAGCCTGGAGGCTGTTCCCAGATTCATTGGGCGCCCCTAAAGGATGAGGGCCTCCTGCAGCTGTCTCCTTTACTTTCATCTTGTGAGGTTTCTTCCCAAGGAGGTGTCTGTGCAACAAAGAGAAGGAAAAAGGCAACCATGGAATACACTATCATAAGATGGCTAGTTATGGCTATCAAGTGCTCCCCATTGCATTGAGCTCAGCTGTGGAACTCCCTGCCACAAGATGGCTAGTCATGGCTGTCACCTTCTTCGCATTGCATCAAGTTCAGCTGTGGAACTCCCTGCCACAAGATGGCTGGTCACGGTTCCCAATTTCGTCCTATGGTATGGAGTTCAGCTGTGGAAATCACTACTACGAGGTGACTAGTAGTTGTTGTCAATCAGGATTTTAAAAGGAGACGGATAAATTAATGGGAGTTTAGGGCCATCACTGGCTGCTAGCTAGGATGCCTATACATAACACGGCCTATATTAATTGCCGTATGCCTAGTAATATCACAGCTGCTGGGGAGCATGAGTGGGGAGTCCCATTTCCATGGGCATTTGGCCCACCACTGAGCTGACAGAACACTGGACTGGGAGTCTGATAATAGATGGGCCCTCAGTCTGAACCAACGTGGCTTATAGGATCATAGAATTGAAGGCCATTTCCACACTACTCTTGCTATAATGCTATTATTCCACTTTCAACATCCTGTGGAATTCTGGGGCTTGTAGTTTACTCAGGCCAAAGAGTTCTCTGGCTGAGAATTCTAAAGGACCCTCCCTAAACTGCAAACCCCAGGATTCTAAAGGAGGTTGAAAGTGGAATAATAGCACTTTAACAGTGTAGTACAGAAATGGCTGTAGAATTGGAAGAGACCTCAAGGGCCCCTGCCCTGCAGGAAGTCAGCATCATAGCATTCCCAACAGATGGTCATCTCTTTAAAAACTTCCAAAGATGGAGACTCTACCACACTCTGAGGGAGCATATTCCACTGTTGAACCACTCTTACCCTCAAGAAGTTCTTCCTAATGTTTAAATGGAATCTCTTTTCCTGAAGTTTGAATGATTGTTCCACATCTTTGTCTCTGGAGGAGCAGAAAACAGGCTTGCTCCATCCATATAACATCTTTTCAAATATTTAAAGCAATATGGGCCAACAAATCCTAATATAACACAGAGGTATACCTTGCTGACAGCAAAACCCCTTTCTCTGCTTGCCCATTGTCTGTCTTGGGAGTTTTTAAGCAGCATTGGGAAAACAGTGAAGGAGAGTTGGAGAAAAACAGGAGTGTTAGTTTGCAGGAGTGTTATGACCAATAAATGATGCAATAAAGCTTGAGCTAAAAGAAAAGAACGGGGCTCAGCCAACCTTACTGTAATCCTGTATGCCTACCTATAGCTGGTGAGATAAACAGCAGCTACCTCCAGAAACCCTTACTGATCATGTGCGAGCAGCAAAAAGGAAAGACAGCAGATAAGCCTGTCTCATGAGGTACCTCCAAGCACGTTTAAAATGCACAGATCTATGCTTTGTCAACAAAATGGGAATTGTAAGAAAAGTGGAGACTGCTGAAAGAAAGAAAAAAATCATCCCTGGATGCACTTTGGAAGAAGCTTCTGAATAGCCTTTAGAAGATTTTGGTTTTCTTCTGCAAGGCTTACTTGAGCTGGTTGTTTCATTTCACATGCACCTGTGTAAGAGCAGTCTGACCATAGAATGCACTGCTTGGGAGTGTGGTGGAGTCTCCTTCTTTGGAGGTTTTCAAACAGAGGCCGGATGGCCATCTGTCAGGAATGCTTTGATGGTGTATTCCTGCATGGCAGAATGGGGTTGGCCTCAGTGGCCCTTGTGGGCTCTTCCAACTTTATGATTCAGAGCTGAGATGGGGTTAGACCAGCCTCTTGGAACTTCGTGCCCTCCAGAGATAATGGGCTACCTCTCCTACCTCTCCTACCAACCCCAGGAAGTCCTTCCTGGGATGTTCTTGTGAGTGGAGTGTTCCACATGAGTAGGTAAATTTATTGAGTTGTCAGGTATCACTGCTAAAGGAACCTCTAAATTCAGCAGTAGTCTACCTCAGATTATCAGATGCCAGGGAAGTGCATCCAAACTCTTCTTGTGTCCTTAAAAATAAATACAGTCACCCTTCCACATTTGTTAGGGTTAGGGGCACAGGACTCCCGTGAAAGTGGAAAAACCGTGAATAACTCTTAGGTCCTCCCAAACCATATTTCACACACAAAAAAGTAGGATCACCATATTCAACCTATCATGGATTCCTTTGAGGCATCAGGGTTCTTTCACTAGGCAGAAGTGGGGGCTGATGGGGCTTACAGACACCTCCACTGCTGCCCCACACCACTTTTAATAGGGACTTACAAGCCTCGTTCGCAGTTTCTCAGTCTCACGAGGCTTGCAACCCCTATTAAAAATGACATAGGGAGGCAGCATCGGTGACAGCAAATAATCTGTGAATAATCAAATCCACAAAAGTGAAACCTGCAAATGTGGAGGACTGACTGTAGCAGGCAACACCTCATTCCAAGGCAATTAAAACCACTCATACCTACATCTAAGCCTGGCAAAGTTGCTTTTTTGGACTGAAATTTAAAGTAGAGAAGAAAAATGAATTAATGGGATTTATGTAAATATAAATGGGATTTATGTAAAGGATTTATCATTCTACACTGGAGTCAGTGGGTCGATTGTAGCAAGAATAGCAATTCGTTTAAGGTCTACAACAAATCCCAGCCACCGATCATGCTGATACAGAGGTGGGGGGATTCTGGGATCTGTAGTTCAAAATATAAATAATCCAAGGTCTGCCTCTAAGCCACCCACCCAACATTATGTTACATCTGATTTGAAGCAGTCAAGTAGCAGTGGGACTCATGGGGTCCTCCAAATGTTATTGGGTTGCAGCTCCCAGCATCCCCAACCACCAATGGTGTGGCCTGGGGCTGCTGGATCTCACAGTTCTACAATATCTGGAGAACCACGGGATTCCCACTCCTGCAGGAAAGGAAATACAGAGGAAAATAGCAAGGACACGGGTGGAGATTCATTCCTTCTCCTCCCAAACTCAAGAAACTAACCTGTTTTCCTCTTCTGCCTTTCCCCGCCGCTTTTTAGCTGAAAAAGACAAAAAAATTAAAACATCAGGCAGGAATTCCAGTTTCCGACCGTGCAACAGACAAAGGGAAATATTTCTTCTGATTTATTTTTTCCCCTCCACCCCCTTTTCTTCCCTCGGAGCCGCGGCGCGGCACCTTTGGCCTTTCAGGCACTTCGGACTTCAACTCCCAGAAGCCCCAGCCAGCCAGGCCAATGGTAAGGGATTGCGGGAGCTGTAGTCCAAAATTTACCTGGGGGGACCAAAGCTTCCCTTCCCCCTTCCCGACTTAGAGCCAGGTTCCGCCCCCGCCTCGTAAGCCGTCGCGGTCGTCGTCGCCCCTTTGGGCCCCTCCCCAGCCGGCTTTTCACTCACTGCTCCCAAATGGCCGCCCCCACAAATCCCCCAGGAGAAATTCAAAACCAGCCTTCTGAGGAGGGGGAGGAGCTTCGCCAGCGGTCTCGCGCGGAGAGGAAGGAACCCGCCGGGCGAAGCGGCCGCTCATGACCGTTGCAACAACCCTTCCTTCCGGTGCCTCTCTAGGAAGCCCCGAGCTCGGTGGTCTTAACCCTTCCCGGTCCAGGCACGGTGGCCCCGCCCATCCTCTCAGCTTATTCTAGTAGGGTGCTAAGGCAGGCCTGGACGGTTTAAAGGCCATTTCCGCACTGGACTGTTATAGCGCATTGTTCCACTTGCAGCATCCTATGGAACCTGGGGTTTGCAGTTTCGGGAGGGGCCTCCGGCCCCTCCCGAAACTGCAAACCCCAGGATTCCATAGGATGTTGCAAGTGGAACAATAGCGCTGTAACAGTCCAGTGCGGAAATGGCCAAAGTTGTTAGGTGGTAAATGTGTCCCCTTTGTTGCTTTTCAATACTGTGCACTACTGGTGGGGCAACATGAAGTCATTGCCCTCTTTCGAGGGAAATTCTGCACCCCTGTGAAATTTTCTTTCACATTTCTAGCATGGAAGAGAGTGAGATGCTGAAAATCATCAGACCTGATCCAGTGGTTTTAATGCCATGTTGCATTGCGTCTGAAGAAGTGGACTGATAGCCCTGAAAGCTCATGGCTGTATGTGCGCACAATTACAATGCTGAAAGATATGGTTACTAGGGGCCTTTCCTCACTACACTGTTATAGTGCTATTATTCCACTTCCAGCATCCTGTGGAAAGGCCCCAGGAGTCCATTCTCCCATTCAACGGCTTGCAAGAGAAAGCATCTTCCCTACGCACAATCCTTTGGAATCCGGGGCTTGCAGTTTAGGGATGGGCCTTAAGAGTTCTCAGCCAGAGAGCTCTTGGGCCTTAGCAAACTACAAGCCCCAGAATTCCACAGGACATTGAAAACGGAATAATCACACTATAACAGTGTAGTGCGGAAAGGCCCTTAGACTTGGGTTTTTAAAAATCTGAACGCCATACTCTGTGTCGCTCTAGTTGATGCTTAATTTATTATGCTTAATGACATCATCACCAGGACTGGCATCCTGTGACATCACAAGGAGACGTCTCCAGAGGTCCATTCACATTACATAATTGTAGCATTATTTTAACTCTCAAGGCTCCATCCTTTGGGATCCAGGAATCTGTAGTCTGATGAGCCACTACAGCCTTTTTAAGTGTGAATTCTAGATGTCCCTCCCTAAACTCCAGCTCCTAGGAGTCCAAGGGATGTTGCGATGGCAGTTAAAGTGGAAATGTAGCACTCTCATTGTGTAGTGTGAATAGACTTCAGGACTTCAGGTTTTGTGGAACGGTCTTCACCTAGCAATGCTAACTGGAATAGTAAGCCAAAAACATCTGGAAGTCAACAATAGGCCACCTTTGGTCTAGGTTTTTTGGCCTACACTCCTTATCATCCTGTGATCCTTGAACGTTCTGGCTGGGGATTAAGGGAGTTGTAGTCCAAAATGCATGAAGTGACCCAGCTCGTGGCAGCACAGCCCAATGTCTTAGCCAACATCCTGGGTGAACTGTGGTTGCATATGTCCCAGAATTGTTTGCAACACAGTGCTTCCTAAATAGTCAGGTTTCCTGCAGGTTGAGGAATTACAGCTGCAAGATCCAAAACATTTATTTTAGTGCATTATTAGATTACGGTATTTTAAGCATTTCCAAGGAAAACAGATTTTAAATCAACAATCAGTAAGGGCAGTGTGGAAGGGAATGATCTTCTTTAATCCTGGTGAGCTTCCTATGTTCAACACCAGACACTGCATATTCTTCATTTATCACAAGAAACTGCATTTAGGAGCTCCTGCCCTTGGGAGTTTTGCTGGAATCAAGGTGGAAATTACTAAGGTAAAAAAAAAGGGGGGAGAGGAAGGAAAGGGGAAAAAGATAGAACTACTGAAGGATTTTAGGTGGGATAAGAAATGGCATTTTCAGAAATTCATGCAGTGGTGTTTTTTCTCTCCCAAGTTCAAAACAGAGATTAGAAGACAAGTAAGAATGAAATTCCCAGATGGTACTTTTTCCAGCTTCCTAAGCTTTTAGTGCAGGCTTATAATTTAGAATCACAGAATCCTATTGCTGGAAGAAACCTCAAAGACCACCCAGTTCAACCCCATTCTCCTATGCAGTAATACACAAAGAAAGCATTCCCAACAGTTGGCCATCCAGCCTTTAAAAACCTCCAAAGAAGCGTATTCTATTATTGAACAGTTGTTGTTGTGTTGTGCCTTCAAGTCGTTTCTGACGTATGGCGACCCTCAGGTGAATCTATCATGGGGTTTTCTGGGGCTGAGAGGATGTGACGCCCCCAATGCCATCCAGTGGGTTTCCATGGCTGAGCAGGGAATTGAACTCCAGTCTCCAGGGTTGTAGTCCAGCACTCAAACCACTACACCACACCGGCTCTTAAACAGCTCAACATCAGGAAGTTCCTCCTAATGTTTAGATGCAATCTCTTTTCTTGCAGTTTGAATCAATTGCTCCATTGCCTCTGGAGCCTGCAGAAAATAATCTTGCTCCATCCTCCATATGACATCTTTTGAAATACTTAAACATGGCTGTCATGTTACCTCTTAACCTTCTCTTCTCCAGGCTAATCATACCCAGCTCCCTGTGTATGCTTATTTAAACAGAATTTAAACTGAAATCAGCAGTTTAACATATGCTTAACAGTTACATTTCCCCTTTTCAATCTAAAAGCGGTTCAGATTTTTTTAGCTGATTAATGATTACCTCAATACCAGCAATGTAGACTCCATCCAATTGACTCGGACTTAAGTTGGACTTAAGTCACTTCAGTGACTTGATGCGGACTCGATTCAACAATAAATGAGGCACTGACTTGACTCGCCTCGAGACTTGTATATTTTTAGTGACTGACTTGCTGCCCTTGGTTCAGTAACACAACACATTCATCCGGAACAGCACTTCCATCTCTTTTCACCTACTGGTCACATGATTATCCATCTCAAGCCCAAAGTGTGGGTGCATTTCTCAGAGGGGACCAGCAAACAGGTTCGGCAATGGGCCTGAGGTGTGCTTAGCAGCCTATCCCCAAGGTATATCAGAGGACGTCAGGATATTCGAGGTGAATGCAGGCACTGTTTTCTAAGTGGACGGCAGAAGTGGAGTGATGTGGCCTTGGGCATAGGTGCTAGGCTTTTATGACAAGCCAGACTAGTCTTTCGGCTCATCGCCAAGTGAAGGTTGCCAAGGGGGAAAGTGATTGGGTCACCCCACAAGGTCCGGGGTGGTAGCAAGCCCTCAAAAAGGCTGGAGTTCACTCAATGTTTCACCTTTTAGGCTTTTTCCTAACTGGTCATAGAATCTCGCTGAGAGATTTATGCTTTGCTGCCCAACACGCTGCTGGTTTCACTTGCCGATATCTTTGCTGATTTACTGCTGCACTAATTGTTCTTTGCTATGTGGTTGGCCAGTTAGCCATGTTGTCTGAACTTCAGTGTCTTTAAAATAAACGAACGAGCACTGGGCTTCACTGAAGAGGTTTCGGAACTTTTTTTTTTTGCTCCACTGAAGTTGGCTGGCCGCAGCAAGGCAACACTTCCCTGCCAGCTCTAAGGAGTTGTTTCACACCAACCCTGACAGAGGCGGCATCTAAAACTTTGCCTCAGTGCCGAAGACAAGATTTGCTCCCAGAATGCAGGGTGCAATTCTCAGACGGAAACAGCAAATGTGTTAGGCGACAGGCTTGAGGAGGAAGGAAGGATCGTTCCTTTTAAAGGTTTGGAAGCTTCAGTAATGGGGAGTAAGAAGGATCCTATTCCTCACTTCTGAAGTTGCAGATGGCAAAATTCCAAATGTGAAGGGCCAACTCTGCTTAAATGGTTAAAACTGACTTTATTGGACTCTGTCCAGAAATTCTGGAAAATAGGTTGGGGTATAAAGTTGAGACTTGACGTGAGACTTGACTTAACAGTATCTTCAAGGACTTGAGATCTGACTTGAAACTTGAAGGTAGAGACTTGAGACTTGAAGTAAAAGACTTAAAATACATTACTGCTCAATACAGTCAACCCCTTTCTATTAACTTTCCCATCTCTGGTTCGAAGGGAAGCCAAAGGTTATCAAGCCCAATCCCACTACTAATGCACTGCTGAAGTAACTTTGCCAGGTGGCCTTTTAAGCTCCCTCTAAGGTCATCTGTTCCACTGCTAACAACCACTTACCCTCTGTGAGTCCTTGGTAATCTGCTCGTTTTGGTACAGGTTTTTTGCAGTCTAAAATGCTGGCATTCTTCCCTGCTAAGTTTAAAACCTAGGCTTGAAAGCAAAATATTCTGGTATTTTTGTTATCTATCCTCTTTCCTTTGTTCCTACTGTCTTGCCACCAATCGCCTGGATTCAGTTTCAGAGAAATTCTGGGTGGGTTGCATTCCAGAAGTGGGCAGAGTCAAAAGCCAAAGGGTGTACCCTCAAAATACCAGCATATTTTAGCTTCAGTAACTTAGGGCCAGCTTGCCTAAATACTCTAAAGGCACCAGATCTCGGGTGATCTTGGAAGCTAAGCAGTTTCAGCCCTGGGTTAATACTTGAATGGGAAACTACCAAGGAATACCAGGTGCTGTAGGCTGTATTTCAGAGGAATGGACTGGGAAAACCATTTCTGAGTATTCTTTGCCTATGAAACTCACAGGGGGTCACCATAAGTTGACAGGTGACCTGAATGCACATACTTACACACAACTAAGGTCCATTTCATACTACCCAATAATGGAAGTATGATTCCACTTCCTCTGCCATGGCAACATCCCATGGAATCCCAGGTGTTGTAGTTTTGGGAGCCACTAGAACTCTCTGGCTGAGACTTTTAAATATTCCTCTTTAAACTACAAATGCCAAGATTCCATAGGATCTCGCCATGGCAGTTCAAGTGGAGTCATAACATTGTAAACTGTGTAGTGCGAAAGAGCCTGAGGTCTTAAGAAAGCCATTTCAACATTTCAAAACAGCATGCAGAGGGCAAAAGGTGGAAAGGGAAGGCGATGCATCTTGGAGAATTTGAGAAGGCCAGACTGGGAACTACAGCTCCACAGCCTGTAGCTCCTCATCCCTGAAGCAACACTTTGGAGGAATCTGAAAACAGAAGGGAGATCTCTTCCAAGAAGAAATCAGTGAAGACAAGTAGAAAAACTAGGAAGAATCAAAATACAGGGGAGAAACAGAGTTGAAACACCATGCAGAATATACCAAATTTAGAACAGAATGGAGAGGTGTAAGAGTTAGCACAGGAATCCCCACTCAGCCATAGAAACCCACTGTGTGACCCTGGGCAAATCACACTCTCTCAGCCTCAGAGGAAGGCAACAGCAAACCCCTTCTCAACAAACCTTTCCAATAAAACCCCGACAGGTTCCCCTTAAAGTTGCCATAGGACAGAAATGACTTGAAGGCATGCAACAATGAGAAGACAGAAAGAAAAGTTACAACAGTCATTGTGGGAAGGCTCTCACAAGACCTTTGCAGACAAGGATAAGAGGGTGTCAGTCAAAGCTCAGAAAAGTTACTTTTGTGGACTACAGTACCCAGAATCCTCCCATCAGCATGACAACAAGGCAGGTCCTAGGAGTTGTGTTCCAAAAAGTTAACTTTTCTAAGCTCTTGTTTTAGATTTATGTAGGAACCAAGAAACCCAGTCTGGTTTAGGGCTTTCCACACTACACTGTTACAGTGCTATTATTCCACCTTGAACATCCTGTGGAATTCTGCGATTTGTAGCTTACTAAGGCCAAAGAGCTCTCTGGCTGAGAATTGTAAATGTCCCTCCCTAAACCACAAACCCCAGAGTTCCACAGGATGTTGAAAGTGGAATAAGAGCACTATAACAGTGTAGTGAGGAAAGGTTGTTAGACAGGTCAAGAGCTTTGAACGTCAGTGGAAAAAGAAACAGAATTTTTGAAAAATTCCCCTTCCTCATGGCTGATTACTGGCTCCCCAACCAGAAACAGGCAAAGCACTACAAAGACATCATGAACATATCACATTATTCATTTCAGGAAGAGAACACTGTCATATATTACACGCTGTTATTTTCAGTGACAAATGCAGGTTTTCAGTACAATCTTGTTCAGTCCTTTAGCTATAGGTTCAGGGTGGGAACCCTGTAGCCCTCCAGATATCATTGTACTCCAACTCCCAACAGGCCCAACAGAGGGTCATATATCAGGGATTATGCTGTCCAGCTGTAGTCCAACCAGAAACATTCCAGCCTACTGTATCTGAAAAGCCTTTTAAGATTCATTTATTATTATGTGTTAGGTGCCAGATGACAATGGTGCAAAGGGAGAAGAGAGCCCCCTGCCCGCAGGCTAACAGTCTAGTGAAAGAACACATCAGATCTCCCGCCAGGCAGGAGATAAGAAGGGAAGGAAGGAAAGGAGGAAAGCTGGGAAAGTCTACTTTTGCTGGAGGACAACCCTCAGAACCTCCCTGCCCCAGCCAAGAATTCTGGGAACATCCTCCAACAAAAGTAACTGTTCCCAGGTCTAGAAAGGAAAGAAAGCCCTGGGCAGCGGAGTCATTGCAGGGTGAGGATGGGATGGGACAGGCCAGGGCCACCCCAACAACTGGAAGCAAACAGGATGAAAGACAAAGCCGGAGGAGGAAGAGCGAGATGAGACACATTTTAGGCTTGGCCGGTTTAGGATAAAGAGTCAGTCCAAGAAACTGAAAACAAGAAAGCAGAGGGACATGATGGAAATAGCCAAAATGAGAAGAATGCAAGTCAAGGAGCACCCATGAGTTTACTTAGGGTATACATCAGCACACCATCTCTAAATGCTGCTGGATACATTTTCCCCCAAAAATCTTGTGTCAAAAAAAGATTGCTAGAGCACTCTCCACCAAGGAAGAGTTGGCAAGCCACAAGAGACAGACAATGACTGCTGGTGTCCTCTGCTAATGCGAGGGCAGTGACTCTGTTCTAGGTTTTAGTGTGAATTTTAAAGGAACTATCCACGGTGCTGCACTAATGTCTTAGACAGTTCCCTTAAAGTTCACGCTAACACAATAGATTCACCGTTCCCCCTGGCATAGAAAACACCAGTTTCCTCTAAGGAAAGGAGTACAGCCAAGTGTCAGGACACCAAGAATGTCCCCTCCACCCTCCAATTTCACAGCTTTTTGCCGCCTGGTTCCTTTCTTCTGCTTACAGAGTGGGTGCCAAACAAGACTTTTTTCCCCCACAAAGGTATCCCTCAGTGCTTGGAAAGTTCCTTTTTAAAAGTAATTCGTTCCCTGTTACTTCCACGTTCCAGCATTTGAAAAGTAACCCATTGCCCCCTTTCATGACAATGTTGGAAAAGTAACTCACATTGCTTTTTGGGTTATTACATTCCTATCGCTTTGTTACCTTTCTTTTTTTTTCTTTTTTTTTTTGAGAAAGAAAAACCCTTACAACTGATAAGAGAACGCCATTAAGACTCGAACAATTACTCTCAAAATGCTTCTTAAAATGCCTTTGGAAAGTAACTTTTTTGAAAGTAAGTGGAAACTGCTTTTCATTATAGCAGTAAAGTAACTTCATTTTTTACTTATGTTACTTTTGAGATGTAGTTTCGTTACACCCTTCTTACCTCCAAAAGTAACTCATTAAGGGAAATATATTATTTGTAGCATGTAACTCCCTTGTTCTGGTTTCACTTAGCTTCCACTGTGTACTTAATGATTTCGGTCCCATCTTTATAGGATTCTTTTACCAAGAAGTCTTGTGTCCATCCATATTTTCCCTGCAATCCAAACAGACATAATTCTTTCCACCGTGTATCTTTGGCTGATTGAGACAGCATGTGCTTTCCTGCAGCATTCGTGTCTCTATTGCTTCTTCTCACAAGTATGGGTCCTCTGATGTCTGATAAGGTTAGATCTTTGACAGAAGCCTTGCCCACAGTCCATGCATCTATGTGGCTTTTCTCCTGTGTGGATTCTCTGATGCACGATAAGGTGGGCCCGCTGACTGAAGCCTTGCCCACACTCCAAACATTTATGTGGTTTCTCCCCCGTGTGGATTCTCTCATGTACAACAAGGTGTGTTCTTTGACTGAAACTCTGACCGCAATCTGAGCATTTGTAAGGCTTCTCACCTGTGTGGATTCTCTGATGTCGGATGAGGTTGGACCTCTGGCTGAAGCTCTGCCCACATTCCGTGCATTTATGAGGCTTTTCTCCAGTGTGGATTCTTTGATGGATGACAAGGTGGGCTTCCCATGTGAAGCTCTGCCCACAGTCTGTACACATGTAAGGCTTCTCTCTCATATGGATCCTCTGATGGGCTATTAGGTTTTTCCTCCTATTGAATTTTTTCCCACATTCGAGGCATTTATGAGGCTCTTCACCAGCATGGATTTTCTGATGTCTGATGAAGTTTGATTGCCAGTTGAAGATTTTCCCACACTTAAGGCATTTATATGGGTTTCCTCCCATGTGGATCCTCTCACGTCTACTACAGTTTAAATCCTGACTGATATTTTCTCCATAATCCAAACTTCTACATTGTGTCTTTTCTTCTGTGTGCACCTTCTGATGTTTAATAAGATGTGGGCTCTGCCGAAAACTCTTCCCACATTCCAGACATTTAAAAGGTTTCTCACCTGTGTGAATCCTCTGATGGCTGATGAGGTTAGTTCTCTGGTTGAATCTTTTTCCACAGTCAGAACATTTGTGTGGTTTCTCTCTGGTGTGAATACTCTGATGTCTAAGAAGGTTCCCTCTCCGAGAAAATATTTTCCCACAGCGAAAACATTTATATGGGTCCTCTCCCATAAGAATTCTGTCAAGTCTGACACCATTTAGCCTCTGATGAAATACATTCTCTCCTGTGTGAATCTTTTGATGCTTAACAAGGTTTGATTTCTGACCAAAGCTCTTCTCACAGTCCGAGCATTTATACGGCTTCTCACCAGTGTGGATCCGATGATGTCTGACAAGGTTCGACCGCTGACTGAAGCTCTGTCCACAATCTGCACATTTGTGTGGTTTTTCTCCAGTGTGCAGCCTCTTGTGGATGATGAGATGTGCCCTCCATCGGAAACTTTTCCCACAGTCTGGACATCTGTAAGGTTTCTCTCCAGTGTGGATTCTCTGATGTGCATTAAGATTTGTCCTCTGGTTGAAACGTTTACCACATTC
This sequence comes from Iguana delicatissima, assembly GCA_948472985.1. NCBI lineage: Eukaryota > Metazoa > Chordata > Lepidosauria > Squamata > Iguanidae > Iguana > Iguana delicatissima. The sequence goes on from CAOKZL010001291.1 coordinate 321,008, forward strand.
TGTACATTTATGCGGCTTGTCTTTTGTGTGAATGCTCTGGTGTCGAAGGAGGTTTCCTCTTCTGGAAAAGATTTTCCCACATTTGAAGCATGTACATGGGTTTTCACCAAGGGGAATCCTCTCAAGTCTATTGCTGTTTGGTCTCTGATCAAGTCTGTTCCCATAAGCTGACTGTCTGTTTGGTTTGTCACTTGAATGGACACTTTGATGTTTGATAAGATTTGATTTTTGGGTGAAGCTTTTTTCACACTCTGTGCATTTATAAGGTTTCTCTCCTGTGTGTACTCTATGATGTCTCACAAGGTTGGAGATCTGACTAAAGCTTTGTCCACAGTCTAAACACTGATGTGGTTTCTCTCCTGTGTGAATTCTCTGATGAATGATCAGGTTTGCACTCCGACTAAAGCTCTTCCCACAGTCTAAGCATGGATAAGGCTTTTCGCCTGTATGGAATCTCTGGTGCCTAATAAAGCTTGTTTCCCAATTAAAGCTTTTCCCGCATTTAAAGCATTGAAACTTTTTTTCTACCATGTGGGTTCTCTGATGCCTGTTGAGGTTTGATTTTTGAGTAAACGCTTTCCCACAAATATTGCAAACGTGCCTTCGTTTTACTGCATACATTCTTTGCTGGGGTTCAATCTCATCAGAGTCCCCATTTTGGCAAAGCATGGATTTACTCTTTCTCTTGTCTGTTTGTATTCTCTGCTCCCAGCTTGGTCTATCTTCATCCTCAAAATTTTCTCCAGGGTCGTTAGGCTTGATTCTTTCTAACGGCAGCTCAAATGACACTCCTTCGTCCTCAGTCTCCCACCCATCATCTGCCAGAATAAAAAAGGGAGTAACTTTTTTAGAAAGAGAAAGAAAAATGAGGGAAACACCAGATTTACTGTTGCAGTGACACATAGAAATCAATGGGACATGTATTACGCAAGGTTGACCTAAGTCCCATGAATTTCAGTGGTCCTACTCTTGGAATAACTAAATCTAATTCCAATCCAATATCCCTTTTTTTTTGCATCTTCAATGTACATTTCAGTTCCTAAGGCAAAATAATAAACAAGTGTTATATTTTAATGACCCAAAAAAGATAATAAATAATAATTCCACCACTATCACAGGCACATCTACTGAGAACACATGAGAAGACCTTCTTGATGGCTATTTCCAGGCTACAGGACTCTCTCCCATAAGAACCTAGCTGGCTCCTCCAGTGCTCTCAGCTTTTATTTAGACAAGCTTTTTGGCAATTAACTAGTTGTGGCAGAATGGTCTTTTCATGTGGCCTGTAATACTGTACTTATATTTTCACTGTTTTCAGTGCTCTAAACTATTCTAAATTTAGTGCTGTGTTTTAACATGACAGTATACTGGACTGTGTTTTAATGTTTTATTATAATTATATAATAATATTATATTACTATTCTATTAATAAATTCTATTAATAAATTATAATATTTATTTATTTATTATTTGGGGCTTTATTTAGTTGGACAAGCATCATTGTCACAATTGTCATTGTCGTCATCGTTATCGTTTGTATCCTGCCTTTCTCCCAAAATTGGGATTCAGGGCAGCTTACAGTTTAAAAATAACAATACAGCTAAACACATGCAAAAAGTGAACGTTAAAGGGGAATTAAACCAACCACAATATTAAAACAATCCAGATCTGCACCTAAAAGAATAAGATACAATTAAAAATATTGAAAAGCTAATAAAAACAGTTGAGTTTAAAACAATACAGCAGCTCTTAGCCTGTCCCTTAAACAATTTCTGTATTAAAAGTCTGTTGAAATAAAAGCCCTTTCCGCAGGATGATGTTCTTGCGCATCGTCCCATCACAATTCCAGCACAGCCTTTGCTGGGATGGGAGTGTGTCCCCAGCGCTTCTCTCCACATCCAGCTGACTGCCTGCAAGAAGGGAGTGGGAGGAACACACCCTTCCTTCTGCACTGCAGTCCGCCTTTTTTGCATGCTGCAGTGGGGAAGGAGATGCGTGATCATGCTTCTGGCCTTTTTGCATGGCCGGCTGCGATGGAAGGCTAGTGCAATCGGGGGTCATTGACAGAGTTTTTCCGTCCATGATATACCCTGCAATCGCACAGGCTAGCAACACAAGAAGGGCAGGATCACGACAACGTCATGCAGAGGTGTCATTGCAATCCTACTCCTCTTGTGTCCCCATACTGGGGGGATGCCATCCTGTGGAAAGGGCTAAAAAGGGGGTTGCCTGTTGATGGAAAGACAATAACGGAGGGGGGTCCAGAAAGATGCATTTTGGGAAGAAGTCTTCAAATGGTCTCTAGTTGGTTCAAACTGTTTTTGTTGACTTATGTGAGACCGTCATGCCTTGGATAAGTTGCCCTCCACAAACTTCACTCAGACTTCACCAGCAGTACTTATTTGTAGCAAAGCAAGTAACAAAGCACATTTCATGCAAAGTTGCTGAGATTACAGCGTACACGGTGGTTACAGGTTTTATACCTCATCAGAGAAATTTAGATGTGCAGAACCGTGATTGGAGAAGAACATAAATCTCACATCATCCCATCAGTTTAGACACTTTCCCAGACCCTCCACTGTTTACACATCTTTCATCCTTGAGGCAGGAACAAATTCCTGTCTTCTTATCCTCGAGCACTGTTAGTTCTCATAATACCTTTTTGATATTTTCATTTTTATCTCCTCTGATCCTTTCCCCCAGCCAGGTACATTGTAACAGAGAACAATAAAGCAGTTAACCATTTGGTGCCCTGGAAACCTTAGCAAGCTTCAACCGGACACACAGTTGCAGTCAACAATTGGCAATTGATACTCAACTGATACCCTAGCAAAGAGCTTTCCAAACTTTTCATGTTGGTGACACACTTTTTAGACACGCATCATTTCGCAATACAGTAATTTCAATTTTACTAGCAAACCAGAGGTTAAACTAACCCCTTATAAGAGATACAGACATATACATAAATTGTAATAACAAAATGTATGGGGACACAACATAGCTCACAAAAACCTTTCATACATTTTTAAAAATATATGATTTATAAATAATAACATACATTTCCAAGATTGTAGGCGACACACCTACACACTTCAGGTGATCCACTAACGTGGCATGGCACACCATTTGGAAAGCCAGACTCTCACAGTGCCTAAGCTACCAGATCTGTTCTAATACCTATTCTAATGCCCATCCAGTAAATACTTATGACAGGAGCCGTGCATCCTGTCAGAGGCTCACATGGCTGTTTCATTTCACAGGTGTCCTGTTGTTAGTTTGGAATAAAAAGATTGCTGAAATATGTTCAACTGTTCTTAGCCCTATAAGACCCCAGAACTTCCTTTTAACAAAGCAGTAACTCTGGGAAATTTATTTTTCCATCGGACCTGTAGGGCTGCATGTATTGCTTTCCTCTGGCTGGGTTTGTTCTTTTTGGTATGTGGGTTGGTATGTGGGAGGAGGAGAGAGATAAAGCACCACATGGCTGGGAGAGAAAAACCATCAGGAGAGGGCAGGAAAAAGGGCAGGAAAAAGGTGTTTCAATCCCCATGTGAAGCCAGGTACTGAAACAGCAAATGAGAAGAACCCCAAACTGCTCTACACTATACAACAAAATCCAAAACCCTCAAAACACCAAGATCTTTATTGACCAACAAAAATGCACAAACTACATCACACAAGCTTTTGAAGCTTCACTGTCTTCTTCAACAGGCAAAGATGTTAAAAAGCATGCATGAGTGTGACAAAGTTCTGGGGGTGTGGCTATCTGTACTGAGGGAGCAGCCTGGAATAGGTTGCCAGGCAACTAGAGTAGCCACACCCCCAGAACTTCATCACAATGAGTCAGCTGTGTGATGCAGCAGCTAAGAAAGCCAATGCGATTCTGGGATGCATCAATAGGAGTATAGTATCTAAGTCAATGGAAGTTATAGTCTCATTCTATTTTACTTTGGTCAGACCTCAGCAGGAAACAGTGTCCACTTCTGGGCAACACAGCTCAGGAAGGATATCAACAAGCTGGAACATGTCCAGAGGAGGGCAACCAAAATGGTAGAAGGCCTGGAAACCATGCTCTATAAGGAGCAGCTGAGGACGCTGGGTATGTTTAGCCTGGAGAAGAAGAGGTTAAGAGGCAACACGACAGCTATGTTTAAATATTTCAAGGATGTTGTATGCAGGATGGAGAAAGCCTGTTTTCTGTTGCTCTAGAGACTAGGACACAGAGCAACGGCTTCAAACATAAGGAGAAGCAATTCCACTTAAACTTAGGAAGAACCTCCTGATAGTAAGAGCAGTTCGACAGCGGAATACGCTGCCTGGGAGTGTGGTGGAGTCTCCTTTATTGGAAGCTTTTAAACACAGGCTGGATGGTCATTTGTTGGGAATGCTTTATGATGTATTCCTGAATGGCAAGAGTGGGACAGAATGGCCCTTGTGGACTCTTTCAATTCTATGATTCTAGAATTATAGGCCTACCTTTTGTCTCAGGTGTCAGTTAAGGTGGTAAGAAAACTTGCCTACAAGGATAACTTTAAAAAGAGGGAGCTAATGGACTGGGACTTAACTCTTTGAGGTTTTTACCTTCAACCAAGGTAAAACTTTCATCTGCACTACAGTTCACAAGTTTTATCTATACAGCACCTAAAAGTTTTTTTTCCAGATGTAACAATATAGGGACTTCCAGAGAAATTCAGTATTCTCTGCCTAAGAAAGGAGCAGTCAGCTTTGCATAGGATGGGGACAACCTGGATCTTGAAGGAAGTTATTTTTCTCTTGCCAATGGAGTTGAAATTTTATTACCTTTCTTTTTTTTTGTCCTTTACTCCTGGTCCTCACACGACCAAGAAAGATCGTGGGCTCTGCCTGCACTGAGATCCCTCAATACCATCTTAACTGACTTAAAAGTAACACGAAAAAAAATGTAGGCTTGTGACTCTAACGTCGTCACCTTTCTTCCCCAGTATGATTTTTAACATCTTTCCCTGATGAGGAGGCCAGTGAAGCACTGAAGGCTTGATTCCTGTATTTTGTGCATTTTCTATTTGTAGGTGTGACAGAGCCCTTCTCCCAGGCTGGCCCTTTGGGATCCTGCCTCTTACCCTGCCCTTGTTCCCCCACTGAATCTCTTTCTGGATTGGTTTCCAGGGCCTCAGAGTGATCCCTTAAATGTGAACCTGTGGCTGTGCTGTTGTGGGTTGTTTATAGCCATTTCCTCACGAGACTGTTATAGCACTTTGATTCCACTTTCAACATCATATGGAATCCTGGGGTTTGCAGTTTCGGGAAGGGCTGAGCGGCCCTCCCGAAACTGCAAACCCTAGGATTCCATAGGATGCCGAAAGTGAAATAATAGTGCTATAACAGTCTCGTGCGGAAATGCCCTATGTTAGGTGTGGCCTGATTCCTTATCAGGCTTGAAAGAGACAAAAAGTGGATAACAAATGTAGATTTATTGAAACTTCAGTAAAATAGTAGACCCTTGTTGTCCACTAGGGTTTGGCCCCAGGCCCCCCTAGGGATACCAAAATCAGTGGATGCTCAAGTCCCATTATGTACGACAGTGTAGTGAAATGCACCTCATATAAAATGGCAAAATCTAAGTTTGCTTTTTGAAGGGTTATTTTTTGGGGGGAAGGATATTTCCAAGCTGTGGTTGGTTGAATCCGTGGATACAGAACCCATGGATAGGGAGGGCCAATTGTAAAAAATGTTAACTCTTGAACAATATATTTTGCCATGGCTCTCCAGAATAGAGTCAGTTCTCCTTTTTGACTATCCTGTCTCTGAAATCCAAATCTAACCCGTCAACTTTCTCTGTCAAATCTGTGTCTAACAACTCCAAACCCCTCTGCTCTCCCAGATACAGCCTCTATTTTTTTAATCATTCTTTTCACCCACAACTTTTCACAGTACTCCCTGAGCTGCAATTGACTGCTCTCAGCCAGATCTGCCCAGCACCTGCTTCACAATAAGCCTGAAAAATCATTGTGCCAAGTGATAGAATCATAGAATAATTTTAGTTGGAAGACGCCACAAGGGCCATCAAGTTGAATCCCTGCCATGTAGAAATATACCATCAAAGCATTCTCTACAGATGGCCATCCAGCCTCTGTTTAAAAACATCCAAAGGAGATTCCATCACACTCCCAGGTACCAATGTATTCCACTGTTGACCTGCTCTTACCATCAGGAAATTCTTCCTAATATTTAGGTGGAATCTCTTCTCCTGAAGTTTGAAGCCATTGCTCCGTGTCCTAGTCTCTGGAGCAGCTCCATCCTCCCTATGACATCCCTTGAAATATTTAAATATAGCTATTGTGTTGCCTCTTAACCTTCTCGTCACCAGGCTAAACAGTGCTTTGAGCTACTCTGGGATTTAGTCTAAACTTTAAAAGAGTCATTTCTTCTTGAAGGGATAGAGTCTGAGACCTGGATAGTACCTTTAAAATTCCAGTTAAAGCCCAGAGTGAATTCACTGCCCCTCAACTAGCATGGAAGGTACCAACCTCCCAAACCAATTTCACACAGAAATTGTGAATATTTTTACCCAGCAAACTGACTCTCTCCCGCTTGATCTCTCTGGAAGGCTGTTCCTCACCAGCATCATCGTCTTCTCGTGAGAAACTCATGGCCACTTCCTCAAATTCTCCTAGCACCTGAAAGGGAGAAGCAAAAAGATGAAAGAAGAGAAAAGGACAAGTGGAACCAGCAGGAAAGTGTTGAACTGGGGAGTGGATTTGAACCAGCCAGCCATGTCCTTTTCTAGGGTACTCCATTTTGATTTTCTTTCCCCATCTCCAGGTTTTTTTAGAGTTCATTCCAGAACAGGATGTTAGCATTCTGTGCACACTGAGGATGCTGCTTTTGTGTACACACCTTCCTCCCACTTTTAAGAGTTTTTCCCTTAGTATTAGATAAAAGAGCTCAGCTCTTAAAATCCATATGATTTAAGCTGAGGGAATATTACATTCGTATTAAAGCTCTAATATTTAAAGTCCTACTAAATGGCTTGGGACTGTGATACTTGAAGGAGCATCTCTCTCTATATATATACATGGTCTGCCTGAGAAGTGAGGTCTATTGGAAGGGCCCACCTCTGTGTCCCCCCAAATGTGGGAAAACATGGAAAAAGGTTATATCTGTAGCAGCCCCTCATTTATGGAATACCCTCCCCTTGGAAGCCTGATTGACACCAAGTTTAGTATAGTTTTTGTACCAAGTCAAAACTTGTCTCTTTATGAAAGCTTTTTGACTGATTTTATCCAAGTCACACATGTGCTACAGCTGCATAGTTTTCAATTGTTTTAACCAGTTTTATTTATTTATTTATTTACTGACAAATAATTTAGTCTTTTTTAAATTATTATTAGTTATTGTTTTAAAATGATTTATTGTGAACCGCTCTGAGATCTTTGGATATAGGGTGGGATATAAATATTTTAATACAATAACTAACATTTATTTAGTTAGTTATTATATTAAAATATTTATATCCTATCCTATATCCAAAGATATAGACCATTAGACCATAAAAATATCACACAGACCCCTGTAACACACTCTCCATGGCCCATCCACACATTTATGTATCTGCTCAGGGAAACAACTGCTTGCTCAGGACTTGCAAAACACGGTAAAAACAGGTTGCTCATTCAGAGCAAGAGTAGCCTTGCTAGAAAGCCTATTCAGAGCAACGGTAACATGTTTAGATTCCATCAGATTACAAGGCAAAGAACATGCCCTCACCTCCTGCTTCCACCTTTCTGCCTCCTGCTGCCTCAGCAGGAAATCTTCCACCAGGGTCACCGCTTGGGCACAGGTCTCAGGTCCTGCTTCTCCGACCCAACTCTGGATCTCTTCTGGCAAGATGGCCAAGAATTGTTCCAGGACAATCAGCTCCACAATTTGTTCCTTTGGGTTGAGCTCTGGCCTCAACCACTTGAGGCAGAGTTCCCGGAGCTGGGCGCAAATCTCCCGGGGTCCCTCCGCCTCTTGGTAGCAGAACCACCGAAAGCGCTGCCGCCGCATCTCAATGGTGAGGCCCTCTTCAGGCGGGATCTCTCCCTTCATGTCTCTGAAATCTGCCTTGTCTCCAGAATCTGTGCTTAGATTGCCCTTGAGGGAGCTCTCCCTCAGGCCTAACAGGACTCCGCTTGCCACCTCTTGTGTGGACCCATGGTAAACACCGTCTGACGTTTCAGAGGGAACCGGGAGAGGGGTCCTCGAGAGCTGTGGGTTGCTCCACCCCGAATACGGAGACTGTACACTCTTCAGGAAGTCTTGCCACTGCGTCTCCCAGCACTGAGACAACAAGCTACTGTTCAGCTCCCTTTCGGCATGCTTCGCCACCGCCCAGCTCAGGCGTTCTCTGATCACTCCAGCTTGGGCAGGGTGAGGAGTCTTTCTGGATTGTTTCAAACTCTCCAGCAGCGCAGGACCTCCAGTCTCCTGTTCTTCAATTTTCACTCCCTTCTCTGCTCCAAACTCGTACTGGTGGCAAGCCAAAAAGCCCACTTCCCGTCGTTCGGCAGCCATTCTGTCCTCTGGCTCAGCTCAACCAACTCATCTTCTTATCATGATTCCTGTCTCTTTCTGCATTCATGACAGAAACACTCCAGACTTTGGATAGTTTCAGGAGATTGTCTTAATGGAGAAAGTGATGTTTCTGAGCCTCTTGGTTATATGGAAGCTGACAGCAAGGCTACCATTCACATAACATGCATCCTTCAGAGAGATACAGAGAAACAGACAAGTGAAATATGCATTTTGAAAAAAAAGGTCCTCACACGTTCAACTTCTAAAACTATAGTCAGCCCTCCACATTTGTGGGTTTCACTTGTTGATTATTCATAGATTATTTGCTGTCACCTCTGCTGCCTCCTTGTGCCATTTTTAATAGGGACTGCAAGTCCCATGAGACTGAGAAACTGTGAATGAGGCTAAGTCCCTATTAAAAATGGTGTGGGGCAGCACTGGAGGTGGCAGTAAGCCCCACCAGTCCCCCACTTTTGCCTTTTGAAGGAAGCCGGATGCCTCAAAGGAAGCCACGGTGGGTTCAATGTGATGATCATACTTTTTTTGTGTGTTAAATATGGTTTGGGAAGTCCCAGAGTTATTCACGGTTTTTTTTTTTCATTTTCATGGGAGTCCTGTGCTCCTAACCCTAGCAAATGTGGAAGAATGACTGTATTTTCATTTCAAACCAGCCAATCCATCTAGAATCAGGGCTAGTCCAATATTATTTGTTGCCTGAGGTAAAAGACATGATCTCCCCAACGCAACCCATCCATTATTCTACTAGACTACAGTCAGCCTTCCATACCAACGGGTTCTGGATCCATGGACCCAATCAACCACAGCCCGAAAATATTTGGAAAAAAATCCAAAATGCAAATCTTGATTTTGCACGCACCAAGCGCTATGCTGATGTGTAGGCATATTCTCCTGTAGCCTCCCGCCATTTTGCAGATCTTTAGACACTCCTTTGAGTTGTTCAGTATTTTATACAAGGGACACCATTTTACTACACCACTGTACACAATGGGATTTGAGTATTCACAGGTTTTGGTATCCACAAGGGCTCTGAACCGGACTCTATCCCCTCAACAAGACACCAAAAGCCCACTTTAATTATTGTAAGGAAAACATACCTTGTAAAATAATGTAAAATGGTGTAAAAGAACTTCTGGCCCTCAAGATGTTGTGGATGACAGATCCCACATTCCCTTCCAATCGACATGTTGACTGGGGCTCATGGGAGTTGAAGTACAAATTTAGTCCACTCTCTCATACACTTTCACCTTCATTTGCTTCTGGCTTCAATTAGTATACTTGCCTGGGACAAAAACAAAGAGAAAAAGCCCTTGCTTGGACAAACTAGGGGATCTGAACTACAACTCCCAGAATCCTCCAGACAGCATGGGCATTGGCAAGTTTTACAAATTCAGCCCAAGTACAGTCAAGCCCTTGGCAGGTTAACTAACAGACGGTAAGAGCAAAACAATGAAATCTCATTCCATTGTTAATTAGCTTTAAATAATCAGATATACAAATAAATAAAATGGTATAATGAAATACGTAGCAGCCAGGTAACACTTAGCTTGACCACAGTACATGTGAAAGAGATCAAAGAGTCTTTGTAGACCACAAGCTGAACACGAGTCAGCAGTGTGATGCGGCAGCTAAAAAAGCCAATCTGGTTCTGGGCTGCATAGTGTCTAGGTCAAGGGAAGTGATAGTACCACTCTATTCTGCTTTGGTCAGACCCCACCTGGAATCCTGTGTCCAGTTCGGGCCCCACAATTCAAGAAGGATATTGACAAACTGGAAGGCAGAAGAGGGTGACCAAAATGGTAAAAGACCTGGAAAACATGCCCTTAGGGAGCTGAATATGCTTAGCCTGCAGAAGACAAGGTTAAGATTTCAATAAGAGTGTACCTGTGGCTCCCGCATTTGCTAGGATTAGGGGTACAGGACCTTCGCAAAAGTGGGAAAATCACAAACCTCAATGTATGCGCAGGTTTGTGGGAAGGGGCTGAGGCACGGTGGAGAGAACAGGCACCCAGGGTCCAAAACAGGTCAGGGGCCATTTCCGCACTAGCCTGTTATAGCACGATGATTCCACTTTCAACATCCTCTGGAATCCTGGGGTTTGCAGTTTTCATCCAGAGGATGTTGAAAGTGGAATCATCGTGCTATAACAGGCTAGTGTGGAAATGGCCAGGGAAAGGGTGGCCTATACTTCCTCTCTCTTGCCCATCTCCTTCCTTGGGTGTGTATGGGGAGGCATCGGGAGAGGGTTTGTGGTGCTGAGAAATCAGACTGTGAGCCATCTGGTGGCCAGGCAGTGGCTCGTGGAGGAGGAGGAGCACCAGAGGTGGATTTTTATAGGGCTGCGTGGTCTGATCGGAGCTGCTGAGGGAGGAGGTTACCCCGGAAAAGAAGTGATTGAGGTGAGGGTGGTGGCTGGGGTTGAAGAAACTTACAAATAATCAAATCCATGAAAGTTAAGGTCCTACGCTTAGATAGAAAAAATGGAATACAGAAATATAGGATGGGGGACACGTGGCTGGATATCAGTATGTGTGAAAGGGATCTAGGAGTCTTCATAGACCACAAGCTGAACATGAGTCAGCAGTGTGATGCGGCAGCCAAGAAAGCCAATGCAATTCTCGGCTGCATCAATAGGAGTATGGTGTCTAGATTGAGGGAGGTACTGGTACCACTCTACTCTGCTTTGGTTAGACCTCATCTTGAATACTGTGTCCAGTTCTGGGCACCCCAATTCAAGAAGGACATGGTCAAGCTGGAGCAAGTCCAGAGGGGGGCGACCAAAATGGTGAGGGGCCTGGAAGCCATGCCCTATAAGGATAGACTTAGAGAGCAGGGTATGTTTAGTCTGCAGAAGAGAAGGGTGAGAGGGGACATGATAGCCATGTTTAAATATTTGAAGGGATGCCATGTAGAGGAAGGAGAGGGCTTGTTTTCTGCTGCTCCAGAGACCAGGACAAGGAGCAAGGGACTCAAGCTGCAGGAAAGGAGATTCCACCTGAACCTCAGGAAGAAATTCCTGACGGTCAGGGCTGTCCAGCAGTGGAACAGGCTGCCTTGGAGTCTGGTGGAGTCTCCTCCTTTGGAGGTTTTTAAGCAGAGGCTGGATGGCCATCTGTCAGGAGTGCTTTGATGTGTGTTCCTGCATAGCAGGAGGTTGGACTCGACCCCTGGGGTCTCTTCCAACTCTACATTTCTATGATTCCATGACCCACGCTGGTGTCAATCCAAGCAACACTCAATATTTCAGTAGAGTGACAAGGCAGCCAATTAGGGCCAGCTCTACCATTAGGGAGAAAAGGTCAGGCAAAAGGTGGCCCATGACTGTGTGTAGCCCCAATCTCTTTTTTTGTGGCCAGCCAAGTCTCCCTGTCAAGAACCCAGAATCCATTCTTCTTTAAATACAGCATTTTAAAAAATTTGATAGAGTGAGGCAACTGCCTCAAGGATCAGATCCAGAGTGTCACGAAAGGGCAGCGAATTGTTAAATTTATTCACCACACCCTCAGCCAGATACATTTGCAAGAGGGGGTTTCGAGCCGTGGTCACAGCATAACAGAGGCTGAAGATCTCAGTTCTGCCAAAATCCCCTCTTTTGGAGAAGCAGGAGGAAGTAACTTCTGCTTTCCACACATAAAGAAGTTCCCTAGTTTGAACCACTGGGTGTCCAAGCAGAACTGAGGAAAACCCTTACATCCGAAACCCCAGAGACTCACTGCCAGTCCATGAAGGTAGTTTTCTATGTTGTTTTGCTTCCAGACCCAAGGAGAGAGGAAAAGGCAGTGTAGTACAGTGGTTTGGGCATTGGATTATGATCCTGGAAACCAGGGTTCAATTCTCTGCTAGGTCACTGGTTGATCTTGGGCATGTCACACACTCTCAGCCCCAGAAAACCCCGTGATATGGTCACCATAAATCAGAAACTATTTGAAGGCACACGACGACAACAAGGAGGAAAGAGGTGGCTTTGGGGAGGGCTGGTGGGAGAGGCTTTATTTGCCACTTTTTCAGAGGGCAAAAAGTCTTGGACCCAGTCTGGCAACCCACTCCTCTGACCCCACTGAAAGTGCGATCACAGATATACACAACAGTTACAACAAGGAGGTACCATGCCGAGTCCTCCCTTGAGAGTTTTGGGAGAAAGGTGGTGTAACTAAAGAGAAGGAGGAGGAGAGAACATCTGTATTAAGAGTTTTAGGGCACTAAGTCCCAAACTTCGGTTGCCCAGATGTTTCAGACTTCAGCTCCCGGAACTCCTGACTGTTGGCTGTGGCTTATAGGAGCTGGAAGTCCAAAACATCTGGATGATCAAAGTTTGGGAACCCCTGGTTTAGCAAACTGGTTATATTTAGCGTGGAGAAAAGAAGACTCACAGGTGACACAATATCTATCTTTCAACATCTGAAGGGATACCTATCATGCAAAAGATGAAGCCAGCTTGTTTTCTGCTGCTCCAGAATCTAGAACAGCAGTTCTTAACCTTTTCTTTACCACAGACCCCTTTAGATATCTTTTGTGGCTACAGACCACCAAAACTTAACTCAAAGCAGTTTCTGGCTGCATATGCGGTAGCAAGAAATGTCACAACCTTTCTCTCAGCCACTCAGTGTCATTCAGTGTCATGTTCTCACTGCGTGCAGAAGTAGCAAGTGCTGAGTACATTGTTTGCTGTCGGTTTCCTACTTTTTGAAAGGTTTGAGATATTGCAATGAAACTTCGTATAAATAATGTCTGTCACTGGCAAAAGACACCTGCTTTTTGAGATCAATCTACGACTGTCCATCTGTCTGTCTGTCTGTCTATCTGTCTTTCTTTTGTTCTTTCAGACCATACCTGGAATACTGTGTCCAGTTCTGGACATCATGGTTAAGGAAGGGTATTGACCAACTGGTACATGTCCAGAAGTGGGCTACCAAAATGATAGAAAGCCTGGAAACCATGTCCTATGAGGAGAGGCTTAAGGAGCTGTGTATGTTTAGCCTGGAGAAGATTAAAATGCAAAATGATAGCCATGTTTAAATATTTGAAGGGATGTCATCTGGAGGATGGAGCAAGCTGGTTTTCTGCTGCTCTGGAGACTAGGACAAGGAGCAATGGTTTCAAACTTTGGGAAAAGAGATTCCATCTACACCTGAGGAAGAACTTCCTGATGGTAAGACCAGTTTGACAATGGAATCTGCTGCCTCAGAGTGTGGTAGAGTCTCCTTCTTTGGAGAGTTTTTTTTAGACATAGGCTGGATGACCATCGGTTGGGAATGCTTTGATGGTGCATTCCAGCATGGCAGAAATGGGGTTGGACTGGATGGCCTTTGTGGTCTCGTCCAGCTCTAGGATTCTTCTATTTTAACAGTAAAAGGTCATAACATTTCTTCAAACTTCTGCAGACCCCCCTCCCTATGGGTCTCTGGACTCCAAGTTAAGAACTGCTGGTCTAGAACATGAACTAATGGATTCAAATTATGAAAAAGAGCAAGTGAGAGAGAGATACAGATCCCAACCCAACATTAAGAAGTACTTTTTTCACTCTAAGAGCAGTTAGGTAGTAAAACAGATGGCTGGGGAGGGGCTGAATTCTCCTTTGGAGATCTTTAAACAGAAGTTGGATTGGCATCTTTCAGGAGTGCTGTAGCTGTAAATTTCTGCAGGGCAGGAGGTTGGACTGGATGGCTCTTGAGATCCCTTCCAACTCAAAGATTCTGTGATTCTTTGTACCCATTCTGGGGGCCAGCAAAATCAAAGACAAAAAGCAGGAAGAGCTAATGAAATATCAAAACCTACAAATTGAGATTGAGCAGTTCTGGGGAAAGAAAACCATTCCAGTCCCCGTGGGGAGAGGGCAATCTTTGGGGGGCAATTCGAAACAAACTGGCAAAACATTTGAAGTCAATTGCTAGACAGACTCACAGAGACACCACTACAAAAACTAGCCCTGCTAATGGCATGCCACAGGGTCTTTCCACACTACACTGTTATAGTGCTATCATTCTACCTTCAACTGCCTATGGAATCCTGGGATTTGCAGTTTAGGGAGGGGCATTTAGAATCCTCAGCCAAAGAGCTCTTTGGCCTCAGTAAACTACAAATTCCAGAATTCCAGAGGAGGCTGAAAGGGGAATAATAGCAGTATAACAGTGTAGTGCAGAAATGGCTCACAGTTCTCTGAAGACCTCACTGATTCCTAGATTCTGAGACAGAACCTGAATGCCCTGACTGCCCACAACTCCAGCCAGTAGTACCTGGAAATCTGTGCAACAATGATGGTGGTGAAGATGTTTTTAAATTACTGTAAGCCACTTCGAGTCCAAACGAGGAAAAAGGCAGAATATAAATAAAGTTGCTGTTGTTGATATAAATAATTTTTTAAAAAATAACAACAACAGCATTATTGCAAAGGAGGGCATTCCAAAACAGCCAGCATGGTGTAGCGGTTGCAACTATTTAAAGATAACGATCGTGTCACCTTAAAGTCTTCTTTTCTGCAAGCTAAACACACCCAGTCGAGAGACATCATGGGGTAGCTGGTCGAATGCTGGACTATGACCCTGGAGACCAGGGTTCGATTCCCGGCCCAGCCATGGAACCCGCTGGGTGACCTTGGGCAAGTCACACTCTCTCAGCTAATTCTGCCTTGTCTGAAGAGGTGCTTTCTTAAGCAAGGGAGAGGGCAGCTCCTAGGCAGAAGGCTTTTGCAGATCGAGACCAGAGACGCCTGGATGAAATCTGTTCCCCTTATAAATGCCCAGCCTGTTCTCTTGAGAGATTTGCTTAGTTGGGCATTCTTCCCCCTGTTGCATCTGGGTAAGAATCTGATTCGTTTATCTTTCCGTTATGTCTTCCGCACTAGACTGTTATAGCGCTATGATTCCACTTCCAACATCCTATGGAATGCTGGGGTTTGCAGTTTAGGGAGAGGCCACTGCAAACCCCAAGATTCCATAGGATGTTGGAAGTGAAACAATAGCGCTATTACAACCTAGAGCAGAAATGGCCTGCATAACGTAGAGCATTGGACTCTGACGCTGGAGACCGGGGCCATGGAAACCCGCCGGGTGACCTTGGGCAAGCCACACTCTCTCAGCCCCAGAAGGCCCCGTGGCAGGCTCGCCATAAGTAGGAAAGGACTTGAAAGCGCCCAACAACAGGGCAGCATGGCAAACTTGCTAATTATTTCTGGGCTGTTCAACTCTTCTGGCCCTAAGTCGACAGGCAATTTAGAGGCACACGGAGGCACACCCACGATCCTTCCCCCTCTGCCTCCCTCCTCCCCCTTTGCTGAAGACCACCCCGCCCCTCCCATCGCCAGCCTCGCCCCCTGCCAGCTTGGAACTCACTGTTTTCCTCTCTGCGTCCCCGCGAAGGGGGCCACCACCCAGCGTCCCCTGCCGAGAGGCTTCGCAGCGCCGCTCGGCGGGTCAGAGGAAGAGGAAGCAGGTGGCTCCCCCTCCCCTCCCGGGCTGCACCACCCCCTTGGCCTCCCCCCGCCCGGCAACAAATTTCCCACGCCTCTCTAGGCAGCCGCCATCTCGCTGGTTTTAACCCTTTGCGCGGCAGGGCTGAGCATTCCTGCCCTTTCTTCCCCTTCTGCGTCTCTTTCTGGACGTTCCAAGGCCGCCCAGGGCACTTTGCTGCCTGAGGCCGGACCGCAAACGTCACCCTCCCTTCAAACCTGCCCCTCATTCTTTGTAAAATATTCTTTTCATCCCTTTTCAGGGTTTTTTTAAATTGAAAATAAAAAGAACAAAAGAACAAAGCAAAACAGTGACTGTGGCCATTTCCGCGCTAGGCTGTTATAGCGCGATGATTCCACTTTCAACTCCTATGGAATCCTGGGGTTTGCAGTTTAGAAAGGGCCCGGCCGGCCCCTCCCGAAACTGCAAACCCCAGGATTCCGGAGGATGTTGAAAGTGGAATCATCGCGCTAGAACAGGCTCGTGCGGACTGAAAAGACCACATTTTTAATCTGGGCATGGAAAGGTGCTGTCTAAGGTACTGACCCCAGCCTTTAAATTGGTTCAGCTCTTTGGATCACTCCTCTCAACTTCCGCCTAGGGCCATTTCTGCGCTAGACTGTCCCAGGACAGGAGGTTGAAAGCGGAATAATAGCACTCTAACAGCGTGGTGCGGAAAGGCTCCACGTTCCAGCAGGAAGCCGCCTGTCGGGCAGCCAAGGGTTAAAAATGCTAGAGCCGTGAGTCCTAGAGAGGCCAGGCATGGGAGGACTGAGTGGGCTTCTGCCCCAAGATGGTCCTCCCCGGCTCCCCACCGCCTCCAGGCTCCTCCCCTTCCCCAGAAAACTGAATTTTTGAATCTCTGAAAGGCTGGGACACTCGCTGGCGTTCACGTGGGAATCCGTGAGTGTAAATCAGCGGGGTGGTGGGGGTAGTGCTGAGTTTAAGGAAATCAGATCATAGTAAGGAGGGGGGAAACACAGGATCAGGCTTATGGGGAGTGCAGGTGGGGAACAGAGGGGGAGAGTTTCCCCCCATTTTCTGCAGCTGTTTCCTTCTCTCCCGAGATCAAAACAAGAACCTGAGACAGAGAAGGGAAAGGGGGAGGGATTTATCCACCCCCTTGTTTGTATGTTTGTGTTGCATTGCGCCCTGGGTTTTAGGCTTCCCAGTTGCATCTCTTTTTTTGAATTGTGTTGTGCTAGTGAATTAAGAATCCAATGAAAAAGAGTCTGAGGCTGCTCAGATGAGGCAGTAGGGTGCACAGAATCATAGCGCTTGGAAGAGACTCCAAGGGCATCCAGTCCAACTCCCTATCATGCAGGAAGACACCATCAAAGCATTCCCAAGAGATGGCCATCCAGCCTCTGTTTAAAAATCTCCAAGGAAGGAGACTCCACCATATTCCCAGGCAGCATATTCCACTGTCAAACTGCTCTTACCATCAGGCATTTCTTCCTAATGTTCAGATGGAATTTCTTATCCTGAAGTTTGAAGGCATTGCTTCATGTCCTAGTCTCTGGAGCAGCAGAAAACAAGCTTGCTCCATCTTCCATATCATAGCCCTTCAAATATTTAAACAGAGCTATCATCTCTTAATCTTCTCTTTTCCAGGCTAAACATGACCAGCTCCCTAAGCTGCTCTTCATAGGCCATGCTTTCCAGGCCTTCCACCATTTTGGTTACCCTCCTCTGGACATGTTCCAGCTTGTCAATATCCCTCCTGAACTTTGGTACCCAGAACTGAACACAGTATTCCAGGTGGGGTCTGACAAAGCAGGACAGAAGGGTACTATTACTTCTGTTGACCTAGACACTATACTCCTACTGATGCAGCTTAGAATTGCATTGGCTTTCTTAGCTGCTGCATCACAGTCTGTCTCATGTTCAGCTATAGGGTGAGGGTGCTGGCCTGGGACTTGAGAGGCCCAGTGTCAAGTCCCTGCACTGAGCCAGAAATCTCACTGGGTGGCCATGGGCCAGTCTCTTGAACTCTCTGCCTCTCTGCCCAGGATATCATAGCGAGAGGTATAGCTATGGGGAAAGGGAACGAAGTTGAGATCATTAAAAGAACGTAAGGGCTTGGTGGTAAGAAGCTAGTAAGATGTGGGCTGGACAGGGCTACTGTCAGGTGGATTTGTAACTGGTTGACTGACCGTACCCAAAGGGTGGTCACCAATGGCAGATTCTCATCCTGGACAGAAGTGACTAGCGGGGTGCCACAGGGTTCTGTCCTGGGCCCGGTGCTGTTCAATATCTTCATTAATGACTTGGATGAAGGAATAGAGGGCACGCTGATCAAATTTGCAGATGACACCAAATTGGGAGGGGTTGCTAATACACCTGATGACAGGATCAAAATTCAAAAGGACCTGGACCGATTGGAGAGCTGGGCCAAGGCTAACAAAATGAACTTCAACAGAGAGAAATGTAAGGTCCTACAGTTAGGCAGAAAAAATGGTATGCAGAAATATAGGATGGGGGACACGTGGCTGGCTAACAGTACATGTGAAAGGGATCTAGGAGTCTTCATAGACCACAAGCTGAACATGAGTCAGCAGTGTGATGCGGCAGCCAAGAAGGCCAACGCAATTCTTGGTTGCATCAATAGGAGTATGGTGTCTAGATCGAGGGAGGTATTGGTACCACTCTATTCTGCATTGGTTAGACCTCATCTTGAATACTGTGTCCAGTTCTGGGCACCCCAATTCAAGAAGGATATGGATAAGCTGGAGCAGGTCCAGAGGAGGGCAACCAAAATGGTGAGGGGCCTGGAAGCCATGCCCTATGAGGACAGACTTAGAGAGCTGGGTATGTTTAGTCTGCAGAAGAGAAGGTTGAGAGGGGACATGATAGCCATGTTTAAATATTTGAAGGGATGTCATGTCGAGGAGGGAGTGGGCTTGTTTTCTCCTGCTCTTGAGACCAGGACAAGGAGCAATGGATGCAAACTGCAGGAGGGGAGATTCCGCCTGAACCTCAGGAGGAATTTTCTGACAGTCAGGGCTGTCCGGCAGTGGAATGTGCTGCCACAGAGTGTGGTGGAGTCTCCTTCGTTGGAGGTTTTTAAGCGGAGGCTGGATGGCCACTTGTTGGGAGTGCTTTGAGGGTTTTCCTGCATGGCAGGGGGTTGGACTGGATGGCCCTTGTGGTCTCTTCCAACTCTACATTTCTATGATTCTATGATTCTAATTAGAAATTATCTTCCTAAAATCCCAGTTCAGTAGATATGGGGAGGGGTACTAAATGGGGGCATGGACTCCCCCAAGCAAGAATTCCCCTCCCCATAAACTTTTTGTTCAGTCCTCTAACATCTGACATTGCAGAGAGAGTGAGACTTTGAAAATCCTTCGCAATTCGAATTCTTACATTTGCCGTGTTCACGTTCCCTGGCTCACTTTACCTGCGTCCGTTTGTCTGGGTGCCTGACCAGTATCTCTAAAAGTTCAACAGAAGCTTTAAGTTGTGGCAGAGCAGGAATTTGAGGACTGAAGGAAGATTTTGGAGGAGGCAGTATTATTTGGGGGGCAACACCCTCATTCCCCCATCCCATAGCGTGCAGCCGTGGCAGTTAAAAGTGGCAGTTAAAAGTGACAGTTAGAATGGCATCAAAGTTCTATAACTGAGGAGTGAGAAAGAAGCCCAGGGGTGGGACCCCTCAAGGGATCAGGCTAGCTTATGGGGTGTAGGGCAGGCCGCCAAAACCCACAGCTCTTTGGTCCAAAAGCTAAACACAGCAAAGGGGCTGCACTCCTCCCCAATGTTGCCACCCAGTCTCCGCTGCCTCCATTCTTCCTTATAGTAGAACCAATGTGGCTCTGGAGATCCAAAACCAAGCCCCTAGAGAGTCGTGAAGCTCACTGGCCGACCCTCAGTTGGTCTTTCTGCCTCTCCCTTTCCTTCCCTCTCTCTCTCTCTGCTCCCTCTCTCTCAGCTGGGCTACCTTGCAGGGCTGTTGTGAGGATAAAATGGAGAAGAAGGGGTAGGGAAAGGAGGAGGGGAGTCACATAGCTCACCTTAAGCTGCTGAAGGAAAGGTGAGAAACATTTTCTTAAACAACAGTCCCCATTGCTCTCATCCAAGCTGGCTGAGAACGGTGGAGGCATGATGGGAGTTGTAGTCCAAGCCATTTAGAGGGCACAGAGTAGTAAGACGGTTGATTTGGGCATGTGGAAATGTCTCAGGTTCAGTTCTCAGAATGCCACTGAAGTCTCTTTTGCTGCCTCTCTCTCAGCCCAACCTACCTCGCAGTGTTGTTGTGAGGATAAAAACGAGAGAAAGCGGGGCATGATGTGGCGTTTTGAGCTTGTTGGAAGTCTATAATGGAAAAACAATTGGGTTTATTAAATAATACATTGATAAATAGATGTACAACAAGTAAATATAAAAAAATAATGTTAGCATTACATGGATTGCCTTAGGAGCTGGGGTTATTGTGCTTCAAGTGGAGAAGTGTATACCATAGAAATATTTGTTTTTTAAAAAAAATGGGGTGTGTGATACCCCAGTTAACCTTATTATGACTTTTTACTTATTATTTTTTCTTTAAATGACTTTATGGTGTTTCACACTACAGTTGGCCCTCCACATTTGCTAGAGTTAAGAGGGCAGGGCCCCTGCAAAAGTGGAAAAGACACAATTA
The DNA here is from genome assembly GCA_948472985.1 of Iguana delicatissima. Lineage (NCBI taxonomy): Eukaryota > Metazoa > Chordata > Lepidosauria > Squamata > Iguanidae > Iguana > Iguana delicatissima. Next base: position 341,648 of record CAOKZL010001291.1, read on the forward strand.
TGTGTGTGTGTGTGGAAAGAGGGGACGAGGCATGGTGCGGAGAATGAACACCAAGGGTCCAAACAAAGTATGTAATTGTTATTTATTATTTTCTAATCTTCAGGTTTTTAGTTGTATCTTCTTCTAACATCGTAAGGCACATTTGATCTCATGTCAGGGTGAAGGCAAGGTAGTATAGTATAGTAGTCTGGGTGCTGGAGTAGGACTTTGGAAACTAGGAATCTCCACCTGACCAGAGAAACCTGCTGGGTGACATTGGGCAAGTCGCACTCTCTCAGCCACAAGGGGAAGGCAACGGCGAACCCCTTCTGAAAAAATCCTGCTCAGAAAACCCCTTAGGGATACCATAAGTTGGAAATGACTTGAAGGCACACAGCAACTTCTTTAAACGTTGTTGTAAGGCACTTTTGGTCCCATGTCAGGAGAAAAGCAAGAAAGGAATTAATTTAGTAACTAAAATAGAATAATAAATGCTGGAGTGCTGTGGTTGTTATTGTCACCATAACAATGCTCCAAGGAAGAGTCGAAAAATGGAGGGAGCTGTGTCAATCCATCTTGTCTGATGTGTATACAGTCAGCCCTCCACATTCGCTAGAGTTAGGGGCGCGGGACCCCCACAAAAGTGGAAAAATCACAAATATCAAAATGTGTGTGCATCTGTGTCTGTGAGAAGGCAGCTGAGGCATGGTGGAGAGAGTGGGCACCGAGGGTCCAAACCAGATCAGGGAAAGCAGAAGGAAAGGGGGTGAGCTGGAATGGTGGCCGTATACTTCCTCTCTCTTGCCCGTCACCTTCTTTGGGTGTGGGGGGGCATCAGGAGAAGGTTTGTGGTGCTGAGAAATTGGGCTGCAAATCTTCCTTAGCTGGCTAGGCAGTGGCTGGTGGAGGAGGATGACCAGAAATGGGTTTTTTAAAGGGCTCTGAAGCCCGGATGTCTGGATCACATCAGCAGAGCAGTTCTAGCAGTTTTCATTCATGCCAGAGCAGGTCTTTTGTAAAGCAAATGGGTCTTCATTGCTAACTTGAGACAAGCCACCTCAAAATACTTTTCAGCAAAGAGAGTTCATGATGATGAATTCTTGCTAGGAATATCTAATCTCTATCCACCCACAGCAGCTGTTCCACTGGCTACTGTGTGGATTGCAGCTAAATAAGGGAATAAGGAGGACTCTGTGGGTGGTATGTTATGATATCATCATCTCTGCTGATCAGAAAGTCCCCATGCTTCAGTTCTGCAAGTTTTGGTTTTACTGCATCACCGGAGAAGGGTCTTTCTTTGTTGTAGTAATTTTTATTAAAAGTTTAATCTCAAAAATACCCCACACACACACTTCCATGCTTAAATCTTCCAGTTAGAATTGCTTATTTCCATTCCCTACAAATATAATTTCCATCTTACAGAGAGAAGAACAATTACATTATTTCTTCTTTGATTTCTTATACATTTATATCCTTACCCAATCCAATACTCCTTTCCATTCTTTCTCAAAGTTCTGGATAGATTTATTCTTCAAAGAAAATGCTAATTTTTCCATCTCTATCATATCCAGAACGTTTAACTTCCACTCTTCTATACCAATATATTTATTTTCTTTCCAGTGTTGCGCATATGTCAACCTTGCCACAGTTATTAAATATAATAATATCTTCTGATGACTTCTCATTTCCCTTTGTTGCCCTAGCATATTTAACAGATAAAGCTTTGGCTTCATTTCAAAATTCAGCTTACAAATTCTTTGAATTTCATCATGTACTCCCTTCCAAAAAATTTTTTTGCTATCTTATATGTCCACCACATATGAAAAAAAGACTCTGTCTTTTCATCACATTTCCAACAATTTGAATTCTCATTTTTCGTTATTTTTTGTAATCTTTCTGGGGTCATGTACCATCTATAAAACATTTTATAAAAGTTTTCTCTTAGGTTTAGAGTTAATGTAAATTTTATATCTATTTTTCACACTTTTTCCCAAGTTTCTAGTTCAATTGAATGTCCCAAATTCTGTGCCCATCTAACCACTATATCTTTGGAGAAGGGTCATTCTCGATGCCTGCTATGTGTGATGGCTGGGTGCTTCCATGCCAGTGATGAATCTGCTCTGGGTTTAAGTCTGAACTTTAAAGGAGCTATCTGAGGTGCTGAAAAATATCTATTCCCCAAACAGGTTCAGTTTTTTTAATAGTTCAGATTGAAGCAGCTGTTATAGACACCACCAGTATATGCTGTCTACTATCAGATCAGTTAAACAGGAGATTCTGTGGTCTTACTGGGAAGGAAGAGAGGATGACAGATTCATTGCTATTTTTTTTGTTTCAGAAAGAAGTCGCTCTTAATCCAGGGGAGATGAGGACACAGCTGTGAATTCCTGCAGAGCCACATTTTCTCTAGATAATACTTCTTTCCCAAAGGAACACTCTTTGAAACCATACGCTGATGTGAGCCAATAGTGGTTCAAAGTTGGAGCCTTATCATCCTTCCATCCTGTTCTGTATTCAGAAGGTGAATGAGATTTTCTTGGTGTGCAGCCCAGATTGGCTTAGGGTCGTCGGTTGGGAGAGGCAATGCAGGCCGAGCAGGAGCCATTGGCCCAGCTGGGCCTCTGTATTGAGGCCATAGAGGAAGGAGGAGGGGGACGAAATGGAGGACAGACCTTATGCCTTGCCCAGCTTGGGCCTGTTGGAGATTCTCTGAGTTGGACTCCATTGGGACAGGTTAGACTGGATGCTGAGGAGGGATTGGCCCAGAGTTGGGAAGTCCAGTGGCTGGATTTCCTGAAGGCTGTGCATGTCCCTCAGTGGGAGAGCCCAGAATTGCCAAAAACCATGCGGTGGGAAGTAACCAAGTCCTCCCTGGTTCCTTCTGAAATGGCTGCCGATTTCAGCCCTGTGCCAGAAGGGGAGGCAGCCATCCCACTCTCACCTGGCGCCCCAGAGACATTGCATGACCTGGACTCTGAGGAGAGATGGGACACTGGAGAAGCGAACAAAGAGATGCCAAGTGAGGACGTCACCAGTGCAGAGGTGCGACGCCAACGCTTCCGGCTCTTCTGCTACCAGGCGGCCGAGGGACCCCGAGCAGTTTGCAACCAACTCTACAACCTCTGCTATCAGTGGCTAACCCCAGAGAGCTGCACAAAAGAGCAGATTCTGGAACAGCTGATCCTGGAGCAGTTTCTCATTGTCCTCCCACTGGAGATGCAGAGCTGGGTCAGGGAAGGCAGCCCAGAGACTTGCCACCAGGCGGTGGCCCTGGCCGAGGAGTTCCTGATGGGACAGCAAGTGGCCGAAGGATGGAGAGGGCAGGTGAGCCAAGTGTTTATTCTGTACAGTCAGTCCTCCACAGCTACAGTTTCTGTATCCATGGAGTCAACCAAACATGGCTTGAAAATATTCAAAAAGAATAAAATTCCAAAAGAGAAAATTTTGATTTCACCATTTTGTATAAGAGATGTCACCTTACTATACTATTGTACACTATTGTACATAACGGGACTTGAGCATCCACAAAGGTGGATACTCAAAGAAAGTGGAGTCACCTTCTTTGGAAGTTTTTAAGCAGAGGCTGGATGGCCATTTGCTGGGGGTGCTTTTAGTGTTTTCTCCTGCATGGCAGGGGATTGGACTCAATGGCCATTGTGATCTCTTCCAACTCTCTGTTTCTATAATTCTTTGATTCTAAATTTTGGTATCCCTGGGGGTCCTGGAACCAAACCTTAGTGGATACTGACAGCCACTGTAATTGTTCAGAGGGATGCTAAGGTGATGAAGAAAATGGGATCCTTGGGTGCATCTTTGTAGACCAGCAGTGACAGATCTGAGCTTCCGCATGTTTTGGCCTACTGCTGTAACCCAATGCTGACAGTCTGTTTCTCCAGCACTCCTTCAACATCCATACAGTGCTAATGCTAATAAAAACTTGCAGCTAGACAGAGAACAAGGAAGAAAAGGGGGAGTTGAGAAAGTGTCAAAAGACTTTGTGAAAAGGAGCTTCTTTGTCAGAGGCTTTGATAACTGAGCTGTGCCTGTAATAGTAACTTTCCCAAACTTGCCTGTTCCTTTTTTTCCATTATGACCCATCCTTTTCCTTTTCTAGGTACTACCAACATCTGCAGAAGTGTCTGTGAGCTTTTCCACAACAGACGAGGCTTCTTCCGAGCTTTACACAACAATCAAAGAGGAGAATGGAAGTGGAAGTGGCACTAATTTGCTCGGTATGGAACCATCCTTTTATTTTCAGCCTTCCAGCTGTGAGTGCTGATTCTCATGTAGCCTGTTTTGGTACCATCCACATACCAGCAGGACATATCAGCAAACTTAGGAGAAGTTTGATGTTGACAGAAGTCCAAGGAATCTTTACGGCCTGGGAAAACCAATTGTTTGGGAGTGGGGAAGGAATGGGGGGTGGACTATGGAATGACTGTATCACTCCACACTGGGGTGAAATACAGTAGTAGTCTAATTTTGTGCTGCAACATTTTGTTGCAGCTCCTACTTTCTCCTACTGACCTCCACTTGTAAGAGAAAAAGGAGGCTTCTGCAACAAGGAATACTTACTCTTACAAGGAGTCTGGAAACATTGCAGTCCAGGATTGCCTGATGCTGTGGATTTTATAGTTATTTACTATTGTCAGTTTTGACTTACGGTGACCCTATGAATGAGAGGGACCTCTAAGACTCCCAGAACATTTCGGCACGGCAGTCTTATAGCACGATGATTCCACTTTCAACCTCCTATGGAATCCTGGGGTTTGCAGTTTAGGGAGGGGCCTTTGGAATTCTCAGTCAGAGAGTTCTTTGGCCTCAGTAAACTACAAACCCCAGAATTCCACAGGAGCTGGAAGTCAAATAATAGCACTATAACAGTATAGGGCGGAAATGGCCATAGTTAGGTTTTTTTACTACAACTCCTGGAATGCTGGGAGCTGTAGTCCTCAAATTATATTTTCCCAGCTCTTGTGGGGAGTAAAGTCTACTAATGATCCTCCCCACTCTTTCCCCAAGGCCAGAGATGGAGGACTCCTACTTCTGAAAGTAATATTTCTCCCTGTTCCAGGAAGTGATGAGTTGCTGATTGAATATGATACGGCAAGAACAGAGCCGGAAGATAACTTTGTGAATCCAGGTGAACCGGAAAGAGATGTAGAGCAAAGCCAAACAGAAGACTGGAATAAATCAGCGTCTGGTTCTTGGGAGGAATATCCTGAAATTACACTCCCACAACTGGGAACGAAAAAGAAGAATGGCTGCACTATCTTAAGGAAAAACTTGTCCCAGAAGCCCAGCCTTAAGAGACATCAGGGAATACACACTGGGCCAAAGCTACATATATGCACTGTTTGTGGGCAAAGTTTCACCCGGAGAGCAAACCTCTTTCGGCACCAGCAGCTCCACACCGGACAGAAGTCACACCTATGTACAGTCTGCGGTCGAAGATTCACCCGGAGAGAAAACCTTGTGAGACACCTGAGAATCCACACAGGTGAGCAACAGCAGGGAAGGGTTGCAGGCCACACAACAGATGGAGAGGGCATTTCCCTCTCATTCTATGAACTGCACTCCTTCCATCAGTCTCCATTGTGTCCAGTTCTTAATCATAGCATTTTAGATTTGGAAGGTATTCCAAAGGTCATCTAGTCTAATTCCTGCCAATTCCGAAGTCCAGCATAGACGAAAGGCCCTCCCTCCATTCCAACTGCCACTGCTGTAACCTCTCAGGGAGAGGAGAGCAGCCAGCATCTGTTCAGCTTAATCCCTTTCCCCACTGCCATCTCCTTTTCCTTGTGTGTTATGTCTTTTTTAGCTTGTAAGCCTGAGGACAGGGTGCTGTCAAATTATCAATGTAAGCCACTCTGTGCTGGAGCGCAGGAAGAAACTGATCACACACCAAAACATACAACGTTGGCAATCACAGACAATTGCAATGCAAAGTAGGAAACACAGTAGAATCAAAGACTGTACGAAAATTTGACCAAGGATCAAAAATTGAAGCAGGAAAGTGACTGACTGAATTTTACAGGGCCGACAATTTATTCATCACAAGTTGGCCCTTTTCACACGGCATTTTCGATGCAAAAGGGCCCCTTGAACATTGCGCACATGTGAGGAGCGGTCCACACGATGCAGTCACATTTGCACGATGCTCCAGGGCCTGGCAGGGACCTCTCATGCATTTTTTCATTTTCGGCTTGAAGCTGAAAATGGTGTGCGGCCACTGCTCCTTGTCCTAGTCTCTGGAGCGGTCGAGAACAAGGCTGCTCCCTCCTCAATATGACACCCCTTCAAATATTTAAACATGGTCATAACGTCCCCCCTTAACCTTCTCTTCTGCAGACTAAACATACCCAGCTTTGTAAGCCACTCCTCATAGGGCATGGCTTCCAGACCCTTCACCATTTTGGTCACCCTCCTCTGGAAACATTCCAACTTGCAGACATCCTTCTTGAACTGAAGTGCCCAGAACTGGACACAGTATTCCAAATGAGGCCTAACCAATGCAGAATAGAGTGGTACCAGTACCTCCCTTGATCTAGACACCATACTCTTATTGATGCAACCAAGAATCGTGTTGGCTTTCTTGGCTGCCACGTCACACTGCTGACTCATGTTCAGCTTGAGTTCTACTCACATATTCGGTGGAAGAGCATAGTCCTAATGTTTATCTCTTTATATCTGCCTTTTTTCCCCAGCACGCAACAAATGGATGATTCAGAATGAGAGGGAACTACTTCAGGTGACACTGGAAGGAGCAGAAGCCTCTGAGAAAGAAAACCAAGATGGAGAAAAGCAGGAAGTCAAAAGACAAACAGGAAATCGGGAGTCAAAATCTGTGGTGGACCAGGAGGGTGCCTGCTTTGAATTCACCATCCCCAAAACAGGACACCAAGGGACAAGAAAGAATATGTGCCTCATTTGTGGGAAGATCTTCACTCGCAGATCGACTCTCAACCGACATCAGAGAATGGTGCACACCAGTGAGAATCTTAATAAGTGTACGGACTGTGGAAAAAGCTTGGGCCAAGGGACACCAGCAGGAAAGAAAACCCAACAGTGTGTCAGATGTGAAGAAAAAAATAGTCAAAATCTGAGTCTTCATAACCACAAGAGAGCCCATAAAGGGAAGAAGAGGTTCAAGTGTCCGGACTGTGACCAGGGCTTTGGTTGCCACTCACACCTTCTCAGACACCAGAGGATCCACACAGGAGAGAAGCCATACGTCTGCTCAGTCTGTGGGAAGAGCTTCCGTCAGACCGCCCATCTTGTTAAACATCAGAGGACTCACAGGAGTCAGAAGGGATATTTCTGCTGAAAGTCTGGAGGAAATCTCTCCCCGACTTCACACCTTATGATGATGGGAAAAGACCATCTAAAACAGCGCTGGGGAGCGTGAGCTCCTGGGACCGCATTTGGCCCAACCAGGCTGTTTTTGGCACTCTCAACTTCTCCAGACTTCTCAGACCACCCTTTTTCTTACTGCCTCCTTGCCAAAAAAGGTGGGAAACCTCTCCTTTTGCATTTTAGCAGTCTGTGTGGCCCTTGAAGAGTTCTAGGGGCAGAAAATGGGCCCTTGGACATGTGATGATTAACAAATTGCCCCCTAAAAGGAGAACAGAAGGACACACACAAACTTGTTAGATTTTTGTAAAGTATCAGAAAATCTTTATCTGGAGGTACTATATTTGCCAGCATATAAGACTCACTTTTTTTCTCCCCAAAATAGCCCTTAAAAATGGGGTGCATCTTATATGCCAGGTGTGTCAATGGAAGCCCTCCTTTCACACCTCTTCATGCCGGGGAGAGGCAGGGGAGGGGATAGGGAAACCCGGCATGGGTGCTGGCTCTGCCCCGTGGACCCTCTCCTGCCTTTTCTGGTCAGTTCCTTGTGCCTAGGAAAGGCAGGGGAGGGTCTAGGGGGCGAAAGGAACTATCCCTCAAGGCTTCCCTAGACCTCCCTCTCCCTTTCCTAAGCATTTTGCCTTGGTGGGGAGAACTCCTGCTGAGGCGAAATGGAAGGGAACAGGGGAGGGAGAAGCCTAGCCACCATATAAGATGTGCCTGTACTAAAAAAAAAATTCCCAAAAAATAACCCTCAAAAATGGGGTCGTCTTATATGCTGATGCGTCTTATACGCCAGCAAATACGGTAATCTTCTGCTTCTGAGTTCCTCCTACACGTGCCAAAGATCATAGCTTTGGTCCTCAGCATCTCCAGCTAAAAGGATACAGGTAATGGACGATGAGAAAGCTCTCCTCCTACCTGAGACCAAGATGGAGGCACTTCCAAAAAGAGCCAAGCACAATGCAGCATTAGACTGGGTAGACCAATGGTTTCATGCACTTGAAGGTATCTTTGTGTCTTCAAAGAATCCTGTGGCATGCTAAAGACTACTGCTTTTCACTCTGTGTGTGTTATGTCGCTTTGTCAGGTATGAATTCTTGTGGTCCAGACCCCACCACCAAATGCTTGGTTAGTCTCACACCGTGCTGAATGCAGGCTTGCAATTGGAAAAGAAGTTGGGGGGGAGCCTTTTTGTGGGCCCTGCAACTCCCAGCCTGTGGGATGGAGCATATGAATTCTCCAGCTGTAATCCGAAAGAGGATTTTTTTTCCCAACTCAGCAATTAGAATACATCAACTAGAGTTTGAAGGGGCTGCTCACCTATGGCGAGGCAGCAGGAACTTCCAGGCAATTAGGAAAGGGCTTTTAAACAACAACAGGGAGATTTTGTTTTATCCGCCTCCACCCTTGCAAACCCCCCCTTTCAGACTGTCAGTGTGCTAGAAATAATGAATGTGAGCCATTTAGGGGATGGGGGAGAGACTTTTCCTGAACAATGTGAAGATTGCAGTTGATACTGGAACGACGCTGAGCCCAGTCTGGAGCAAGCTGCCATCCCACAGCACTGTGCTCCATCCCACATGGTTTGGGAAGACCTCTGAAATCTCTAGAGAGGCTCTTCAAGGTGAAGAATAGTGGAGGAGGCCTATACTTTGTATGAAATCCTTAAGTTATTAAAGCAGGGCCAGAGTGGACTGAAAGGGGCATTTCCTCGTGGGCCTCCCAACCAGTGAGGTCTTTCTGCCCCTGCCTCACCCATTCCATCTATCCAAGCCCATCTCAGAGACAAAATGGCAGCAGGCGTGCTTGGGAGGACATGATCTTGGATCTAAGTTTATTCAGATAAAGCAGGTAGGATCTCAAGATGCCAACAAGTTGCAATACAGCAGAATTCCAGCCATTCCATTTCATTCCCCCCATAACAATCCACAAGCACTAAGCATTCACAGTTCTCAGTATAGGTTGTTTTGGGGTTCCTAGCCCCACCCCAAGATTATTTGTACTTGTCCAAACTTGGGTTCCCTAATGGTCCCAATTTCTCCCACATGTACATGACTGATGCCCTTTGGGCACCCACATTTGAACACTGGAAATGGAAGGAGTGAAAGTTCAGAACGAAACACAGCAAGAGTGTATCTGTGCTGCCCAATTATAGCTCTGTGGTAACACTAACAGCTATGGCTTTGTCCTATGGAATCCTGGGATTTGTAGTTTGTTGGCAAGCTCAGATTTCTGTGCTGGAGAACTCAGGGCTGTTCTCCTGAACTATGGCATTAGAGTTCTCTGAAAGAGAATTCTAACTGTTTTCACCAAACTACAAATCCCCAGATTCCAGAGGGAACAGAGCTGTGGCAGTTAAAGTGATATCACAGTACTATAATTGTGTGGTGTGGATGCACCTTAGTTTAAACCTTATACATTTAAGGAAAGAAGAAAAATATGTAAATGAGTGTGTATTCTATAATGCAGAATCAAAGTTTAGGAATGTTCTTGTTTTTCGACTCCCAGCTCCTAGAATCCCAGCCAGCATTACTCCTGCTGGCTGGACGACTTTGGGAGTTGTAGTCCCCAAAAAGCAACGTTTCAAAGCTTTGGTTTTAGGTGATCTCTGCAGATTTTACTTTGCTCATGGAAACTTTAAAACACGTTCCTTTCATGAAGACACAGCGCTTGGGAAAGTTCCTTTTTGGGACTACAGTTCCCAGAAAAATCCCTCCCCCCTCCCCCCATTTGCAAATGGCTTTCTCAGGGACTGGCTGAATAACCAGCATGTTTTCAGGACATCTTGCTTATGTATTGAAATAAATGGCTCTTTCTTCCTAAGGAAAATGGTTGATTTTGTTGATCACGTTGCAAGAGGAAACTACCCATGGTACACCCACCTACAAGATTTGTAGCCTGCTTGAAGTTGCAATCCAGATTAAATTGCAACAGAAAGGTTATAGTTGGCATTTTATTCTTTCAAGATTTTTTTTTCCCTCCTCTTTTGTCAGTTGGAACTACAGGCTTCCCCTGCTTATCTGATAGGTTAAGGAGCAGAGCACCCTGAGCAAACGGCAAGGGTAAAAAACAGAATCCACCCACTGTAGGGGACATGAAGGATTACAGAGGCTTGCTTGGGACTGACCAGGCGTGTGCCTTATTGCAAAGTCTCTGAGCTGGCTTGGCGCCTTTTCATCCCTCTGAGCTCATCCCAAGCGAGCCTCCGTAGGCAAGAAGAACTGACGGGCGGCCACTGTTTCAGTGCTTGCCATACAGACAAGTTCCATTCATTCAACCAGGAGATCTGCTCTTTCTGGAGGCAAATCTTGCGACTGCATGTGCATGCGAGCAGTCCCAAGCGAGCCTCCGTAGGCAAGAGAACCAAAAATAGAGCAGACTTGTGACAGGACCTTAACTTCCTCTAGATCGGTGTGCCAGTTCCCACTCTGATAAGACTTTACCACATAGCTCTATTTCCCCTCCCCATAATGCTACCTTGGGTGAGAGTTTTCGATGTCTGTTTAGAACTCCTCAAAAACTTTATGGTAGCATGTTTTCTGTGTTACCTTAAATGCAGTATACAACTCTGCCAAGTCAGTATTTATAAAAATAAACTGTAACATTTATTTAGGTAACACTAAGCATAAATTATTAAACCTCATATGCAGGTCAAAGTTAATAACAGTTCTCCAGAGCACTTTTTAGACAATTCACGTGTCTCTTTAGACTCTCATGTAAAACAGAAGCATCATATAGCAGCCTTTTGGCTGCACGCCCACCAAAGGCTTAACCCCCAATCTAGGGGCCTTTCTGCACTACACTGTTATAGTGCTATTATTCCACTTTCAACATCCTGTGGAATTCTGGGGTTTGTAGTTTACTGAGGCCAAAGAGCTCTCTAGCTGAAAATCCTAAATGCCCCCCTCTAAACTGTAAACCCCAGGATTCCATAGGAGGTTGAAAGTGAAATAATAGCACTATAAACAGTAATGCAGAAAGGCCCTAGGTCACACTCTCTGACCGGATTCCACTAGCGTTCAATTACTCTTCTGCCTCTCACTAAGCTTCCACTGAGAATTAAACCTCCTCTGACTGGCTAAGAGTCTCTACTGCATAGCTTCTTGCTAGGAATTTCCCTGAAGGACTAAAAAACCAAAAACCAGTGCTCGCCTTTATATAATTTTTTCTCTCAGCCACCAGCCCCTCCCATACACTACTGGGCTGGGTTTCTCTCTGGAGTAGCTATTCTGGTTGCCTGGCAACCTGCTTCCAGGTTGCTCAGGCGCTCCAGATAGCCACACCCCCAGAACTTCATCCCAAAATCCTACGCTGAATGAATGGAACCTTGTCCTTAATCTGGAAGCATCAAAAGAGCAAGTTGTCAGAAAATGGGGTGCTGAAAGGCAGGGAGCTTCCTATATGCTCCCTATAGTGTGCGCCACAGAATCCACCATGTGGCCCTCCAGATTGGTGTATGTGGTGGGGTTGATGGGAGTTATAGTCCTCTAATTTTGGAAAGCTCATCAGTTCCTCATCCCTGCACCAAGGCTCTCACTCTACCTTGGGATGGGAGGGAACAGAAATCTGGTGTCAATAGGATGTTTTTGTTAATATCTCCCCCAGTCCCTGACTATTGTACTGTTTTGGGTAGATGGGAGTTGTAGTCCAAAACTTCTGGTGGGCCAGTGGTTGCCCATCCCTATTCAGCCCCACTTTCTCTACCGAGAATAGCATTCACAACGTGGTCTATGAAACCCTAACAGTAAACCATCAATTTAAGTGGGAATTGTAGAGCCCTCCAGATGTTGTTGAACTGCAGTTCCTATCAGCCTTAACTAGCATAGCCAATGATCAGACACGCCGGGACTAGTAGCCCAACCATATTTCAAGAGCGGCGTGACTCCAGCTGCTGTTTTAAGACAATGTGCAGAAGACACAAATGGGAATCTTGAAGCCCAGGGAAGTTCCATGCTCGAACTGCAAATGCCGGGAAACTTCCAGCCGTTGTGGCAAGTTGGATTTTGGGGCTTATAGTCCAAAAAAAAAAATTTTTTTCCCTCAGTTTCTATGATCTGAAGATACGTGGTGCTGATCCATTTCCTTGATTGGAGACTTGTAACTGGATGTAGGATCAAAGACCAGGGTCTCCAGGTAGGACTAAGAAAAGATCTTTGTTTGAAACTGCAGGAAATAGGTGGCATTAAGAGTTCACGGCACGGAAGCATAGCATACATTGGGACTATCAGTTCCTTATTCAGGCTAGTTATGAGTCAGCGTGCTGAATTTAGAACTGGAAACCAGCTGTGTGTGTGCATTTTAAATGTGGGTAGCACTGGTTCCTTCTCAACCAATTTCATTTTGCGTTCGTTCACCTTCAGTTCTCTTTTAAATCCACTGTCGTAAAAAGAGAAGAAAGAGCTCTGTGTGCTGCAGCATTCATTTCCCCGTGGAACTCCCTGCCACAAGATGAGGGCAAGGCCAACCACCAGCTTCACAGGTTTCAAAAAGGGATTAAACAGTTTAGTGGAGGTCCAGACAAACAGGAGCCCCTAGTCATGAGGACTATGTACTTCTCCAGGACCATTTCTGCATAGACTGTTATAGAGGTATTATTCCACTTGCAACCTCCTATGGAATCCTGGGGTTTGCAGTTGAGGGAGGGGCCTCAGCCTCAACCTCTCCCTAAACTGCAAACCCCAGGATTCCATAGCATGTTGAAAGTGGAATAATAGCGCTATAATAGTCCAGTGCGGAAATGGCCCAGGTCAGGATTCCAGTTACAATCCAATACTGGTTATTGAGATCCAGGACTGATCTGCAAAACTAGTTGTTGGGGAATGTGGTGTTGGGGAATGTCCTGTTTGTGAGCCTTCCAGAGCCATCTCTCGGGGGCCCTCAGGGAACAAGATGCTGGACTAGATAGAACTTTGGCCTAAACCAGCACATGTCTAGGTTTTAGTCCAAACTTGAAAGCGGCTGCCCAAAATACTGAACCTGTTCTGAGATAGCATTCTGCATGTTAGGCACTTTTTACGGTTTGGATGAAGGTTCAGAATGGATTCACTGCTCCACCATCATGGAAGCTGCCAGTACTCGGGAATACTACTAGCCATACTGCTCCTAGAAGTCAAACAAGAGGACCCTCTAAATACTAACATGGCCATTTCCTCACTACATTGTTATACTGCTATGATTCGACTTTCAACCTACTATGGAATCCTGGGGTTTGCAGTTGAGGGAGAGGCCTTTAGAATTCTCAGCCAGAGAGCTCTTTGGCGTCAGTAAACTACAAACCCCAGAATTCCACAGGATGTTGAAAGTGGAATAATAGCACTATAACAGTGTAGTGCGGAAATGACCTTACATTTATTTTGCCACGAACTTTCATGGTATAACCAGAACCTTATGAGGTGGAGTGGGGGGACTCCCAGAATCCTCCAGCTACAACCATAATAGTTTGGGGATTCTGGGAACTGTAGTTCCCCGGCTCTCTGGGCGCACTACCAGCCCTATGGAGGGCTTCAATGGGGTGGTGGTCCTGATCTAGGTTTTGGACAAACTTTAAAGATAATCTCCAAGGTTCTGAACCCCAACCCTGCCCATAAAAACACCAAGTTCAGCACCTTGGATAGCAGTGTTAAAGTTCGGAGTAAAACCTGGGGCAGATTCACCGTACAGCGGGGGATGCAAAGTGACAGCCTGAAGCTAACCCTTCAGAAACGTTGACTTTACTCCAGTCTTGAGGCTGCTGTGATCCTTCCCTTACACAGGGGGGTGATTCCGCTTGAACTCAGCCAGACCGATTTCCCAGTAGACATGCGTCGAACTGGCCCCACGTGTGAACGCAAGGCAGAAGAAGGGAAGAAAATCACAGAGCTCAGGTGCTTTGGGGAGTCATCTAAGGGGTTAAGCCGAGAGAGGAGAGATTGCTGAGTAGGCCTGGGAATGAATGAGAAGGAAGAGGAGGAGAAAGGGAATAAGAGAGGTAGCGGGAGAAGGCGGCAGTTCTTTCCCTCCGGGAGGGTTCCACGTGTGTCGGTGGGACTGGCCAAGGAGGAGGCACGTGGGAATACATAGAATCATAGAATCATAGAAATGTAGAGTTGGAAGAGACCCCAGGGGCCATCCAGTCCAACCCCCTGCCATGCAGGAACACCTTCAAAGCATTCCCAACAGATGGCCATCCAGCCTCTGCTTAAAAACCTCCAAGGAAGGAGACTCCACCACACTCCGAGGCAGCCTATTCCACTGCCGGACAACCCTGACTGTCAGGAAGTTCTTCCTGAGGTTCAGGTGGAATCTTCTTTCCTGCAGCTTGAATCCATTGCTCCTTGTCCTGGTCTCTGGAGCAGCAGAAAACAAGCCCGCTCCCTCCTCTACATGGCATCCCTTCGGATATTTAAACATGGCTATCATGTCCCCTCTTAACCTTCTCTTCTGCAGACTAAACATCCCCAGCTCTCGAAGTCTGTCCTCACAGGGCATGGCTTCCAGGCCTCTCACCATTTTGGTCACCCTCCTCTGGACTTGCTCCAGCTTGACCATGTCCTTCTTGAATTGGGGTGCCCAGAACTGGACACAGTATTCAATACGGTATTCAATACAGTATTCAATATGGTGGTAGGTGCACAAAAGAGCGGGGAGACTGGGGCCGGTTGGGTGATGCCTGTAGGAGAAAGCAGCAGGGTGAAAGCCACAGAGCCAAGAGGCAAGGATGGGCTGGGGATGGGTTGGTACAGCAGAGTGATGGGAATGGTAGTAACTGCATCCCTCCCCCATCACATTCTAGATTAGTTGTTCTTAACCTTTTCTTTACTGGGGACCCCCTGCAAATATAATTTTTTGCCAAGGACCCCCAGATTTAACTCATGATCTAAACATTTAAACTTAGATGTAAATATTCAAGTATTTATTTAAATGTCCAAATATTTATTTACTTCTTTTTTATTTTTTTTATTTTAATATATTTTTATTAAAAGTTTAGTTACAAAAATAACCCCCCCACACACACTTCCAAGCTTAAAATTTCCAGTTGAATCTACTTATTTCCATTAATATAAAAAAAGACTTGAGTATTTTTCCATTTTACAGAGAAAAGAACAATTACATTATTTATTTATTTCATTTCTCATACATTTATGTCTTTATCTAGTCCAAAACTCCTTTCCATTCCCTTTCAAAGTTCTAGATAAGTTTATTCTTCAAAGAAGATGGCTTGTGGAGGCTAGGATTCAAGTCCTCTGATCAGACACTGGGTGACCTTGGGCAAGGCACACTTTCTCAGCCTCAGAGGAAGGCAAAGGCAAATCCCCTCTGAACAAACCTTGCCAAAAAAATACCCCAGTGATAGGTACACTTTAAGGTTGCCGTAAGTCATAAGTGACTTAAAGGACACAACAACAAAGTGCTGCTGACGGGGGGAGGTTCGTTTTAGCCATATCTCTCCCCTTTGAAAATTGACTTATGGTGATCCTAGGGTTTTCCTGGCAAGATTGGTTGCCTTTGCCTTTCTCTGAGGCTGAGAGAATGTGACTTGCCTGAGGTCACCCAGTGGGTTTCCATGGCCGAGCGGGAATTCAGACCCTGGACTCCAGAGTCGTAGTTTGCAAAGGAAGGAGCAGTTTCAACACCCGCAACCCTGCTGCTACCACATCCCTGTTGCTGACGCTACCGCCGGTGCTCAGCAGCAAGGTTTTGGGGACCCTCTATGGGGGCTCTGTGGTCCCCCCCAGTGTTCCCCAGGCCCCACGTGAAGAACTTTCTTGGAGAGTTCTCTGTCTTGACCCACTCCATCAAGGCCAAAGGGTGTGATATTGTTTATTTTATTCGTTTATACCCTTCCATTCTCTTCAATAATAGGACTAAAGATGGATTACAAATTGTTAAAACTGATTGTGGAGGCCGGATTTGTTTAGGCCAAATATTGGAAATCGACTTGCATTCCCCAGTGGATGAATGGTTAGAAAAAATCATTGAAATAGCACAGATGGACAAAATGACATAGACTGGGCAATAAGATGGATAGTAAGTTTTATAAAGCTTGGGAACTGTTTACAGAGTTTCTGGAAAATAAGGAAATTTCAATTAAATGTTTTCAACCTTGAGTATTAATTTCAGTAATATGTTATATATAAGGAATAAGTAGGGAAGTGATAATTTACAGTTAAAATAATGAGAGATGATCCCTAGGTAACATTGTGGGGGAGGCAGAAGGAAGAGAAGAGGTGTTGATGTAATAGGTTTGTTTTTGAAAGAATAGGGATGTAAAAGTATACCATTAACACTATGTAGCAGATTTAAGGATTTATTGAATAAAATGATATTGTTAATATTAAACTATTATCTAACTATTATGCAATTAGAGTTGAAGATAATATGTGTTAAAATGAATATTTGCTGTTTCCCTTTCTGCTATATGGAGGTAGAGCCAGTCTTGAAAATATTATAAGGCTGTATCTCACTAAAGGGGAAGTGCTCTATGTTTTGTTTAGATTATGTAAGTAAGATATGTTGTATGTGTATTATTTGTATGTTTTGTTCTAAAGTGCTTATTATGTTATGAATGTTATGTATGTTGTGGTTTTTTTAGTTTTTAATAAAAAATATATAAAAAACAACAAATTATTAAAACCAATAATTAAAGCATACAAAAAAACTCACAGAGACATATGATTTTTTTTTTTAAAAATTAAACATGGATGGAGTCAAAAACCATTTAATTTTTATTTATTCCTTTTACTTCACTTGCTGTTCAGCAGTGGAAGGTGAAATGCTCCTTCTTTGGAGGTATTTAAGCGGAGGTTGGATGGCCATGTTGCGGGAATGCTTCGATGGCCTACTCCTGCATGACAGCAGGTTGGACTAGATGGCCTTTGTGGTCCCTTCCAACTCTAAGATTCTATAATTCTGTGATTTGGTTCAGCTTTCTTTTTTGCCAAGAAGGCAACCAGGGAGTCTGGAGAGGTTGAGGGCTGTAAGAACAGCCGCAGGGTGTTCTTCACCACTGTACCCACCTGTGTTCCAATGACAGTTGTCCCCTTCCATCCTCATAACCAGTTCTAAATGTTATCTATTAGATTACAGTATAATAAAATATAAAGATATACGTAATATCTCTCTCTGGTATCATATCTGTTGTAGGTTATCTATTACCTGTTTATCTATTATATAAATTAGGGATATATTCCAGCATTACATGCCCTGCTAACTTCCTAATTAGACTACTGCAATGCACTCTACGTGGGGCTGCCCTTGAAGAGGACTCGGCAACTAAGGCAAAATGCAATAGCTAGATTCTTGACAAGAATATCAAATAAAAACCAAATGATGCCAGTTTTAAAGGGATTGCACTGGCTACGAATCCACTTTAGGTCTGAATTCAAGTTGCTGGTAGTGACCTTTAAAACCCTAAATGGCTTGGGACCTTGATTCTTGAAGGAACCCCTCTCCATATATAGTCAGCCCTCCACATTTGTGGATTTGATTATTTTGTGAGTTTCTCCAACCCCTGCCCCCTGCCACCTCAGGCACTACTTTTCCAGGGAAACCTTTCCCTTCCATGACTCCAATCAGCCCACCCAGACCTTTAAAAACAAGCTTCTGGTCTTCCTCCTCCTCCACCAGCCACTGCCTGACCAGCTAAGGATGGCTCTCAGCCCAGTTTCTCAGCACCACAAACCTTCTCCTGATCCCCCCCCCCCGCAAAGGACATAGGAAAGAGAGAGGAAGTATAGGGCCACTATGCCAATCCGCCCCCTTTCCCTCTCCATATACAGTGGTCCCTCCACATTTGTGCACCAAATACTCAATCCAGGAAGAGATTAAGGAAGGGGAAAGGCAAGGTGAGTGACGGGAAACCAGAGTTGGAACTGCGAGGCCAGCCTGGCAAGGATATCTATCACACTTGTGGTTGCCATTTCGAAGGCAAAATGGAGGGGAAGGAAGGTATTTTGCTTCACTTAGGTGAGGGTGCAGCCCATGTGGTGTTGGTGGAAATGTAGCACCTTCCCCCACAAATTTACCCATCCCTGATATATCTCTATTTGAGAGACCATATCTCCCTATACAAACTGTCAGTACCCTTAGATCCACAGGGGAAGGCTTTCTCTCGGTCTCCCTACCATCCAAGGCTCGTCTGGTGAGGACATGGGAGAAAGCCTTCTCAGTGGCTGCTCCCGCCCTGTGGAACTCTCTTCCTCAGGAAGCTAAACTGCCCCCCTCCCTGGTTTTCCTTTCACCAACGGGCAAGACACATTCCTTTTCAAACAGACTTTTAATGTGTGAGCAGGGGATCTTTTTATTTATCAAGGTGTTTTTAAAGTTTCTGTAGGTTTTTATAATCTTACTAGTGCATATATCCAGTGTTGCCCAAGATTTTATCTTCTCACAGAGGTAATACTTGTTAGAAAGATTTGAGATCCTGTGTCTCTTATTCCCCAAACTATCTTGTCCAGTACCTGTAACTTTTCCCCATATTCCCCAATCCAATCTGTATTCAGAGTTATTAACGTACAGAGGTTGGGTTCATGAGGGAATACACTGCCCTCTTCTTTGCTGCTAGGCTTTGTCTCCATAGCAACTGGCCTGGCCCAAGAGCTCTCTGGCTGAGAATTCTAAAAGCCCCTCCCTAAACTGCAAACCCCAAGATTCCATAGAATCTTTTCAGGCAGCCAATCATATGAGGTCTTTGCCTGACACAGCCAATCATATGAGGTCAGGTTTTTGCCTGACATGGAAAAACTCACAAACTTTGACTTTTCTGTATTAGATATGGTTTTAATGTTTCTAATTGTTTAAATTTTTGGTTAATATTTTTAACTTTTTTTGGAAGCCACCTTGAGGGAAAGGCAGCATATCAATATAATAACTAAATAAATAATTACATCATAGACTGTATCTTTCTTTTAGGTGGAAGGACATCTGGTGTTAAGGAAGATGCCCTTTACTCCCGAATAGCCTTGCTTTGCCTAGAGAATCAAGCCACTCTGAAGCTTACCCTCAGCTCTGATTAGTGGAAGGACAGAGATGTCTTCCTATTAAAGCAACTTGTATTCAGCAACTTGCTCGCTATCTACATGCAGAGTAGGATGATGACCCATCAGGGAAACAAAGCTGATGAGGCTCTCAAGTTGGAGGCCACTCTCCACAATGGCATCCATCCAGAAATCAAAATTGAGGATCAGGAACCAACAGGTCCCATCGCTGGTGATGAGAGGAAGGAAAAATCTGGAAAGGGCCTTCACATTGTCCGTGGATGGGGCTCTTTAGTTGGGGCGACCTTGGCCATTTCCGCACTAGACTGTTATAGCACTATGATTCCACTTTCAACATTCTATGGGATCCTGGGGTTTGCAGTTTTGGGAGGGTCCAGCCGGCCCCTCCCAAAACTGCAAACCCCAGGATTCCATAGGATGTTGAAAGTGGAATCATAGCGCTATAACAGTCTAGTGCGGAAATGGCTCTTGTCTCGGGCTGGGAGTCTGGGAGAATTTCAGAAGTGGGTGATGCAGGAATGTGTGAAGCAGGAACCAGTCAAGGTGACCTGGGAATCCCACTGGCGGAAATTCTTGAAAGCTGTGCAGTCATCTCACCCCTAAAGGACAAAGCCAGAGTCGCTGAGGCGACATGAGGAGACAGAGCTGAATTTGATATCAAAACGGAGATCAGCGAGACAATGACAGACCAGGCGGCAACTGGACTCTCACCAAGCCTGAAGAACGGAAGCCGCCAGGCCTCGGGGTCCTCACAGCCCAGAACTTGTGAGGAAGTAGAGCGAAAGAACCCGCGCGACGGTGCCATGGGGTTGGAGGCACAACGGCAGCACTTCTGAAAATTCCACTACCTCGAGGCTAAAGGACCCCATGAGATTTGCAACTGGCTTTGGTACCTTTGCCATCAGTGGCTGAAGCCGGAGAAGCACACCAAAGAACAGATCCTGGAGCTGGTGACTCCGGAGCAGTTCCTGGCTGTAGTGGCCAAGAAAGAGGCGATACCAGGTTTACAGGGAAAAATCAAAAAACCATTTATTAACAAAACCTTGCGCAAGGGCAACAGTTATTTCAGAACTGTTGTGTCGATTAATTGAGGTAGCATCACTATATACCTTTTGCCTTCTATGTCAGCAATCAATCATTTACTTAGCCCGCCCATCACTGGAGAAAAAGATCTTTGGTTAACTTTCCATTACATCATTGACTGGCATACACGTGTACAGAAGAGAACAAAAGGTTAGTTTAGAAAATGATACAAAATTATGGTAGGGAGTATAGTGCCTCCCTGTAAATTCCCAGACCTTTTGCAAGGCCATTCTATAAAATTTGAGATAAGACAGACATCTGCAATTTACTCAGAGGCACAATTCAATTCGCTTATTTTTCCTATTCAAGTGGTATTGGATTTAACCCCTTCATGGCCATCATCCTCTCGGAGATCCAGAAAACTGGGTCAAGGAAAATGGGCCAGAGACCTGCAACCAGGCGGTGGCCCTGGCAGAGGATTACCTCCTGAAGCAACAAGATATGGAGCAGCTGAAGCAATAGGTAAGGAGGGAAGGAATCTTTCCTTAGTATTTTGAGTGGAATTGAGGTTGTCACGATGGAGCAAAGACGATGAACAGTTGATGCAAGCGGGGCACAGAAACTGTACTGCTGGGTTTTGATTGACGGGGGAAGGCGATGGCTTGGATAACGAAATGTCACAGGGAGTGAGAGACCCTGAGACGTGGAGAACCGAGACACTTGGAGAATGGAGCATTACAGGAAGGGAGTGAGTTGGCACATGCAATGTTACAGGAAATGGAGGATTTAGATCATGGAGTATTACAGGAAATGAGTGGGTTGGAGCATGAAATGTTACCAGAATTGAGGCCATTTCTGCACTACATTGTTATACTGCTATTATTCCACTTTCAACATCCCATGGAATTCTGGGGTTTGTAGTTTCCTGAGGCCAAAGAGCTCTCTGGCTGAGAATTCTAAAGGCCCCTCCCTGAACTACAAATCCCAGGATTCCACAGGATGTTGAAAATGGAATAATAGCACTACAACAGTGTAGTGCTGAAATGGCCTTAGCCTCCTCCCAAAAATTCCTTTTGTTGACTACAGCAGCGAGAATCCCTTATGGCCACTTTGATCTGTGTTTTTGTATGCCCTGTTAAAGAACAATTGAATGTTTCATGTATAAGAGAAAAAGGCAAAGGAATGAACAATAAAGTTCTGTGATACCTGTTCACTATTTTCTCAGTTCTATGAATAGTTGTCAGAAAAACACAAAGTACTTATTAAGCAAGTATGGGCAACTGTGGACCTCCAGGCAGGCAAATGAGCCTGTTTTCTGCTGCTCCAAAGACACAGAGCAAAGGCCTCTAACCCCAGGAAAAGAGATTCAATCTAAACAGTAGAAAGAACTTCCTGATGGTAGGAGCAGTTCAGCAGAGGACTACACTGCCTGAGTCTTTGGAGTTTTTTAAGAAGAGGTTGGATGGTCATTTGTCAGCAATGCTTTGATGGCGTATTCCTGCATGGCAGAATGAAGTTGGACTGGATGGGCCTTGGGGTCTCTTCAGGCTCTTTGATTCTCTGATCCAGATGTTGTTGAGTTGTAACTCCTATGATTCTTGACTACTAGTATGCTGGCAAGGGATCATGAAAATTGTAGTCCCAACAATTATCTGGAGGGTCACAGTTGCCAGTGATGTATTTAAGTCTTTTACTCCAAGTCTCAAGTCAAGTCTCAAATCTCTACCTTCAGGTCTCGAGTTGAGTCTCACGTCTTGCAAGATAGAGTCAACTCTCAAGTCTGGGAGCCAACTTTGTACCCCAACCTGTATTCCAGAATTTCTGGACAGAGTCAAATAAAGTCAGTTTTAACAATTTAAGTAGAGTCAGCCCTCTACTTTTGTGATTTTGCCATCTGCAGCTTCGGAAGTGGGGAATAGGATCCTTCTTACTTCCCATTTGCAAAGCTGGAGGCTTTTCAGAAGCGGGGTATAGGATCCCCATTACTGAAGCTTCAAGAGCTTTAGAAGGAAGGATCCTTCCTCCTCAAACCCATTGCCTAACACATTTTCCGTTCCCCTGTGAGATATGTGCCCTGCACTCTGGGTATGAGTCTTGTTTTCTGCTCTTAAGAAAAGTTTTAGAAGGCTCCTCCTATATGTAGTGGGGACCGGCTGCTGAGCAGACCTCCATCTCATATCAAGCCCATTGCCTATCCCATTTGCTGTTCCCTCTGAGAAATGTGTCCACACTTGAGACGGATTGTCATGTGACCAGTAAGTTGTAAGGCTTCTCAATGAATTTGTTATATTACTGAACCAAGTGCAGCAAGTCAGTCACTAAAAATATGCAAGGCTCAAGTCGAGTCCTGTGTAATTTTTGCAAACTCAAGTCTGAGTTGAATCACTGAAGTGACTTAAGTCTGACTTGAGTCCGCGTCAATCGACTCGAGTCTGCCGGGCAGCCCCTCCCACAACTGCAAATCCCAGGATTCCATAGGATGTTGAAAGTGGAATCATAGTGCTATAACAGTCTCATGCGGAAACAGCCTAAGGCAACCCTGCCATGGTGTTTTCAGGGGCTGGGAATGTGTGATGTGCCCAAGATCATCCAGTGGGTTTCTATGGCCAACCAAGAATTGAACCCTGTTCTCTAGGGTCGTAGCCTAATGCTCAAACCGCTATGCCATGCTGGCTCTTCTGGAGAAGTATAGTCACCAAAAAATGAGTTTTTCCAGCCTCTAATATTTGTGAGAAAGAGGGGATCTAAGTTTGATGCATAGATAGAAAAAGAATACAGTGATACCGTCTTTATTTTCTTTGTCTTGTAAAAAAAATCAACAGCTTTGGTCTTTATTAAAATTCCATAACGCTGTATTCTCCTTAGTGGACCAGCCTGGGTCTTGAGATCTGCTGGAGAGGATTTTCTGTCTGTCCCACCACCTTCAGAGGCACATCTCGTGGGAACATGAAAGAGGGCCTTCTCAGTGGCTGCCCCCAGGCTCTGGAACTCCTTTTCCAGAAAATCCAGACTGGCACCCTCTGTGTTGTGCTTCTGTAACCAGATAAAGGCTTTTTATTTAGATAGGCATTCGATGTATGATTTATGTGGCCTATCCAATAGAAATGTGCTGGGTATTGGGTTATTTGATTAATAATTGAGTTTTCATTAGGTATTTTACCATTGTTTTAATATTTTCGATTGTTGAATTACTTTTTAACTTTTGTATTTTATGAGTTTCCACACTACACTCTTATAGCGTGATTATTCCACTTTCAACATCCTATGGAATTCTGGGATTTGTAGTCTCCTGAGGCCAAAGAGCTCACTGGCTGAGAATTCTAAATGCCCCTCCCTAAACTGCGAATCCCAGGATTCCTTAGGAGGTTGAAAGTGGAATAATAGCACTATAGCAGTGTGGAGTGGAAATAGCCATAGAAACCTTGGAGGACTCTATCAAAAGTGTCTCCCAGGAGGTTAAGCACAGAGGGCTGAGAGGAGGAAGTGGAAGGGTTAAACTGACAGAGCTCAAATGCCTAGAGCGGCTATAACAAAAGAGTGACCACAATTTTAAAAAAAATCTCGAAAGAGGCGGGGATATGTAAATAAAGAGGCCCCTTCCTGCCTTGTCATTGGGCGGAGCCGCCTCAAAGTGTAATCGATGTTTTGTTTTTTTAATCAGCAGCTGCAAAAGCGATTGGGAGCCAGAAAGCTGAGAATCGGAGTGGCTCTGGAAGGAGCGGTGAGTTAAATGCCGAAAAGGGAGAGGTTTGCTCAGAGAAGCCCAGCCGGAGCTTGGCTGGGCTCTGGTTTGATTCCCCCTTCTATAGGCTGGAGAGGGGGACGTTGGCCCTTTCCGCACTGGAGTGTTATAGCGCTCTGATTCCACTTGCAACCTCCTCTGGAATCCTGGGGTTTGCAGTTTCGGGAGGGGCCGGAGGCCCCTCCCGAAACTGCAAACCCCAGGATTCCAGAGGAGGTTGCAAGTGGAATCAGAGCGCTATAACACTCCAGTGCGGAAAGGGCCATTGACTTCACTAGGCTACGGAAGAGGTGTCCCCCCCACCTTACTCTACAGTAATTAATATATTTATGGCAACAAAAATGCTGTAACCTCTGTAGTGTCCTAGGGGCACTTCAAGCCACACAGTTATAGCGCTATGATTCCACTTTAAGTGCAGTGGCTGTATTGTGGAATCCTGGGATTTGTAATTTGCTAGAGCATTGTTGCAGAGAATTCCAAATGCTTTACTCTAAAAGCTGCAAATCTGCATGGCAATTCAAGTGGAATCATAGCACTATAATTCTTAGTTCTTAACCCGGGTGACCCCCTCACAGGGGTCTGCAGAGGGCCTTTCCGCACTACACTGTTATAGTGCTATGATTCCACTTTTAATATTCCACTATGGACTCCTGGGGTTTACATTTTAGGGAAGGGCATTTAGAAGTCTCAGCCAGAGAGCTCTTTGGCCATAGTAAACTACAAGCCCCAGAATTCCACAGGATGATGAAAGTGGAATAATAGCACTATAACAGTGTAGTGAGGAAATGGCTGGAGCTCTGCTGCTGGATACCAACAGCTGTGACAACAACAACAGGGATTTGCCCAAAGCCACCCAGCATCTGAGCAGATATTTGAATCCTAGTCTCCAAAGCCTTAAAAAATAGAGATTATATATTTAAATGAATATGTGAATATTTATATCCAAATTTAAATATTTAAATCTTGAGTTAAGTCTTGGGTGTTCCTGGAAATTATATTTCCAGGTCCCTGGTAAAGAGAAGGTTAAGAACTGGTGTAGTTCGGAAGGGCCCTGTTTGGATCGGTTATTTTTTGATGGCAACGTTTGTGGTACAGGAGGAGACTAAACTGAAGCTGTTCTACTTTGGCCATGTCACAAGATGGCATGGCTCACTGGAGAAGGTGATAACGTTTGGTAAAGTGAAAGACAGTAGGAAAAGAAGACGGCCATGCTACAGATGGATCAGTTACGCCAAAGAAGCCAATGCCCTGTGTCTGCAAGACCTGAGCAGAACAGTAGATGGTTGGGTCTCTTGGAGATTCATAGGACTGTCAAAAGTTGAAGTTGACTTGATGACAAATAACAATTTCAAATAACCTCGCTTTGGCCCTATATATGTTTTGTACTGCAGTAGACAGAAGCTACCCCTCCCAGCATGGTTGCTGTGGTAAGAGGCTGTATTCCAAACTGTGCAAAGGGCCAAAAATGCCCTGCTTTGCGATGAACATGTTAGGTAGAATCATGCAGGAAGGTAGCTTTCCTTAATATGACTTTCTTTAAATGAGATAGACTACAGCTGCCATAATCCTTACCCAGCACCACAAGTGGGCACACTGGATGGGGTTGGTGATAGCACTTGTCAGACATGTCAGGATGGGGGACACAGCACATTAGGGAAAGGTAGCACTCTGCTCCTTGAGGATGATAATGGGAGTTGTAGTTCAACATCTCTAGAGGCACTAGGTTTGGAAGGCTTCTGTAAGGTCAGTCAGTGTTATGATCTCTTTCTTACCGATGGGAGGAACTGAGGCTGAGGCGGCAAGTTTGGGCTCATAAATGTGTTCATGGCAATGAGATGGGTTTTTAAGTTGGGGACTTCTTGAATAAGAGCTCTGTCAGCATCAGGTAGTGGTTTGAATGTTGAACTATGACCCTAGAGACTAGGGTTTGGATCCCTGCTCGGCCATGGAAACCCATCTGATCTTGGAAGCAAAGCAGGGTCAGCTCTGGTTGGTACCTGGATGAGAGACTGCCAACGAATACCAGGTGCTGGAGGTTATGTTTCAGAGGAAGGAACTGGCAAAACCACTTCTTGAGTATTCCTTGCTTAAGACACCCGATGAAATTCATGGGGTTGCCATAAGACACACAAACCACTCCAAAAGTTAGCCAACAAAATAAGATAAAGGCATGAAACTTGATGAACCTTCTGTGATGTCACAGTTCCTCAATCAATGATTAGAAAGTGAAGCCCTAGTTAATTGTTTCTCTGCTGCTAGTGTAGAACTATTATAGAAAATTAATTCTAACCTGAAGTCACTGAAGAAGTCCTTCTGTATTTCTTTCAGGCTCTGTGTTCCAGTTACCTTTTGTTGGTGAACCTCATACAAGGAAATCATGCAAGAGAATCCTGAGAAGACCACAGTTCTGGGTCAGAACACCTTGCAGTGCTCTATTCATGATGAGAATGGTATGGAGAAGCAAAGCTTTCCTACTCTTTGGGTAGCAGCCAGGTTTTTGGTTTATTCCAACATCTAGAATCTCCATGGCCACAGGGTGTTCTGATGATTGTTGCCCCAAGAAGTAACTTTTCCAAGTTACTCTCAAGCACAGCAGATATAAAAAGAATAGCTTTTCTAGAGTTACCTAGTCTAGCATCGTATTTACACCTGCAGTGGCCAACCAGAAGTCTAGGGAATCCCCAATACAGTAACTTAAAGTTTCAACTGAGCATTTACAAATAAAATTTAGGCATCCAAAGAACAGGGGTAGGCCAAGTGACCAAGGGAATGTGAACATGTAAATAGAAGAGGTCTGGTTGTGAACAGCTTTAATGTCTCCCTCTGTAGATGCTCTAAATTTGCTATAAATGCTATAAATTTGGACCCTTAAGGGAAATTTTGTTTGAGAGGGACAAAATTCTTATTTAACATCACAATTCTCCCCCCGCCCCAAGCTACCTCTCTGCTAAGGGACACAGAGTTCTCACACCTGACTTATACCGATAGTATATTGTATTTGTTCCCGTTGAAGGCAACAACAAGGCCAAGGCTGAGAGCTTGCTTTCTCTTCTCACTGACTAGAATGGTAGCCCCCCTGTGCAAGTCTGCCAAAGTGCCTTGCCAGTTTATGCACAGCTCTGGCTTTCCCTGAAAACACCACCTTTGTGTAACCAGAGTATAGCCTTTCAATTGTTAATTAGACCCCCTTTAATGATTTATGGTAGTGTGGTTCTAGTTGGTTATTTATGGTAGTGTGGTTCTGGTTGGTTATGGAGAATCATTCAGTTGAGACTAACTTTATAAGAAAATATAGAATAATCTTTATTAAAACAGCAGACAGAATGATGTAATGGTTGTGTTTGTATGGCTAAGTTCAGACGGATCTTTAGAAAGCATTTAAACAGTCTCCTGTCTCTTTACGACAGCATATAGGCACAAGAAACACACACACACACACACACACACACACACAGCCCTCTGGCTTCCCTTTTTGCTAAGAGTTCTGTTCCCAAACCTAGGCTACTCTCTCTGACCAGATTTAACAATGGGGTTTCTCTTCTGCCCCTTCCCTAGGCTTTCTCTGAGAAAACATCACTTTTTCTTCTACCCCGCCTTGGTTGACTGGAAAACTCTTTGAGTGAATAACTGACTCTCAGGCCCTCTTCTGGAAGTCTCTCTCTAAACATGTGTGCCTGCTATAAATACATTTCCACTGAGGCCTCCAACCCCCTCCTTCACAGTAAAGTGCCAGGCTTTCCTCTGGAGTGGCTGTTCTGGTTGCCTGGCAACCTGTTGTTGCTGGGTGGCTTTTCTACCACTCAGGACACCATTCCCCCTATACTCTGTCACAGTTCTCCAGAATTAGCACTCAAGGTCGCTTTCTATAGTGTAATGTTGTTGATAAAAGGTATTGGTAATGAAATGCTAATGTGCTGGAAGGTGGTAAGAAGTTGACTTTCAGAGATAATTTTATACATAGAAATATTTGTTATTACCAGTTGAGCATCTCTCATCCAGAAATCCAAACGCCTCCAAAAATCAAAACATTTTGCCACCAGCTGCCTGCTTCTGCCTCCAGGGATGCTTCAAAGGTAGTGGTGCTCCTGCTTATCCAATTCTAAGATCTTCAGTTTCTCTCCAGCCTTGTGTCTTATGTGCAGCACAACTGCAAATGAGCAAGATGTGAGGCTGGAGAGAGCACAAGGATCTGTGAAATGGTGGGAGTCCAAGCATACTGCTTGGTGTGAATCCTTACTTCCCACCATTACACAGATCCTTGCATCTCTCTCCAACCTTATGTCTTTTTCCAGCCTCGTGTCTTGTTTGTTTTCTGTTTGTGTTGTGTATGAGATGCGAGGCTAGAGAGAGACTGAGGATATAAGGGACCAGATACCTGTAATCAGAAAAATAATACAGTGTTGTACAGGAGATCTCCAGGGAGCCCACCACCCACCCGCTTCTACCTTTGAGACAGCAGCTGTGGCACTCCTGCTCATTCATTCACAGGCTCCCCAGGGATCTCCTGTATCGTACTTTATTTTATGTATATGCAAATACAGGTATTTAAAAAAAAATGCAGAATACGAAACCATTCAAATCCCAAGCATTTCAGGTAAGGCATATTCAACCTGTAATATTATTTATTTATTTATTGAATTTGTACGCTGCCTTTTCTCCCAGCGTGAGACCAGAGGTGGCTTCCAAAAGGTTAAAAAACATTAAAAGCATCCAAATAATTAAAAACATTGAAAAACATATAAAATTATAAAACTTACAATAATTTTTAAAAACAGCTGATAAAAAGCAAAAGATCTCTTGCTCACCCACTGAAAGCCTGCTTAAAAAGAAATGTCTTTGCCTGCCTACAAAAGGAAAGCAGGGAGTGGCGGGCAGCCTAGCCTCCTGTGGAAAAGAGTTCCACAGGGTGGGAGCAGCCGCTGACAAGACTCTCTCCTGTGTCTTCACCAGGCAAGCCTGGGATGGTAGCAGGAGAGACGGTAGCAGGACCAAGATGGCACTGGGACTAAGAGAAAGTCTTCCCCTGAAGATCTTAGGGCTGTAGCAGGTTCATATGGAGAGATACACTTTTTAACCACTCTTACTTCATGGATCCTGTACCAAAGATACAGCTGAGTGAACTCATGAAGTTAACAATAGTAGCCCTTACACACTGAGAGTGGGGCAAGTGCGGTGCAGAATCTCCTAAAAGGAGGATGTGAAGGCGTTTGTCAGTGTGTGAGGGTAGGAAACATCTAAAGTCACAATCAGAGAGGTGATTGCTGAAGACTCTTCGTAAAATCATTAACCCCAAAGAGTATGTATTTTAGTCTCCATTTAGAAAGCTAGTATATGGAGATCGAGTTTCTTTTCCTGATAGGCTAGCTCCCTTTGTGCGAGGATTTCTTATAATTTTGTACAAGGAACAGACTATGGCCATTTCCACACTACACTGGTTACAGTGCTATTATTCCACTTTCAACATCCTGTGGAATTCTGGGGTTCGTAGTTTCCTGAGGCCAGAGAGCTCTCTGGCTGAGAATCCTAAAGGCCCCTCCCTAAACTGCAAACCCCAGGATTCCATAGGATGTTGAAAGTGGAGTAATAGAACTATAACAGTGTAGTGCGGAAATGGCCTTTGAAAAACCGTCTTTCTCTTCTTGTTCCAGAAAGTGAGGACTTCTGTGGTGAGAATAAGCCACAGACTGAACATTCCACAGAACTAGACGCCCTAGACGTGGTTAGAAGAGATGGAGAAAGCCCTTCCCAATGCCTTGAAGAGGAAGTGATCTTTTATCCACAGTCGAAACCCGAGATTCGGCAAGGAATCCATCCATTGGATGGGGAAGGAATGTCTGTGCCTTGCTGGAGCGGCTTTGAAGATGTCAGGAAACCTACCATCCAGAAAAGAATTCCCACGGGAGAGATCCAGGAGAATTGGACCGAGAACAGCAGCTGGAGGTCAGACTTTGTTAAAAGTAAGAGAAGGCCTAAAAAGTGGGACAAGCCGTATAAATGCTCTGAGTGTGACAAAAGCTTCAGTGTGAGCTCGGACATCATCCGGCATCAGAGAATCCACACAGGAGAGAAGCCGTACAAATGCCTGATGTGCGGGAAAGGC
This sequence comes from Iguana delicatissima, assembly GCA_948472985.1. Taxonomy (NCBI): domain Eukaryota; kingdom Metazoa; phylum Chordata; class Lepidosauria; order Squamata; family Iguanidae; genus Iguana; species Iguana delicatissima. The sequence continues at coordinate 371,823 of CAOKZL010001291.1, forward strand.
TTCAACCAGAATTCTCACCTCACTGCACATCAGAGAACTCACACAGGCGAAAAGCCATACAAATGTTGGGAGTGTGGGAAGAGCTTCAGCCTGAGCTCTGACTTCACCAGGCACCAGCGAATCCATACTGGGGCCAAACCATACAAATGCTCTGACTGTGGGAAGGGCTTCATTCAGAAATCGCATTATATTACACACACCAGGAACCACACAGGGGAAAATCCTTACACATGTGCTGAGTGTGGTAGAGGATTTACCTCTAGCACACTACTCATTAGACACCAGAGAATCCACACAGGCGAGAAGCCGTTCAAATGCTCATTTTGCGAGAAAAGGTTCTGCACTAGCTCGAACCTTGTCACGCATATGCGAACACATACTGGAGAGAAGCCATTTAAGTGCATAGACTGTGGGAAAAGCTTCAGTCAAAAGTCTACCCTGGTTGCTCACGAGAGAACCCATACGGGCGAGAAGCCATACAGATGCTGGTGTGGCAAAATGTTCAGCAAGAGCTCAGACCTTCTTGCTCACGAAAGAACCCACACAGGAGAGAAACCTTACGTCTGCCCGAGCTGTGGCAAGAACTTCCGTATGAGCTCACATCTTATCAGGCACCAGCGGATTCACACTGGGGTGAAACTGTATAAGTGTTCAGAGTGTGAGAGGAGCTTCAGTGCTAGTTCACACCTTATCCGACATCAGAAAATCCACCCAGAGGGGAACTGATTAGCAAACAAAACAATTTCCAACTAATACACACAAAGTTCTCCGTCTCAGTTTTTAAACACAACACAGATGGAATGTAATTCTGTGCAGTTTGCGAGAACCCAGGGTCACCAAAACCGATGCAGTTTGTTTCTTCATTCATGGCTTTGGGCTACAGAGCACGGTGAGACGGTGCCATTTGCTATTGTGCTGGGTGTACGTGGAGTGTGGAAAGAGCTTCAGTCAGAAATGTGGTGTTCTCTTCTGGAACTGCATTACAGCTATAAGATGAGCTTTATTGGTAGCAAATGATGCAGCAGATGGACTAAAGCAGAGATGCACTTCATCCCTTTTGCTGGTGAGGTCCCACAACTCACAGCCCGTGGTAGCCAGTTCTACACAGACTACTCCCAGGGCCATCCACTCCCTCATGACCGGCTAAGTGGTGAGACTTTGGGCTCAGGTGTACTCTGCCCCAGGATGTGTTGATGGAAAAGGGACTCCCAAAGGTTATACAGCTTCAGCCTCCCTTATTCAGAAATCTGAAATTCAGAAATCTCCAAAACCCAAAGCTTTTTGCTGCCAGCTGCCTGTTTCTGCGATTGAGGCTGTAGCGCTCCTACTCGCTTGTTTGTCAGACCTGAGGAGCACCGCCACTGCCTCAAAGGTGGAAGCAGGCAGCTGGCAGCATCTCTTCATCCTTGAGTCTCATACACAGCACAAGTAGTGAATGAGCAAGACGTAACGCTATTCCAAAAAAGTACTGTGTTGCAAAATCTGAAATACAGAACACTTGTGGTGCCAACTGTTTCAGATGAAGGAGGTACAACCTGCATAGTCTAGAAGCAAATGAACAAAGTGAACAAGTTTGGCCTGTCTCCCCATTCCCCGCTCGTCCCCTCCCATAGCTATGAAAACCGTGCAAGCAGGTTACAATAACAGAAAAATTCACTCTGACAGTCCATTTTCAGCCTTATCTTTTCGCAGCAAACTGCCAAGCTAATGCAAAAAAGTATAAGGCCACTAATATAAATTAACCCTCTCTCTCTACCACTGGGCAGATGTTCTCGTACGGCCATGATGCTAACAAGGACTCCAAACCTATCTGCCAGGTAGCAGAGGCCCAGCTCACTACACTTGCTGGGCACATTAAAAAAGAAAAATCTCTGAATGGTGGAACAGCTATCTCAAGATACTGCTGGGCACAGTCTTTTTAAGAACAGCAGAGCTGTGCTGGGTCAGGCCAAAGGCCTCTCTAAGGCCATTTCTATACTACATTGTTATAGTGGAATTCTGGGGTTTGTAGTTTCCGGAGGCCAAAGAGCGCTCTGGCTGAGAATTCTAAATGTCCCTCCCTTAACTGCAAACCCCAGGATTCCATGGGATGCTGAAAGTGGAATAATAGCACTACAAATTGCTTAAGACAGCATTCTGTTCCCAGGACTGCTTATCAGAGCTGCCTTATCCACGTAGGCACAGTGCCTAGGACCTAGGAAAATTTTAGGGGCTACAAAAACGTCTCTAATGGTATGTTGAGGCAAGGCAGGGAGTCGAATACAACAATGCCTGGGGCCTACAAAAATGTGGTCTTGTCCCCACACTGGCATCTAAGTGTTTGAGGGGTGCAACATTGCCCTTCCGCTCAGGGGTATAGCTACCAGGACTTTGGGGGAAATTTATTTGGCTTGCCACATTATATTTTCCTTCAGTCACTCTGTTGCTGTCCACTTGGCATCCATTGCAAATGTGTTATTAAACAATTTTAAACCATTCACGTTTGCTGCACGGTTGTTATTTCAGCAGAGTAAAGCAGCCGTTCCTCATTGCAGGGTGGTGGCATTTTTTTTTTCTATGGGATTTTGGCTAAATCCTTAACCCTCGTGCGCTGCAGTATGAGAGATCTGTGTCCCTAATGCACTTCTGTCCTGTAGACCAGTGGTTCTTAACCTTTTCTTTACTGGGGACTCCCTGGAAATATCATTTGTTGCTGGGGACTCCTAAGACTTTACTCAAGATTTAAGTATTTCGATTTAAACATTCAGATATTCATTTGAATAGTCAACTATCTATCTATCTATCTATCTATCTATCTATCTATCTATCTATCTATCTATCTATCTATCTATCTATCTATCTATCTATCTATGGCTTCTGGAAATTAGTAGTGAAATCTCTGCTTAGACACCTTGGGCAAGTCACATTCTCTCAGCCTCAGAGGAAGGCAAAAGCTAACTGCCTCTAAACAAATCTTGCCAAAGAACAAAAAACCCTGTGGCAAGTTCACCTTAGGGTTGCCATGAGTCAGAAGTGTCTTGAAGGCACGCAACATCAAAGTGTCACTGAGGAGGGGAGGTTCTTTCTAGCCTGCGTGTTTCTCCCTTTTGAAAACTGACCTATGACAGCCCAAAGGCGAACCTGTCCTGGGGGTTTTCCTGGCAAGATTTGTTGCCTTTCCTTTTCTCTCTGAGGCTGAGAGAGTGTGACTTGCCTGAGCTCATCCAGTGGGTTTTCACATGTTACCCTGATTTCTGGGGTCCCTTGGGGGACACCTCAATGTGCTCCATGTGATGGGGAATGGAAATTAGCCAAAGCACAAGCAATAGCAATGCGAGAGGCAGGGTAACCTAGCAGGGTCTTTTTACCTAGTTTTTACAGGGTCAGGCTAAGCCAAGAACCAAACAAAAATGTCCAATAAATGATTTTATTGAAGGAAAATCTCACACAGCAACGCAATCACTCACACGCGCACCCAAGAGCTATTAAGAAGCAAAAGAGAGGAAACTGGACAGGGGAGTATTGAAGGCGTGTAGCTGGGGCAATACTGCACCTTTTCCTGCAGTCCTGGGTCCGGGAAGGCAGCGGACAAGTGGGGCTCAGCATGGAGAGGGCTGAGGGGATCACTCAAAGGGTGGAGAAACAGTCTGCTGGGATGACTGGGAGTGATCCAAAGAACTGCTCAAAAACTGGGACTATTTGTAAGGGAAAAAGTACCTGGGGGGCTAATCCTTTCCTGGGGAGAACAATGAGTGTTAGAACGATAATGAAGCTCCACCATGGTAATTTCCTTTGTGTGATGGGATTGCAACGTGTTGCCAAAGTCTCAGGATCTTTGGCTGCATTTGGTTGTGGTGTGACTTCATGTAAATGGTCCTTGCCTGATGGAATATTTGTTCAACTTGGGGCAGACATCCTAATCCCTTCAAGTCAGCATCTCGGGGCTGAGGACCCTTTGTTTATTGTGGGTTTACACATCTTGAGGTCTCCTGGGGCTACATGACAGGGGATTTTACTGGCCTGACCTGGTTTTCGATCTTTCGACCATTGCTGCCTACATGCCCATCCAGTGACCTCTCAGGCACATTGAATCATATTTTAACATCAAAATTGTAGACCCCGGGTAGAGTTTTTCCAGTGGAGTAACTTAAAGCTGAATGGGGATTCAAATCCGGAGTCACAGTTTGGTCGCAAGAGTCATAGTCTGGTTGCAAAGACACGCCTCCTGCCATGCCCCTTTCGTCAGGAATGCGGGGTGTGTGTGTATGCGTGCATGCAGGTGCCAAAACTTCTCCCTTGTTTGCAAATGAGGGACCAGTTTGGGCATACACACGCACCTGCTACCATGTCCCTTTCATCCGGGACGTGGCAGCAGGGGTGTGGGTGGGCACCAAAATTGCTCCATTGTTTGCAAAAGAGGGAGCAGTTCCCTCTCCACGTACCACTGCTGCTGCATCCCCGTTGCTGCTGGTGGTGTCCAGCAGCAAGGCTTCACAGACCCCTGGGGTCCCTGCACCCCAATTTAAAAACCACTTCGGAATCACAAGAATCACAACACTGAGTGGTAACGATACCTCTCCAAAGTCTTTCTGATCCTTCTCTGTGATTGAGGAATCACAACCATCTTGATCAGAAACTGCATCCAAAATTTATTACAAACAGATCTCTACTGCCCTAAGCCAGCTCTGCCCTTAAGCAGATCAGAGATGAGGCCTCCTGTAGCCCAAGGGAATAACTTCTATTTATATTTTATGAATACGTTAACAGGGGGTTATAGAGATGGGAGGTACTGCTGGTGGGGTATGCAAAGTGCGTGCCTTCTCTCTCTCCCTCTCTTTCTTGACTTTGGCCATTTCTGCCCTACACCGTCATAGTACTATTGTTGTGGCCAGAAAAGAGACGAAGACCAGGTTTCCAGGGAAAAATCAAAAAAGCCTTTTTATTGTAAACAATTACTTGCGCAAGGACGACAAATATTCAGGAATTCGTCGTGCCCCTTAATTAAGGCAGCATCACTATATACCTTTGGTTCTCTATGTCAGCAATTAATTATTCATTTTAGCCAGCCTATCACAGAAAAGAAGATTTTTGGTTAACTTTCCCATTACATCACTGATTTAGCATACACGTATATAGAGGAAAACAATGAGTTAGTTCGGAGAGTGATACAAGTTGTTGCTTTTCATTAGTAATCCTCCCTAAGTTTTCCCAGTAGATAAAAGTACAAAGCGAGCCTTTTGGACGGCTCTCAAGGTTACTTTTGCAGAGAGCTCAATTAGCACTTTCACTTACTGAAGGGAGAACAAAAGGGGGAGCAATGAGCAATTCACACCTATCTTCTATAGCTTGCAGCCTTTGCAGAAAAGGAAGTTAACACTTTCACTGACTGTCAATCCTAGCATTCTAGCCTCTTTCTCCTTCATTTCCCCCCTTCATGCTAAATTCAAACTTTGCAATTTTAAGCATGCACTATTTTTTGGCTATTATAGCATAGCGAGCAGCTTTTCCTTCCATTGCTTTGGAGAGAGAAGCACGCACACATTTTATTACACATGTGATACAGATTGCTACCAATATTCCCCCTAAAAGCAGATAGATTACTCCAATGAATAATGCCTTTACCCAAGCCAAGTTGGGGAGCCAAGAAGTCACCTATTCCCAGGGGTTTGTAATACCTTTTTCATTATGTTGAATCATGTCCTGTAGGTGCTGAATCTCATCTTCTATAGTCTTATTCAGGTCGTGGAAGGTAACTTTACACCCACCTTTAATCATCGTACAGAATCCTCCCCTCCTTACTAGAAGGTAGTCTAAAGCCATTCGATGCTGCATCAGTAACTGATTCAATTCCTCAATCTCATGTTGTAATGCTCGCACTATTCTTCCAGTTGCGTAATTGTTTTCTCCAGTCTACAAGTCAACCCCAGTATGCTCCTGCA